>BLBF01000040.1:29888559-29907696 GCA_015471245.1 Laticauda colubrina
GAGAGAGAGAGAGAGAGAGAGAGAGAGAGAGAGAGACCCCCAATGCTTATCTCAGAATGGACAGGAATAAAGGTCCTGATTTCTTTAATTTAGCAGTACCAAAAGCTCGTTTCTTTTCATCCAGGGGCAGGAATTGGAGTAATCCCCCCCTCTTAGCATGGCTAAGAAAGCTTGAAATAAGAAGAGGGCACCATCATTTATCCCTGGAGCAGCTGACCTTGCTTTCACCCCCAGCTACTGAAAAGGTGAACCTGCAAAGCTGCAACATATTTTCTGACTCAGTGCATCACATTGAGTTACATGTCCTCCAGGAGGGTAAAATATAATATAATACAAATAAAGTCAAGGACAAAATAGGAGTATATAATCTTATGAGAGATCAGAAAAGTCACACTTTTATTCAAAACTCTTAAAATGATAATGGTCATTGAAACAATCAAGTATATAAGCATGGCTGGCAAATGATAGCATTATGGGGTCATAAAGCTGAAATAAGCCAATCACATACTTAGTGTATGAATCAAAATTAAGCTGCAATAGTTTGCTTGATTTTGTTTGCAAGCTGGGAGAAATCTAGTTTCTCTAACTGCAAACCTGGATTACATCCTAATATATTTTGTGAACTCAATCCAACAATTTTAGAGAACTATATACCAATCTTCCTTTTTAAAAAAAGAAAGGCTGTTGCATTATAATCATGAAGAACCCTAGTTGAAGCAAACTAATTGGGTTATTTTCAATAAGGATTCAAGCCTATTCTGAAATCAAATTCATTGGTCATTCTTATTGATAATCTTTGATAGGACCAAGGTACAGGGAGTAGGATTATCCTGGTTCTCTCAAGATATCACTGATTTCACCACCATGAACCATGGTATCATTTTAGACTTCCTACACCTATTGAAAAACACACTAGTAGTTTTCCCGGTGTTTTCCTCCCTCATAAGAGGCTAGTTTCAATTGGTTATAAGTTGGGAGAGGCCAAATCTTTGTGCAGTAAGATATCTCAGGGTTTAATCACCTTATGGTTTCATACCTGTATGAAATTTCATCTATTGGCATGGGATGGCATACCATCAATTTGCTGAAAATACCCAGGTACATAACTTTGGCCCAAGCAAGAAGAAATGCAACGAAATTTTGAGTTGGTACTTGCCAAGTGTCAGGATCTGGAAGAGGAAAAATAGTTTTGACTGATTCTTATAATGACATAGTAGCTGTAGATATGAAAACCATCTGAATCCAGAGATAGTTTTATTTTACTTTCAATGAGGCAATACATTCCTAGATTGAATTGGACTACTATTTGAGGTCTCTTCTTGACCTAGAGGGCCACCAGTTGCAGCTTTTCCTGGATCAATAGGTTTATTCACAGTCATTCATGCCCTTATCTGCTAGTGGTTGGATTATGGAAGTATGTTCTATGTAGGCTGCCCTGAAGACCATCTTATCCATAATATACAGCAGCCTTAGTAGACAGGAGCATACCAAGGTTTGCTTCTGCAACACTATTACAGAAGCTGCACCTGCCTTCTTCCAGGTGCAATTCAGGGTGCTAGTTATTACTTGTAAAACTCTATATGGCTCAGGGCCTGGGTAACTTTATGACTGCTTTACTACATTTATTGAATGTAGTAAGAACTGGGAGAGAAGGATTGCCGAAGGTCTCACTGCTAAAGAAATGTCCTCTTTAGAGATACTGGACATAAATCTTCAACATGATGGTCACTTCCTTTGGGACACCTTACCTCTAGATATCCAGACCACCTCCTCCTTAAAACTTTCAGAAACCCATAACAACTTGCCTCCTCAGAACAGCGTTTGGGGATGAGTAGGACCGTATTAACCCATATGGTGGCACATTGGACTGATGGGTTATTAGCTGTATAATTTAAGTATAGTATAGTATTAAGTATGGTATTAAAACCATACTCCACTCAGAGCTTCTGGAAATAGATCAACCTAGAAAGAGTAAATAATTAAATCAATCAATACCAGCCATTTGTGATTTATTCAATAAGCCATTCTTAATCAAATGATGGCTTAAAATTTTTTATTAGAGCAAATAAAAAGCATCCATTATATTGGGGGAAAAGTTATATACAGTGGTGAAAGACCTTCAGATGAATTGGTCAATAATTAGGTTTGATTTTTATTTGTGGCCTGGTTGCGAAGATTCATTTGGAAGGATGCAATTACAGGGGTGGTGGTGAAAGCCATATAGATCACGACCTGTTAGTTACACTGTTAATCCCACCAATCTGATATGCCGAAGAAAATGGTTAAGCACACACCAAAGGAAAAAAAAAGTATAACTCACCTGGCAATTCAAGCATTTATTTGAAGCAATTTAAAATGAATATAGACAGTTTGAAATGCCCGAGTGCTTCACTGCCTGCTGAACTGATGATTTAGTCTTTTAGATTGACTTTGTGGTGTGTGATCCAGTGGAGCTGTTTTTAAAAATTTGGAAGTATGAACAAAAGAACAGGTCCTCCCTAGTCCTAGAAGGAGAACATTTTTGCTTTTAACTCAAATCTGATCTCCAAAAGGAATTAGTTGAAAAGGAAACCATTTTTTTCCAAACCAGAATTCTGTGAAAGCAAACCCCCCCATCTTTATATATTTTTCTCATATCCCATTGGCTGTGTTTAATTGAATTTAATTAAGGTAATAGCAACTGAAATATTAGCCCAATATACAGAACTCAGTTCTCTTTTGAAAAGCTTCTGTTTAAGAGAACTTTCAGAATCCATATTTATTATATAGCATATTGCCTACGATGTTAGGAAATTACACATACTAGATCCACAATGCAGTCCTGACAGCCTACAATGGTTCATGTTATTCAGCGCTTATACCCTTGGTGCACCAGGTGGGTGGGGGAACCGAACTAGCTTTACACCAGCTAACTAGCCACATTTGAGTTGCTGGCTCTTCCGAGTTCCACTTCCGGTCTCACTTCGCCTCGTGTTATGATGCGTTGCATCCATCCAGCCCTGGTCCCGGCTTCTGCTCTCCGCATGCACAATCACTGTTAGGTTTTCCTCACTGAAGTTGTACTTATTAATCTACTTACAATATTGCATGCTTTTGATCTGCTGGGTGAATAGGAGCTAGGAATCGAACAATGGGAACTTACTCTGTCTCATGGAGCAAGGCTTGAACCGCCAGAGTGCAGACCATTTATAGCCAGCAGTCCCAGCATCATTAAGCCTCTGAGTCACCATGTCCCTTCTCAGGATCCATATTTTCAATGTGAAAAAAACCTCTGCGTAGTTGACTCTATCAGAAAGCTCAAGGATTACCTCTGAGCCATCAGTCATCTTCAGCTCAATGCATTGGAACAGCCTGGTATGAGGGAGGAAGAGATCAATGGAAGAAAGATGACATAAATAACTAACTATGTAACTGACTCACTTCCAGTCCAAGGTTGTTTTGATGCAGGATGATTTCCTAGTGGTCTTTGAATTGGAAGGTGTGAAACAATAATTCAAAAGAGAATTTCCCTTGCTACCATGCCTGGTCGATCCAGCACAGTTCTCTTTGTGTTCTTTGTCTCCTTTATTATTGGTGACAACAGTTAACTTGGTCAGCTTATTTCTCATTCTTCACATTATAGGCTTCATGAAAAAGAAGCAATCCCAGTCAAGCTCTTGAACAATGGATCTATCTTCCATTGTTTTTTTTAATGGCTATTTGTTTAATCTTTAATCAGTTACTGATTCATGAACTGTCTACTTTGAGATTATTAAATGACGTGAATTATTAGTGATTGTACCTGAAGAATTACAATAGCATAATTGATTTCCATGATAGCATATTAGTTCTGGTTTTTTGATGCATCTGATCAAGCAGGCTTCTGAAAAGCAATGAAATCCGCAAATTCTGTGAGCTGGAAAGATAGGTGGATAGAATACATGTAACTGCATACACAGCATACTTTTGTTGGTTTATATATTGTATTAGGCTGTAACACAAAGGTTCTGGAAGATAGAAAAGCCAGATACAAATGGCTTTTCAAAGATTGGTATCTTGGCATCTTTTTTTAAAAAAAAATGCTTGACAGATGCCTAATTCAATAAACCATAGTTAAAATAAACATGACTTAGTAACTTAGTTTAGTAATAGCCAATAGTTTTGCCAGAGAATTATATGCATTATGTGTTCCACTAACATGAATAACAATATTTATAGTCTGCGGCAATACCTGTAATATTACTCAACAACATCTGCCTATCCTTAGAAAGAACTTGATAGATGACCAAATTATAAAATCCAGTCAAAATGTATGGCTAAATGTGTGACTAATAATAATTTTACACACCTTTTAAAATGTATTTTTGGGTCAACTCAAAACGGCACACATACCTAATACTCCTATTTTCCCAACAACCATCCTCAGAGGTGATTGGA
Organism: Laticauda colubrina; assembly: GCA_015471245.1. Lineage (NCBI taxonomy): Eukaryota > Metazoa > Chordata > Lepidosauria > Squamata > Elapidae > Laticauda > Laticauda colubrina. Next base: position 29,892,976 of record BLBF01000040.1, read on the forward strand.
CTGAGAGTGACTGGCCCAAAATCACCCAGCCATCTTTCATGCCTAAGGGAGGCTTAATCTCCTGGTTTCTAGGCCAGCATTGTGTACAGTTGCATATGAATACATATTATAAACATTTTATTGAATGATATTTGAGACTACATATGCAAAATCTTATTAGCCAATAGTTACAATCTTTATTCCCATTCTATATATAGGCAAAATGTTTCAGTAGTGAAAAATTTTCAGATTAAGAAATGGCAGAGCAACATATGACTTGATTTTTTGAAATTGGAATGGCTTGCTTTGCCTATGAAAATACATCCTCTGTAATAATCTGAAATACTATCTGCCAGCACTCAATTCCTGTTCTCACCTGTAAACTACAGACTATATTTTTTGTGTCACAACTTTAAGATGTAACAGTGAAGGTTACTGCTAGCTATGAGGTTTCCCATAATTTACCCACCACAGATTTAGATAGGTTTAGCTCAATTAATCTCACTCAGGTACTCACTGACTTTCACTGGAGTGGGAGTTAAAATCAATCCCAGCGTGTTTCACTAGACAATGAAGTTAGCAATGCTCCAACAGGGTCTCAAAGAAATATTTCTCCTTAATAAAGAATATTTTCCCCACACAGTGAACCACTTTCAATAATGATCAGCCAAGTGAATCAGCCAAGTAAGAGAACTTACTACTGAAGAAAATAATGCAGATCTATTCTCCTTCATTTGCTCTTTGACCAAGGAACAAAACATCTGAATAAACTTTTTTGGATAAACTAACTTTATAAAAGCTTTTGAATAAAAAACTTCAATGGAAAGAAAAGACTAGAAGATGGAGCCAGAGGAAACTGTTCATAAGTTAAAAGGTTCAAACAAGAAACAAATATTCCACAATGAAATCTCTTTGATTTTAAAGGTTTATTAACAGCAGGATTATATTGATCATACGCTACCTTTTTTACTCTGAAATGGAAAGATATGGAGGGCTTAATTTGCCATGTATTTAGCCACTATAAACTGTTAAGAGCGCTGGAGGTCATGGTCATGTCTACTAATAATTTAATTTACAATATTCAAGGCCTCAATGATGGCATCTCCTTGGAGAGTGCAGTTAAGCAATAGGAAAAACGGCCTCAGGAAATAATGTTTTTTTTCATTGGAGGTGTGTATTTGCCAACAAAACAGTAAGGATGTGCTAAACATACTGTCATGGATTTTTTTAGTTCCAAATGGGCCATGCCAATCCAATTCTAGATTCTCTGGAAGTAGGTCAAGTTCAAAAGGGGCTGATGCAATGGACGGATTAAATACTTTAAAGTTATAATTCTTCCAAAACACTGGGTTAGAACAGCCTGTTATTTGGTTGATTTATACTATTATTTTGTGCACTCCAACGAAGCAGGTTGAAAGATGTTTGTACGGTATCGTAAACTGCAGCTCCTGTATTGAATAAGGAATTGATCTAAATTAGGGAAGGCAACCGTTGGTGGCCAAGGCCTGCATATACTGTTTATTTATTAAATTTATATGCCACCATATCATTCTGTGAAGATATTTTTAGAAGGGAGGCTGTAGTTGAAATAATGATGTACTGCAGGAAAGGCATAGCTAGCTAGCACATACATAACTTTGGAATTTGCTACTGTAAGATGTGTCGCTTGATTGGCCTCAAAGAACAATTGGACCAATTCAAGCAAGTCTTAGGGATCAGTAAATATTAGCCTTGATGGCAGGGTGCCTGTTCTGAAGGCCACCAGCTGGGAAATTACTGAGCTTCCTTTGTGCAGTTGGTGGGATACTGTGAGAAAAGACTGTTGGATTTGATGGGCCACGGAGTCAATCCAGCAAGGTGCTGCTTATTTTCTCATGTTAGTATCTTATTGCAAATATTTAAATTTGCTACAAACCATTTGTATAAAATAGAGGGAAACAGAAGGAAGACCTAAATGTGTCTTGGTTAAAGAAGAAAAAAATTAAAATGTACTACACTATTAATGATTAGGAAACATATAAATCTTCCTTTTATATTTTTTTATTGATATCTACATACAGTAGTCAATCTGTGAATGAATCTCATGAAGAACAGGATATAGGCTTTTTTTGTTTTTTGATTATTGTTACCATAATTTATTACTTACAATTAATTTTTGTTCCAGCAAATACTAATATTTCCTTTACTTTGATGAAATTTTTTAAAATATTATTTTAATTTTGAATATTGTAATAATAAAGCATGAAGAATTGATGGATGTCCTACAGCAGCGGTCGCCAATCAGTGGGCTGCGCAGCCTTGTATTGCTGTGCAACCTGGATTAATTGCTTTGGGAGGATGTTCTGGAAGTGAGATTTCTTTGCGGCCCACCAAAATTTTCTCAAGGCCCACCAGTGGACCGCAGCCCACTGGTTGGCAACTGCTGCTACATAAAGTTATTGTATAATTTTTTGAGACATTTGTTCTTAAACTTTAGGTTTACATAAAACACCTTTTTCCAAAATACTATTATCATTTAATGAAGCTCTCTATTACAGTTATATAAAATCAAAACTTTTATCTTCCAATTATGACTCTATCTGATCAATGTAAATATCAAAATCCTAACAATTATTTTAATAAATAGATAGCAAAAGGTGGTATTTTTGGTGGTCAAGAATGATCAAGTTTGGTTTTGTTAAAAACAGCCAGGGGTCAGACATTATTTGACTTGGTGATCTGTTTGAGCAGATATAAGGCAAATTACGTTTTTATCACCAGATGCTTTAAAAAAAATCCACAAATTGTATAGACAATATCTTTCTTTAGTAATCTATCTAGGTTTGGATACACTGAAGAAGATATAAACTAGATTTGGGTTTTATATGCAGTTTCTACATCCAAAGTTAAAGATTTTCTTTCAGACATATTTCCAGTTTATAAAGGCATCAGGCAAGGATTTTGATTTTTAATATTTGGAACTGCTGGTTTCTAACGATAATGGTGGTGATGATGATATAAACAACTCGTAGGTCTATTGTGGTATTAGAAAAATTACAATATTCATTATCCAGGATTTACCTCTTCTAAAAAAAATCAGTACATGTTCAGGGTACTACAGGATATTGTTGTTATTAGGAAAAAATGATGTATGAGGATCAAAACAAAGTTATGACCAGGAGCAGAGATTTTGTGAAACTTTTCAGATCATTTGCAATGAAGTTTGAGTCTCTTAAATAACACGCTACAAACCTCCAAGAAACTGTTTTGATGTGGCTGTATTTGCTTTCAAGTTATAAAAGACTGTTTAGATTTCTCCACTGATAAAAACTTTCAAAATCACTCACTGTATCGCTAGCTTTGAAAAAATCTTACTTGAATATTTTTTACTTGTAGGAAATGGTTATGTGTTGGTTTCATGAGCATTCCAGAGTATGTATTCATGTATACTAATGATTCCTCTCATAAACTGAATCAGGCAATAGTTGCATCAGCTTTTCTCATTAGGACTGAACTTTAGGCCACCTTTATCTAGTACAGCTCTCCACAATCCAACATTGTCTGGATGTACTGAGACTTTACTTCTAAGAATTATTACCCAAAATGGTCAAAGACAGTCCAAAACCATAATGTCTGACAGAGAACAGCTGGTCAATTTTGAATGCCACAAATGTCAAAATTATGACAGCTTGCTTAATTATAGGCACCTGACTCTGCAAAATTAGATGGGCTCACTGATATGAACTGGAATATTACATCATGCCAGCATCTTGGAATGAACAGCAGATAGTCACAAATGTCTTAAACAGGACTGTGAGAATTTGTATGCCTCTCTCTTAAAGAAGTTATCTCCAGCCTATTGATTACTCATTATTCTTTATGAGAATAATGGTATTATAATCTGACTCCCCCCACCTCTCATCACCTTGAAGTAATGAGAGAACTAAGTAGTCCCAATGATGTTGAATAATGCTGGTGAGAATGTGAATTCCAGTAGGACAACTTTTGCCTTCAAAAGGGAAGTTAAGATTAATCTACAATGAGGTTGAGAGCAAATAGGGCTTTACAACTATTAAGAGAAGCCAGTCCTTATAGGAAAAGGCACTCCAAAATCAAACTTGGAAAAGAGACAATGACAAAATACTATAGTAATCACATCATCTTGATATATAACAATGAAATATCTTGATTGGAGGATACTTCAGTGGGGAAAAAACAGAAATCTGCAACAAAAAGAAAGGGCATAATACCCCCTAAAAATAACTGCAGTCCATAAGTTAGATAAAAGAACATTCTGGAATTATTTTTGCTCTTTGAATTGAGTAAACATAAAAAACAAATTACATTTCTAATGATAATTATTTGCTGATTGCTAGCATCTGATTTAATCAAGCATCACTAGATAGTCAACTCTGAAATCAAGTCAACCACACAAAAGAAATGGAGAATGGAGAATTGCAATCCAGAGTACAGTTTGTGAAACATTAGAAAATTGAATCAAATAAGTTTGCCAACCAAATACATCCAGAACATTTCAAATTTCAAAGAAGAAAAGATCCAAGTGGATTTCAGAACAAGTTATAGGATGGTCAGGGAAAGATGGAAGATTATAAGATAAGCGGACCCTGCCAGAGCATAGGAGCAACATTAGGAAAAAGAAGGGAAAGATAGAAGATAGAAAGCTTTGCACCATATGTATACATGGTGACAGAATACAATGCAAAGGATTAGTATCTTAAAGATGTTAAAAAAAGAGGAATAAGAAAACTCCAATGATTTAAAGATCAGAAAAATCACAAGAAAATTTACAAACACTGTAAAATAATCATACTCAAGAAGAATTAGGAAAAAGATAAGATAATTAGGAAAAAGATTCTTCTAATCAAGTGAGATTAGAAGAAAATGGAAAAGCTAGCTAAACTCTTTAGAAATGGGGTTTGTTTATCAGATTTGCACTGATAAATTATTACTCAGAAATTGATTCTTCTACAGCACGAGGTGCAAGAAGGAACAGACAAGCAATTAATTAGGAAAGCGCCAGGTACAGATAAAATGTTTTAAACCTGCAGCAGAGGAGACAGTTAAAATTCTGAGAAATATTAAGCAATATGGCCTGGGGATTTCAAAATATTTTGCCTGCATTGACTGCAATAGATGCAAGAAAATGTAGAAATTATTGAACTGTTACACTAATTTCTAATCCACCAAAATTAATGATTAATTTGTCATACATAATCCATCATCATAAGAGAAGTGCCAATTAAGGGCAAGATTCTAGAAAAGGCAGATACATAGGATTAGGTATTTAACATAAGATGGATAACAAAGAGGCGAGAATACATGAAGGAGCTTTGTTTGCATTTCACTGACCATACAAAGCCTCTGACATCAGCAGGAAGTTTTATGTTTTTCAGCAGAACAACAGTTTTCTGGACATATTAAACCTAGGGAGGAAGGCAATAAACTGATCGCAAGATTGCAAACATTTCATTTTCAACAAATATCAGAATGGCTTTTTTAATCATATGGTTGTAAAAGCTGGACATTGACAAAGAGCCAGAGAATAATGTCTTTGAATTATGGATTTGGAGATAATAATTACAAACAATATGGAATGCAAAAAGAATGACAAACAAGCTCTTGGCTGTATCAAGATTGACTGCTTCCTTAGGCATGATCAGTAAGCAAAAACAGCCACACTTAATGTAATACAAACAAATTAATTTGGAAAAAATGATGACACTTTATTGTTCTAGGTCACGTGTCACTTCATGTGGACGGGTGGCTTTATATATTTGATAAAAATATTTAATAAGGTATGCTTATTTACTTATAAGCTTTAGAGAGTGGTCCAGTTAAGTGACTCTGAGCACACTTCACATCCATAGTCAAAAATTAAAACCAGGATCAGGTACCATAATGGCTGACAAAAATACAAGGACTACTTGTATTTTTGTCCATTCAGTCTGCCATTGTAGCCAGCGTTTTATAATGTGCAATTTTATTCTGGCTGTTTTTCTAATTGACATGTAGTTAGACATTATTGTGGTTACTATTAACAATTGTCATTTTTCATTGTTGCATTTTTGCAAAACTTGGTCTCTAAATCAAGCTGATGCCTCCCAGGTTTTTTTTTTAAATTTAGCCTTGTTCAGTAGCCTATTTTGGAATTCATAAAAATCTGTTGGCTACCGAGACAATTAACAATATGCCATGTCCATTATTCATATTTCCGGAAATGGCTTATAAGACATTGCTTCAGGAGCCAAGTTCAAACAAGGCATAAATCCTTTTATGATACTGGATTTAAAAAAAAAAACTGTGTTCCAGGCTATATATTTTCAATTCTTTATTGCAAAAGTAACTAGATTAGAGTTTCAAGTTATGTGGTTTGAGGGTGGGGCCTCAGACTGCATCATTTCTAACAGAAGAAAGTTCAGATGAACTGTCGCATTTTTTTACAAATGTATTTTGTATTGCTGTTCATGGATTGTTATCTGCAAATGGAGACCTGAACGGACATGTGACTGCCTCTTGATCCCACTTGACAGAAGCAAAATCTCTCTATTCAAGGCCTCATTAACTAATTAGATGACTCACAGGAGCATAAAATGAATAGGTTATTTCATCACCAGATAATTTAAAGTTGGGATCCGCCCAGCCCAAGATCTAGGGCTATAACAAGCCAAGGAAATGCAAGTTCTATAATCACACAGCAATAAGTTAAGTATACTTTGTAATAGCAGGATCTAATAAAGAGCTAAAATTCTGCTCTCAATACATGTTTAACAATAATCAGGGTGTGTGAGAGATCACAACTTCTAGTATATTTCTTTAATTACCTGTAAACTATAATTACAATTGTAGATGAAAGCCACAAAGTACACATGTTGACCACCTTGGAAGTTTGTATCTTAAGAAGGAGGAGAAAATATGGACTGCAAGCTGTTAATAATTATCTTTCCTCATCCTGCCTCCCTGGCAGAGCTAGTCAGTGTTCAGTAGTAAGTGATAGTTGGGGGTGTAATCCAGTCATAAATTCCTAATTGTTCTGAAGCAAGTCTCAAGTATACCTTAACTAGGTAAGCCACTTCAGGGGTATATTTTGTAAATTTCTATCTATCTTTCTAACAATGTCTTTTCAGGATAGCCCCAGATGCTGTTCACTAGACCCTTAAATATGCTGTCATCCTATCATATTTTTCACAAATGTAATATTTGCATGGTTATATTTATGTGTATTGTCTTCTCTCGCTATTGGTGTTCTTTGGGTCACAGTTTTGATTACTATTATCACAAAGATCACAGCAACTTATCTTTGACAGGCTATTTCCAAAATATGAAAGACTTGAATGAAATATAGTTGAGAATAAGCAAAGTTTGGTTAGGGTTCCCTGAAAAGCAATCCAAAAAGAATTGAACATTCTCAATGGCTGAAAAATCCTGAATGATAAAAGCACTCTTTAATTACAGGTAATTGTCAACTTATAAGCACAATTACAACCAGTATTTCCATTGTTAAGTAAAGTGGTTAAGTGAGTCGCACCCAATTTTATAATTGCAATTTAGCCATGACTGTTAAATGAATTACTGCAATTGTTAATTATGTAATCATGAAGCAAATCCATCTTCTCCGCTGACTTTGGTTGTTCAAAGCCAACTGATCAGGTCACAAATGATGATCCCAGGATATTGCAACAATCATCCATAATACTGTTTGACAAGCATCCACATTTTGATCACATGGATGTGGGAATGCTGCAACTGTCATAAATGTGAGTTTGAGTTGTAAGTAACATTTTTTTCAGTACTGCTGTAACTTTAAAAGGTCACTAAATGAATGGATTAAAGTAAAAAAACTATCTGTACTAAAAAAATAACTAAAGACATATTTAAAATGCAACAATTGTTGCAGAACCAGCAGGTTCTTGTTCCATCCTGAAGATGATTCTTTCTGTTTTTTTTTAATCTTTTCTGCTCTATTGTTCAGTCCGAAATCTTGCTGCATCAGCATCAGATCCAACCTGCCTGTATTTATATTTAATAGTTTCGAGTAACAGGCATATTACAAGGTTGCCATAAGGACATTTGAACCTAAGGGATAGGTTTTTCATGGTTACTCTAAGTTAAAGGAACTGAAAAGCACAATGTTAAACATTAAATCAGAAAAAAATAAAAGTTCAGATTTTATTCTGGAAAAATGTGCACTAAGCCAGAATGGGATTTGATTGATAATTATGCATTAACAATATTTCTTACAATATTATCCCACGATTATTTACTTTATTTATACATCACATTCACAGATCATCATGCATACACATACAACAGTTCAAATTAGAGATTTCTTATCATTTGCTTTGCCAAGTCCATCTTGAAATTCTAAGGTATGTTGCTCTGTCCAATTCTCAGTAAAAGTAAAATATCTAAAAGAGAACAAAAAAGAAGCGAAGTGAGATGACTGTCATTTAATGGTAGATGCTAAACATTGTCAGCAAATTTGTCACAGCAACAGGTTTGACACAGGTTTTGGGAGTTGCCTCTTTTCTTTATGTTTCAACAATCAGAAGATCTGGATTTTATCTCCAGGTTAAAATGTAAGCTACTGAAAAAACAATCAGTTGACCAACTGCAGTGCTGAAGGACACACCAGCAGTAGGCAGGTAAGTGAAGTGAAGAAGGAAAAAGGTCACAAAAACCTCTCCCAAAGAGGGGAAAGGGTTCCTTTTTTTCTTTTCCTTTTCTTTCTTCTTTCTCTTTCTTTCCTCCCTCCCTCCCCTCCTAGCTTTCTTATACTTTTTCCACTATCTTTTTTTCTTTTTCTATCTGAAACTTTTAATAAAATTATTTTTTATGAAACTATTTCCCAGGGTTCTCCTCTTGCAGCCCCAAGATTGTTTCAGCCAAATGGTGGACTTATATTTACCAATGAACAAAAATGGAGAACAGCAAGATCAGTGAGATCTGCTTCCCTTCCACTGACACAATCCCTTGGGGCCTTTTTGAGACTAGGATTCCAGAACCTTGAATTTGTCAGTAGCCGAAGCTGACAGGAAGATGCTGAGCCCAACAGCAGATTCTCTGCCTTTGTTTGGGAAACTTCCACCGTCAAACAAACACATCACGGGGCCTTTGGGACAGGGTTCAAGAGGCCACTGATGGTGTTTTCCAAAGAGCTGTAGTTCTCTTTCCATAAGGTAAGAAAAATGACCTTTTCAAAGATGCAGAAGTTTCCAATAGACTATTTCACATTCATCTGGGACCAAACCCTTATCAGGTTTAATCTAATGTATTTCTGAGTAGGCATCTGCAGAAAAACAAAGGAAAATAATGTACTTTAAATAAATCTTAATAAAGTTCCCAAACAAGTAGTAGTATGGAAAATAAATATAATCTGGGCTGATATTTATTCTTGGAATTTATAGACAATGTTGCTGATAATTGATTAAATGCAGTACTAATCATATTGTATAAACATGTCACATTAGTAATTAGCAATATAGTTTTTTTTAATTTGCAGAAAAAAATCTGCAGATTCCAAGTATTTTAAAAACCTGAATTACATTTATTCTTCACTTTCTACATAGTATACTACAAAAGAAGAAAAGCCGATGAAACTTATGATCAAATGAAGTGGTATGACTAAGTGATAACACTGTTTGTGAAGTGTATGGCCCTCTTTTATTGAGATAACAGTACGTTATCTCTTAATAGTTTAAGAGCTACCTTATACAGACATATCTCAGCAACTTTGGACATTTGGAAATAGAGTAAACAAGAAGAAACTGTCATTTTACTTCCTCTATTCTGTGCCATTCTCAAACATACCAGAAATAAACCAGCTCAACACATTATGCAGAGACCTGCATAAAGTGCATAGAAGCATTCAAAATTTCATCAAATGGAAACTGGAAGAAGATCGAAATGTGAAAGTAAACTGCAGAAGATATAAATTGCATGTCCTTCCTATTATCTATTTGAGTAGCTGAAGATTGGAACTACCTTTAGAAAGCTTTTGTTAATATCTAACCCACATGTGGCTTCATGTCATTCAAAATCGGTATGATATATCTTAAATTCTCAGTCAGCACAGAATGTCTCTTGGCCTCCTCCTGACACCCCTTCAGGAATTTTAAGTCTGTCGTATCCTTTCTCATTCTCCTCAAGACTAAACACACTCAATTTCCATAATTTCTCTTTTTTGGACTTGCATTTCTAGTCTCTTAATCATCCTCAGAGTTCATTTAGCTTAGTACTGTCCATGCTACACATCAGTTGCTGTCCTGGATTTCATATCTTGATATCAAGGTCTAAATCTGACATATTCTGCATGGAAAGCTAATGAGCAATCACTCAATCTCATTGCTAGTCCCGCATAATTCCAGGACCATGAAGGGCTGTGATAGGGCCACTGGTTACATTCACATATATAAACAAATTGAGTACATTGAGGAAACTATGAAATTCTCATGTTTCAATCATTATCATCATGATACTACTTCAGCTAAGAAAATTCTGTCTCTATTATGAGAAATAAGCAGGGGTGGGACCGGTTATAACTACTGGTTTTGTGATTTACGATTTGCGCAAGTCTATCATACTATGTTGAATCATCTCATTCATTAAATGTGATTACACCCAATCTTTTTGCAGTCATCATTAAGTGAACACCATAATTGCTAGGCTAACACAGAGGTTGTTAAACAAATGTTGCAGTTGTTAAGTGAACCATTTCATACAACGTGTATTTTTGCCAGAAACCAGAAGAAAACCCCAGAAATTGACAAAACCTGTCAAAAATTGTGGTCACGTACCATAGGATGCTGTAAATGACTCTAAATGTAAGCTGGCTGCCAAAATGCTACCATGAGACTGGGGGTGTGGTAGTGGTGGTGGACAATTTGACCATCATAACTTTGAAATTAGGTCATAGTTCTGGGGAGCTATGTCATAACTTTGATTGCTAAGTAGATTTGTTAAGTGAGAAGTATCTGTAATTAAAGTAAGTACAGTATCAAGAAATTGATATTTGGATTTGAAACCTTCCCAGTGTTTTTGTTAATGTGAACATTGAGAAAAGAGACATTATTTAATTTTTCCTGGGGGCCTCATTCATTCCATCTTCTCCTCCTCCCACCCGATTTTAAATACACAGAAATAAGCACCAGTAATAAAGGCCTTATTTAATTGTAAATACTTTTATCTTTGAGGAATGAAAACTTATAAAAACTGGGATAGCATGAATGAAAGGAAGAAAAAAGTCCCTGTAGATTTTACTCTGCTAGTTGTTGCCAACTATAGGGGCAGCACTCATCTACATTTCAAGTCCGTTGAGCCACCACTGAAGGCATTTCCACAGTTGTGGATGTCACGGAGCACTGGTACCTAAGTGGTACCTATTTATCTACTTGCATTTGATGCTTTTGAACTGCTAAGTGAAAATAGTTGCATGATGCTGAGGTCTTGAACTCAAGGAAAGGAGACAAACCTGGTATTTTAGTCAATGAGCCATTGCACCACCAAGAGATAGAATGAAAGGCTTTTAGAAATAATGTGTCTGCAATTTTTATTTACTTTTTTTGCTTTTTAAAGTGATATATTTCCATCACTTCATCTGACATCACCACTGGTTCTCACTCACTCAAAATAGTCAGCATTGACTGAAAACTCCTCAAAGCTTCATACAGCCCTATCCAGAAATATTGATGACTTCTGCCACCTTCTTCCTATCAATCACAAACTCCACTATCAAGTTAAATCTTGTAAAAAATAAGATATGCAAAAGGCACACATTCCAGAGCAACTCCCTTAAGGAAGATGACTTGCTGATGTCCATACAAATTATGTTTTCCAAGACATGCAGGCAGATTATAAAAGTCTGAAAAAGTAAACCTGTTTACATTCAGTCTTTGTGTTGGGAAAGCAAAATGTCTCATAAAAATATGTATAGGCTCTTCCCATTTCCTCATCAACAAAATAGTCTGTCAGAAGTAAACAGGTAATAATAATTTGCATGTGATTTGTTTATCTTTTACAAAATTGTACTGTATAAGCTATGACGGTTCCTGCATCTGGGATTGGGAACCACAAGGAAACAGAACTTTGAAATAAGAAACCTGATTGTACTTACAAATTTTAACTTTTTAAAACTGTTTTTAACCAATGCTTTTATTCATGTATCTATATGGTTTTATTATGCATTGTAAACTGTCAAGAGTCACTTAGGTGAGGTGGGCATTGTAGAAATTTAATGAACAATGAAAAATAAACTCCCAAATGAAGTTCATGTAGAAACTTCCTTTCATCAAACACAAGGTTATTATAGAAACCCTTTCCAATCAGTACTGTACAAATGTTTTCTCTCTGTAATGGGCTATTAGTGCAAGCAATTAAAGAAAGCTTTCCATTTCCATGGATTTATTATTTCCCTAGATTATTTGCTTTGCTGTCATGATGGAAACTGAACACCTGAAAGACTTGTCCTGAATATTTCTTTCTTTAGTTGATTAAAAGGTGATTTACAAGAACAATTTTGCAAACCCCTGAACAGAAATAAGCCCCACCATATTCAACAGAGTATTCCTGGGTAATAAATATGCATAGAATTATACATGAGTCAGGCAAGTTTTCCTATTGAAGCTAATAGGAAACATATCCAAATAAGCTTGCATATGATTGGGTTTAACAACTGCTAAAAGAAAAAAAGTTCAGAAAGAACTTAACCGCAGAACATGTTGCTGATTCAAACAGTCACTGTAAACAGAGCCATGGAGACACTTTTTTATTATTATTATTATGGAGTTCTTCTGATCAGAGAAGATGATTCCTTGTGGTTTCTCCCAAGCAGAGTATTTATTTACAGGCTAGACTTTAACCATTTAATAGGATGGGAAAGCAAAAGAGAGAAACAGGGCATTTCATCACTGTGTATTCAATACCTAAGGGATTTGAACCATGGCTATAAGTGGGCTAGGGTTTCATCCCATGAAATTATGTACAACAATATATCTCTGCTCATTTTACTATCCCTTCTTCCCACCCATGTTGCCGAAGGGAGTCAGAGATAACACTGATTAAGCAGAATTAAGCATCTGAGTGGCCATAAAAACTTATTGCTGCTGTTGTTCTTTAAGCTAAATGAGGTTTGGGAATACTGACTGATTACAGATGAATTGTTGGTTTCAGCAAGACTGAGCAGAACTACATTAGCCATGGTAATAAATGTAATGATATGCAAAGCTTCCTTCAACACCCCTTTAATTCTAAACTTCAAGAAGAAATTCCGATTGGAAATTGGCATTATCTTTGTTAAATAACACTTAATTGCACATGCAAGAAAAGCTCTCCAAGCCTTGCGTTCACAGTTAATTTATCAACTGAACAGACGGATATGGGGAGAACAATGCAGCTAGTTATGAAATTATAAACTAAGCTGCAATTCTCTGAAGTATTTAAATTTAATTTCAGTTATACTGTTTGTTGGCTAAAATAATCAAGCTGTTCAGACAAAGGACAAATGCATGACCTATTTATTTGTCCTCAGGACCACAGGCCACTGAAAGGCATACTAAGCACCTCTGAACTGAATTAGTACAATGTTCTGTGCCCTAACAACCTAGGATAGGAAACTTCTGAAGAATCTCTTCATACATTTGCCAAGCCTATGCTCTCCAGACACGTTGGATGACAACTTACCAGATCATTGATCAAGATGGCTGGAAAAGTTCCAATAGTTTCCCTCCTCACCACAGACACGTGATCAGTTGGCACTTGGCAACTGGACCACATTTACAGCCTTTCCACAGCTTCTTGTAGTCATGTGACTACATTTGATAATGGTTTTGCAGAAAGCTGGCCTTTACTTCTGTTTTTTGGCAAAACTACGCCCATGGTGAGCTATTGGTTTACTTAAAAACTACAGTGTTTGCTTAACAACCAGCACAGAAAAGGACAAAATCAGGTTGGTCATGTGACCAACCAGATTTACAACCAACATGACTTGTGATTAACATGAATTGCAATCAGAATGGCCATGCTCCATTATAGTCAACAATTGAGATGTCCCATTATGCTATGTTATGAGTTACCTTGGTTTCCACAAAAAAAATCACACAGTTACATAATTCAAAGCAATAGGTGTCCTGTAACTATTGCAAAGTGAATGTTGACTGAGGCTCAGGTTCATTTTCAATATATTTGCCAGTTCCATAAATTTCAAATAGGTTGCTGAAAAACAACTGGCAACAGGACACAATCTAAGAATGTAGCTTTGCATGGTGTACATACAATCCTGTTCAAAATTAAATCAAATTGGAAGAGCAACAGATGATTAGAGGACTGGAGTCTAAATCTTAGAAAGAATGGGTGCTGGAATAATGGATATGACTGATTTAATGAAAAGGACATGGACTTATAGCAGTGTTCCAATATTCTCAGGGGTTGCCCCAAAGAAGAGGGAGTCAAGCTATTCTCCAAAGCACCTGAGGGTAGGACAGGAAACAATGGGTGGAAACAAATCAAGGAGAGAAGCAATCCAGAACTAAGGAAAATTTTCCTGACAGAACAATTAATCAGTGGAACAACTTGCCCCTAGAAACTGTGAATGTTCCAACACTGCAAGTTTTTAAAAAGAGACTGGACAACCATTTGGGTTTTCTGCTTCAGCAAGGGGTTGGGCTAGAAGATCTCTAAGGTTCCTTCCAACTCTGTTATTCTGTTCTATTCTATTCTATTCTATTCTATTCTATTCTATTCTATTCTATT
>BLBF01000040.1:29907706-29953147 GCA_015471245.1 Laticauda colubrina
TTCTATTCTATTCTATTCTATTCTATTCTATTCTATTCTATTCTATTCTATTGTCTGAAATTAAATACAATTTAAAATAAGCTATCAAAGACTACAAATCAGCTTATTTTTTCCTTCCCTGCTAAATACAGTATATATTGACTAATTCAAATAGCCATGAAATATTTTGCAACTAAATCACCTAGTTGAATTTAAAAGAGGGATTTTACCATGTGACATACTGTACATCCTACCAACAATAGCTAATGTACTAGCTCCTGCATACATTCTGCTCAGCGTGTCTATGGAAATCATGGCATGGATTTTCCAGTGCTCACATTTACTTTTCACAAAACTGCTGCGTTCCAAAAGGGCTGGGATTACAATTTTCAGAATTTCTAGCTAAAGACCAGGCAGGTATGAAGCTCTATAGCATAAATATATCAGGGAAGGTTGTCTGATCATGATATAAAGGCATGTTGTGATCAAGAGGACATCTTACTGAGCTTATCCTAGAGCACTATATCTTATTAAATAACCAGAATATTTTTGGCATTAGCTATCCTTACAGCATAAATTAAACATTGATGTTTACTTAAACTTTTTAATAAGTATACTATACAGTTATTGCATATTCAGTTTCTAGTACTGACTGGGTTGAGAAAACCACAGACAGCACATGGTTCTTAGCAACCGTTCTTGTTAGTAGACTACTAGAACAGACTTTCTTGTTGAGTGATATAAGAGCCTATTTGCATCTTGACCATGTCTCAAGATGAATTTGCAATAAGATGAGAGGCAGGCAGTGGAACACTTTCAGAATACACATCAGTTGCCAAATCATTATCCATGAGAAACGTGGTCTTTAGGTTGCTAAAATAAATACAAAATGGAAACCAGAAATGTTCCTTTTAAGTCTGATAGACCAGTGGTCCCCAACCTTTTTTGTACCAGGGACCAGTTTCACGCAGAAACACTTTTTCAAGGATCGGCAAAATCAGTTCTTCCCCAATAGTAAAGGGCTTTTTTACTATTTCTTTACTAAAAACATATTTTTATATATATTTTAATCAAGATTATTCATTCTTTGCGGCCCGGTACAAAATGATCCACGGATACCAGTCCAGGGCCTGGTGGTTGGGGACCCCTGTGATAGACAAAGAACCTGAAAGAAAATTTGGAACTTTGTTATTACATATGTTGACAATAGCGAGGATCTTATATGCACAAAAATGGAAAGGTACACTAATTCCCACAATGGAAAAGTGGATGACAAAGTAATGGAGATAGTAGAGATGGTGAAGGTGTTTTAATTAAAGATAAAAATTTATCTTGTTTTGTTTCTACTTGGAAATTCCTTCTGGACTTTTTGCTCAAAACCAAAAGAAATAAAACTTTGATTTTAGGTTTTGATGAATAGAATTATGTTGTTATAGAAATGGCTAGAAATGTGAAATGTAGAGCAAAAAGTTGAAGTGTTTTTTAATTATTCCACACTGAAAACACTTGGGAATCACCACTCTTTGTACTTTTTTCTTTTTGTTTCCAAACTTCTGCTTTTTTCTATATTTTCATTTTATAATAAAACTTTAGAAAAATTATATAGAAAAAGAGAAATGTGTTTTTTTATTTAACCCTATTGTTCACTACTTGTTGTGCTTAACACAGCATCACCTTTAAACTCTTAAGATGTGCAGCTTGTCTGTGTCATTTGTATGTATATTCATACAAAACAAAAGAGCTTTTAGAAGTAACTGAAATGTGACTTATCTCTTGAAGAAGCAGAATGAAAACTGGTATCTTTATTCAGAGCACAATTTTATTTTTAAAGTCTAATCCTTAATTTGGTTCTTGTACATACTTTTAGAGGGCCAAGAAAAGTTTCACACATACTAGATGCACTATATTACAAAACACATTTTTTTAAATAAGCATATTTTCTTTCCATATATCTTGCTCATCAGGATAGCAGAATGTTTCCATGAAAACTCTTACTTGTCACAAACTAGAAATAGAAGTTCCTGTTCTCATCTATATGGAAAAAGAAAAGTATAAAAAGAAGTAAAGCAACAAATATTTTACTTTATAATTAAATGCAACCACAGCACAAAACCTCTTCTTATCATTATAAACTAAATGAAGAGCTTGACTTGTCCATTTGCAGATAATCCAAGTGATTTCATGGGATTGCTTCATTTAATGACTTTCACAATTATAATGGTGAAAAATCAACTTTATGACCAAATCTCATATTTACAACATTCACAGGTCTATAGAGCAAAGGAAAACTGAAGTAAGATCATGGTTCCAATTAGTGAAAACTTTGCTTAATTACTGGGTTGCCAGTCCCAACTGTGGTTGCTAAACAAGGATTATCTCTGTAATATAGTCGTAACTCAAAACAAGAACTATTAACTCAGCTCACAATAAATTTTTAGAATAGATTATTCACACAAGTGTTAATAGGGTGACTGAGGCAAAGTCACTTGAAGAATATATATTATTTCTTTGGTTTTTTATATAGTCCAAAGCAAATAATTTTATCTCTTCCATTCTGCTTACAGTTCTAATATAACAGCCTTTAATTATGTAATTAGCAGCACAGAATCTTCCTGAATAGTTGTAATGTTCTTAATCGTTAATTCTTGCTTGGGATAATGACCACTTCAAAGTAAAACTGCTACAGTGAAAACAAAAATGTGTACAGACTCTTAAATATATTTCAACTATTATGGTTTGAAAACCACTTGTGGTAAACAATATAGGAAATAGGAAACAATGTGGTTTTACAAATATCAGAAGCTACACCACAAACTAATGTAGGAAATGAGGTAAAACTAAAAGCACGTTAGATTCCATGGAAGGGTGGAAAAAAACCCTGTCTATGAACCTAATGCTATCTTGCCTTTTAAAGTTCAAGGATGTTTTAGTATCCCTGTAACATTAACAGGTTTTTAACTTATTTCAGTAAATTCTGAGTTTCAAACTTGACATGGGAGGACTGATTCCATGGAAGGTGAACAGTGATGGTAAAAATAAGAATTAAAAAACAAATGAATTACATTCTGACTCAAATCCATGGATATTTGTAACAGGATCTGCAGTTGTTTGGTTATCTCAGACCACCTCACATACAGTTCTTAAACAATTTTGCAGCAGCATCCTCACTGTTATGATTTCTAAATTAATCAATATTTAAGGTAAGAAAATTATTGATTTTCCCCCGGCCCCAAAATGAAGTTATGCATATCCCCAAGAGCAGAATAGTTTTTAACTTCTAAATATGTTTATATTGATTTTCATTGCAGAAATACAAAACAAAGCTCTCAATCACTCAAGTCCTTTTCTTAATTCGTCTCTCAGCCACAAAGAACATTTATAAATACTGTTAAATGCTATGATAAATATTTAATATCTAAAACCTATGGCAAAGAACTGGAACTTTAAAGCCAGAATATTTTAAAAGATATTGCTTTTATTGCAAAATTTACAAGAACAATTCAAAGGTAATATAAATGGTTTTAGTTAATAATACCATGCAATCTATTCAGCACAGCAAAGTCAGGTAGTTTTATTTTCGACAATTTTCATTTTTTAAAAGCCACAATTTTATTTCATTCAATTTCTACAGCCAATTGCAAATTACTGAACAAACTTCCAGCAGGAAAATTGCCATATTGATGAATAGTTTTCTTTTAAGCCATGTGTTTTTATATGCAAATTTGATTTATTATACATGATTTCGTAAGCATTTTCTCTGATGTATGCACACATTGGTGCGCTCACTATTTGAGTGGAAAACTGTGATGCAAAATAAGAAACAAATGAGAAAACTGGAATTAATTAAGTTTTGTTTCATGCATTTATCTAGAATGTGTAAATTTCTTTCCAAACCTAACAAAAGCACAACAAAGCACAACATGCACTTATATTTTAAAGGTACAAAGAAAAAAAGAAAAAGAAGGGTTTAATTCTAATGTAGTTCTTATTATTTTAGACTCCATTTTACAGGGAACTCAAAAAACAACATACCCAGGCTGAAATCATATACGTTTGCAAGAATTTCAATCATTAGGAATCCTATCCCACCTCATTTAACGCACAGTTGCAATTATCATCCATCCATTTGCTTATTTTAAATATATAACGAATAAGCAATTTTCCCACTGTTTTAATTTGGATGGTGAAGAACAGGATCCAGTGACTCACAATAACTACATTGGCTACTGTAACCAAGTTCACATATTGTGGTGCTAGGCGAAAATTTTACTTGGCTTAGAGCAGGGATGAGCAATTTGTATCTCTGGAACTGCATTGTACATTTTGGATAGCTATCAGCCATTACAGTGGATGATGATACAAAATAGGCAGCACCCACTTTGGTTTATTTGTGTAAATCCCTGGTAGTCTCAAGTCCCCAATGACCTCTAAGAAAGATTAGTATCACCCACCTCTCTCCCTCCAGGCTTCCAGAAGCTTAGAAGACAAGCATATCAATTTCATTATTAAATTTTGGTTCCTCCAGTTATTAGTGAAATTGACAAGAGTTTCCCACAATCCTAACTTTCAACAATATGAACCAGAAATCGAGGAGTCTGTAAACAGACAAAGCATCAATAGAAGCTCACAAATAGGGATAAAGGAGAAATATTACGTCTATTTATAAATACCAAATAATATTTTTACACAAGGAAGAAAAACAAAAATGCATGTAATTCTATGAAAAACAATTATATGTTTCCTTCAAAGACAACACATCGGTTCATAGCACTAAAAGTATATGATGAATGAAACAAAGTTGAAAATTCACCATCCTTCAGGATCTTCAGTTCTTTATATGCTTGAAAGGAGTCCATTTATATGCTTGAAATAAATCCAGATCTGGATTGCTATGCTTTGTCTTCCTTCATTATCCCACTTTTCTGCTGTAGGTCTAGGAAAAAGGGCTGACTTGTTTTAGATTAATAATAATAGCCGTGATATAGATCTGCAAAACAGCTATCTTTAGAATACCACCTTTCCTTTAGGCATAAGTGCTTGAATACATCTATATGTCTATGCATGAATTCATCTAACAGAAATTCATCTAACCAGAGAAAAACAAAGATGTTAGGAAGGATTTTCTTACAACAAGTAGCTGGAAATATGACAATTATTAAAATGTACATCGATCAGATGGAAAAAAATGTAATACTAAACCAAGTTGACAAGCAGTGAGATTATTTTTATGTAATATATTAACTTAGGGAAACAAACCAAAAAATGTTGACAGCCACATGTTTTGATGATTTAAAAAAGGATTAAATTACAAAAAGGCCTAATTCACACAGAGAAGTCTAGGGAAGTTTCATCACAGAATGCTCAAAATAGAAAATGCTTATAATGGAATTTGAAGGTTAGAATAGAACATTCAAAAACATAATTTCTGCACAATCCTACTCAATTTGCAACTGAGGGTTCTTATGATCAAATGATTTAACATTTGGGGGGGGGGGGGATCTCTTAGTGTAGAAAACTGAAGTTTCCATATAATATTAGTCTACAATTTATAGTTAAAAAGACATGGCAGTCACCTTCCTCTGACTGGCCAAAGTGGATACCCATTTATGATTAAGCACAGCTTATTGTAGCTCTTGAATCCTAAACTCTGAAGTTTTTTTTTTTTCCAAAGACAATATTTGTTTCGCAAGTAACTCTGGAGGTGTTTCATTAAATGGTATATAAAAGAACAAAAAAAAATAGAATTGAATACTTCTGAGGCTGTTGGATTGAATGAAAAAGTACGGTACAAAGGTTTGCAGAAGTTTACTTTGTAATCTTAATCATTGTTCAGCATTATGGACAAACACGTTTCTATTTTAGGGAGAAGAATTCTAGTTTAACAGCTTGGTGCACAGTACAGTAACTACATCAGAACCAGCTTTGTATGCGAGCTCATCAGTTGTTGGAAAGAACCAATCTACTCAACCAATAGGCATAAAACACTAGAGGGGAGAAAAAGTACAATTATGAAGGTATTAACAATATTTGCTTTCGAACAATCTCAACAATTACTCTTAATAACTGGGAGAGGAAAGAGCAAGGAAAATTACTGTAGACTGCAAACCTTTTTTGCTCTTAGAGAAAACTGGTTTTAAAGTAGTATGCCATGGATCATATTTCAACAAAAAAAGTAAGAAGGGCAATGTAGTGGGTAGAATCAGGAAAAATAAATAAATTTGATTAATTTTAAATAGTTATGTTGCTCAGTTTAAATAAGTACAGTTAACACAATTATTCACCAGTCGTAAACAACTTTTTTGTTACAGTATAAACTGCCATTGAAGGGTGCATTTCTGAGCTAAGGAAAGTTTTTATGGGAAACAGAGAAACTACCTTCCCTAACCTCTGAATGCTGCTGGAGGCATCTTCAGAATTGTCCAAAGGCAACATTCTACAGACAGGTTGCGCACACACAATGTACAGACAAAACACAGAGCACAATGCACACACAAAATACAGAGGAAGAATATATTTCAACCCAGAATTTGGAAATATATTTTGAATCTTATTTGGAAAAGAAAAAAGGCCCCCAATTTTTCATTTTGCATTTGGAATGGAGGCATCTAAGAAAAGCGACATAGAAGGCAAATCCAAATACTGAAATAACTAAGGGGAAGGGAATGATGACTGATCAGGTGAGAGATCAAATGGAATAATATATATATCCTAAATGTAAGCCTCCCAATCCCCCCCACTAATATCTCAGGTTCCACTTAATGACTACCATGGTCTCTTAATAACCACAGTGGGGACAGTATCAATGGGTATTGTTAAGTTAGGCAATCATGTAGGCACTTTGCTTAATGGCCATCACAACTGGAGATCATAATGGGCAGGATTAATTATATTCATTAGTTGAGTACTACCTGTATCCTGACGTACTAGACATCCAAAGGGGTGGGGTGTGTACTATATCGGTGCAACACTGCTTTTGTCATTGCCCCCCTTAGCAACCCTGTGGGATCCTCTCGCCATGGATGCATGCACGACAAATTTCACAATGACATAATTATCCAAATGTCACAACTTGCAAAACTTGCACTAGACTTCGCAATGTGTATGCATAATTGGGGTACAAATACTTGTCAACTTACAAACATTCTTTTAGTGACCAAAGTTACAATAGCACTGAAAAACATGACTTATGACTGGTTCTCACATTTATGATTGTGTCGTAGCATCCCCAGTCACATGATCAAAAGTTGGGCACTTGGCAACTGGCAAGTTTTATGACAGTCACAGTTTTGGCAAAAATGGTAATTCTGGATCTGACCCAACCCAGAATTATCCCACAATATTAGAAGTTAGAAATAACCCCCAAAAGTCACATTCTCTAATAGAAGTAATACAACATTTCTTGATGTCATAAATCTCTACCTCCAAGAGCCCAAGCCCGGACAGCTCATTTCCCACAGGAAAGAAGATCACCTAGCCATAACACTCTCTTTATCTCCAGTCCTCCCCCTTAGTAATGTGTCAAGTCTGCAACCCTTCCCCCCATGATTGCCACAGAGAAAATAAGAAAAAGAATATATACTAAGACAAACTAAAATGGCTACACTTATGACAATTTCGGGCTTGACAGATTGTGGCAAAAAAGTTGTAAAATTGGATGTGACTCACTTAACAACTGCCTTGCTTAACAACAGAATTCTGGTCCCATTAATGACTATAAGTCAAAGACTACTTGTATTTACATGATGATGTCATGGGTGTGGTCATTTTTATATCCTTGCAATTTGTTTTAGTCATCATCAGTTACAAAAGCTTAATTGGTACGTCTACAAACCCTGGGATTCTACACAAGCCAACAAATTCCAATTGATGTATGTAGCTGATCAAAAATAGCATGTACTATTCATAGATTTCAATATATTATTGGATGTCCAAATAACCACACAGAAGCCAGGATGTGAGGATTATGAATTTTAACATCCACTTTATACATGCCTAGAATAAGGCTGTAAATCAGGTAGTGGAAGAAGTCACAGTGGGCATCTATGCTGGTTATCTTGCCTTGTGCTTTTCATATCTCTCAGGAGAAAGAGCCACAGAGGAAAAACTGACTGGAGGAAAGTATAATGCTAGAATAATGCAGTTGTGAAACATACACAGACTGCAGGGAAACACTGAGATGTACTTAAGCATTCTGATATAGGCAAAATTATATGAAAAGAATATGAGTGTGTGTAGGGAGAGGGCGGTGAATGAATATAAAAATGGAATTGAATAGATATTTTTAACTTTACTATCTAAAATATCTAAATATCCTGTTGTGGATATAAAGATATCTCATTATTAAAGAAAACCAGTAACCTAAAGCAATTCTTTGAATGACGAATTTCCTGAATTCTGTGAATTATCACCCTTCCCTTCCAATGCTGCGATCTGTTGCTTTCTCCAAGCCCTCCCTAGAAATGCCTTAGGAGAATCAGCAGAAAACCACATAACAGTCATTAGCACACATACATAGGATAACAAAGCCTTTAATGTAATATTTTACACACAATATCCATTGTGGATATATTGTATATATATATATATTGAATCGTATCTCCTGCCTCACACTAAGTTTGGCTTTATTTTTTAAAACCAGCTTTGAAAGCAGTCCTGCCTTATCTCGCTCTACATCTCCTGTAGAAAAAGGGTTTTAGGCTCATACTTCTAGGCTGCCTTTTGTTTTATTTAATTTAAATGAAGAGCCAATTGACAACACATGTCTTTTATTAAAATACATTTTGGGGTTTAAAAAAATATGCAGCATGGGTAGGCTTCAACTACAATTACAGCTCTAGAATATTTTTTTGTTTGTTTTAGCAAAATCAAAAATGACCACAACCAGGGCCTGTATTGATGGCAAACATAGCTGAGTATGACCTGAGAGCAAGATTATGTCAATCTACTCCTAAGGAATAACTTTTCAAAAGCATTGATGAAGTATGTCCATGAATAAGAAATAAAGTCTGGAGAATTCATTCTCTTTCTGTATACATCAATTCAAACACTTTTGCTTAATTTTTTAATACAGGTCCTCCTAGATTTATAACATTCATCTTGTGACTGAAGTTATGGCACTGAAAAACCTGACTTGCAACTCTTTTTCACACTTATGACTTTTGTAGCATCTCCATGGTCACATGATCAAAATTTGGATGCTTGGCAGCTGGCATGTATTTATGACTATTGTAGTGTGTCCTGAGGTCATGTGATTACATTTTGAAATCTTCTGACAAACTGAATCAATGGGGAAGCTAGGTTCACTTAACAAAGGTGTTTCTAGGTTAATTGCAGTGATTCATTTAACAAATCTGGCAAGAAAGGTCATAAAATGGGGCAAAACTAATTTAACAATTGGTTTGTTTAGCAGCAAAAAGATGGGGCTGAAGTAAGTTAAATAAGTTTTTATTAAACTTAATCCTGTTAAATTTACTCTAAAGGATTTTTTTTAGATAATTAAACTTCTCCTTTTCCTTTTTTCTACTCTGTCATATATTTCTCGACTTCAGTTCTTTGCGTATTTTTGGACTTTCTCCTATATAGCTAGTAAGTTTTTATTTTCTTACAACTCTGCTAAAGTGATTTTTATGTGATTTTTAGATATTTCCTACCTGCCTTCAGAAGGAAAAATTAGAAATTGATGTTATGCCAACCAGTCTGTAAAAGTTTAGCAATAAAACCCATTCCAAATGGCCGTTTTGGCTCCTTTGATTTATTTTATTCTATTTGTAAATATGTAAAAAAGAGCTTAATCTAAACCACTGAGCTGCCTATAACTTCCACAGGGCTAAATGCACTGTTATCTAAAGCTACTTTTTCTAAATTGGTGCTTCCTAATGTTTTGATCTAGAACTCCTTTCAACATTTTAGAGGAACTTTGGAAATCATCACAACATATCTGGATGGCATGAAATTAGAGAAAAAAGCCTCAACATTTGAAATAATTTCTTCTGGATTTGCAAATGTTTCTTCTCAAGAGATTCCAACTGATACTTTAAATGGTTTTCTCTTTCCCCAGTAGCCCTTCGTCCCTTTCCGGTTTCAACTGTAACATCTTGAATGAGTTTCAAGTTTTGATTTTTCAAGCTTTGCGTAATGCTTTTATTGACTTAACTTTGAATTGCTGTGCTCTACATATCTATATTTTACTGTACAGTTCTGCTTAACCTTAAAATTGCTGACTGATCACTAGACAAGCTGTTTGTAAACATCTTACAGATACCACATTGTGCTGTCTGTATTTGTACACTGCAATAATCCATACAGCAGTTTACTCAATGCTGGCTTAAAATATTGGGTGTACTCAGCCATTGTAAATTATTCAACAAATCACATTTTAAATAAACTATGGCTTAAGTGCAGCATGTACTAGATAAAATATTGGATCACTCAGTACTTCCAGCTGATAGCGACTCTGAAGTATGTGAAATAGTCTTTCTGAATTCTACTTAGAAATACCAAGGATGAAACCTGAGGCCAGAAAGTGTCCATGGAGATTTTCAGTCATCCAAGTCATGGTTGTCCAAAGGTACTTTTTCAAGAGGCAACTGGACTCTCTAATTTTTCTTTGAAGATGTTTTGCTTCTCAACCACGAAGCTTCTTCAGCCCTCTTGAAAAAGTACTTTTGGGTGCTGGGACCAGAAGCCTCATCTTCTTCAGGCAATGTGTTCAGAATCCAGAGAGGCAGCACAAGGAAGCACAAAGTTCACGTGCATGGCATGGGTTAACTCTCCTGTTCACTTTGTCTATATTGTGTAAGTTATTCATATCCTGGAGCTACATCCTGACATAGTGTTCATATGGTGCCAAATATACTGTTAGGTGTTTCCAGATTTCCTGCTCTAGTTGATTCTTTTACAGAACCTCAATGTGGGAAGTCCGGGAAACTTTTAGTTTCAAGATTCCACAGACGTGCCAGGAGTTATTTTAATAAAGGTACTTTTGAGATTATGCTGTCTTGGAGTTACTGATTGGAATGGAGGTTTGCTGGAATGCTGACATTAGCCTGTTGCAAAGCAACATGCTAAAAAACCAATTTTGTTTCCAATTTCTAGGTCTTGCAGAGCAGCTATGTTAGTACTTTGTTGGCAACTGTGCTCATCTGGCCAGGAAAACCATCTTCCTAATGAACACCAGGACAGGTTCCCAGAATTTCCAATGTAGTTACCTTTTTGGGGAGATCATAAGCAACTTGCATGGAATGTTGCGAGAGGACAAAATGAAGATATATGAGGAACATTCATTGAAATGTGCAGTGTGTGCAAGTAGTAAGTAATCTATCACATTTCTTTTGTGTCTGTTAATTAAACAAAAGCTATCAACATGGCATGTCAAAATACCTACCATTTATAGAAGACATTTATAGTTTTCAAGCACTCCTTGTCTATTGTCTTAGCAATTCCTAAAACAATCTTCTAAACTATGTGACTGTTGCCTCCATATGGCAGATTGGTAAGGGAGGATGAGGCCTCCCAGAACACATACTTCTCTAGCATGCAATACACAAAGTATAATTATACAAATTGCACTGTAATTGGCAGCTGTGTCCTTTCTTTTCAGGGTAAAGGAATAGGTCTATCAGCATTTTATCCAATGATAGAGTGGAAGAGGGTTTGTCACATCCCCATCACTAAATGTGAAGTTATGACTATTGAGGGTACACGGTGCAGAGTATCAAACTCTCTGTGCTTTACAACAGCAAGGCTTATAGTTCAAGAAGCGGCCCCATGTTTAAAGGCAGAAAGACCCAGGTTACATCTGTGGCAACTCTAAATAGGGAGGTAAAATATATGAATCAAGAGTTTTGAAAAGACAAAAATTTACAAAAATATAAAGAAAAGAGGAAAGAACAAGACAAAAATGCAAGAGAAAAGGAAAGTATGAAAAGAAATAAAACTTCCAATTTGAAGTACAAATGCAAACTAATCTCTTAACCTTTAGTTACAAAAAGAAAAAACCCTCTTATTTCCTCTTTTTTCTAATAATCAAAAGCATACATCATATGTTCGTTTTTTTCTGTCCATTGGGGATTTCTAGTCAGCAATAAACATAGTGTCTTTTCTGTAATCAAGGAAGGTAATATAGCTACCTCCACCAAGATCCATTATCTTCATAAACCATTCCTCCTCCACTGTGTATAGTGCCAAATCTTTCTACTTTTGTGCATATAATCTCATTAAATTTATACAGATTGACCTAGAACTATCTGATCTGGGCTGCAAGAATCCAGAAAACCCCAAAATAGAAGCACCAAGTTTTCTCTGTGCTGAACTCTAAGGGTAGTCCAAATCTAGTAACCCTACTCTTGCATCTCTGATAATCTCTCAATTACCTCTGATAATCTCTAAATTTAGTGTTCTAAATACTTGCTTTCATGAACAGTATTGGGAACTAGTGCTTATAAAAAACACACAGTAATTAAAAAGAAAAAAACTATAACTGGCATGCTAATGTATATAAAATAGTTTGAGCACTTAAAAAGACAAGAAAAATCTAAGTTTGGGAACCCTTGTTTATTCAGTCACAATAAAAAAACTTCCAGTCCAAACAGAGTCCACAATTTGATATAGGTACATGTACATTAACAAGACCCTCTCCTTCTGTAGCACCCATTATATATATATTTGCCAACACTTGTCTTCTTTCAATATACTTCTCGTTGTTTTAAATGCTGGTGTATCATATATCATATGCAGCTTGCATCCCAGAACAAATGATGCAAAGTCCATTGTTCAAGTTTTATCTCGGTCATCAATTTAACAAATGGCCTCAGTGGTAAGTTAATGATTCACAACAAATTGTGATTTCCTTAAGATTGTTTGGTTTGGTTTCTAAAGGTAGGAAACAACACCTAAGTGACCTTGGAGAATCTCAAATGATGACAGTAGCATTAACTGCAAACTCTGGCTCTTTTGTTATGCTTCAAGTGGACAGAGCTTGTGGCACACCAATATACTACTGTTGTTGCTTGCCCCCCTGCCCATCCCTGCAGACACACCTACTAGTAAATGTATGAATGGAAGCCATCAAGAAAAGTTAGGCTAGACTAGAAAGTTGAAAAAATATCCCAAAAGGTGGCAAAGGCAAAATCATTCACACAGCAAGAAAACTATATGGCTGTGCCCAGGCTCACCAGGTTTGACTCAAACAAGTCTGTCACTTCTTCTAAGTGGGCTTGGTCAGGAAAGAGACAAAAATTCCTTCTTATCCTCTCCTGTATTTCTAGTCTGAGCTGTAATTATTGTTGCAGATCTTCTTGAAAGTTACCTCCATATTACGTTTTTGTTTTTAGATAATGTGATGCACGCCCTATAACAGCTCTTCTCAATTGGCATTCTGCAAGAGGGCAATAGGGGTTCTGTGGGACAGTGTAATTAGAGGTGAGGAAATTATTTTTTTAACCACCATGCAATGCTATTGCTCAGTGTGATGGGACGTTTTACGCACACAATCCAGCAGCTGACCTTCCACTTTGCTATAGCTATAAATGTTGCTTCGGTCTTAATAGATGGGTCAGACCATGAAACCCAACTATACAGGAAACCTAAAAGCACTTACTGAAATTGGCTATAATACAAAACCTTGCAAGTCTGATTCTGTTATCTTCTCCTCATCCTTGTAGTTCAGCCAAATTGGGAGGTGTTTGTTTGTGTCCTTTCTGAATGTTATCTGGACATTCTGGGTTTTTTAAAAAATGTTTTAGTCTTTTTTGCCTAGGCAACAGCTTCTACCTATCTCCATCAAGGTCACCTTCACTTCTTTATACATATTGTAAAATGTATATTATGGTGAAGTGAATGATTATATTTGAGGTTTTTGTATGTCTGTATACATAATTGTTATTTAGGGATTTCTCAAGACCTGAAAATTATTTGAAGGATTCCTTCAAAATAAAAACATCAAGAAAGGCTGTATTATAATATAGCATTATTTGTGAACCACACTATAGATAGCTCAATCAGCCATGGACTTTTTTAGAAACTCTGGATTGAAATTGCTCTTGCCTACCAGTCCTATTTAGTTTTCTTCTTTTACTGTTATCATTTCTACTGACATTTATTCTACTAGATTCTTTCAGGTAACTGAGTCAATATATGTAGTACTTCTATTCTGCTGGTATAATATTAAACTTGTTTTAAAATTATATTTTATTGATAATGATTGCTTACAGTTGTACCATTTCTGTGAATCCTAAATGTATCAAAGAGTGCTACACAAGGAAAGTGATATAAAAATGAACCACCCAGATTTCAAATGCACTACTGTTATGTGATATTTTTGTTACTGACTCAGGAGAATATGATGATTTAACTTTATGAGTAAGAAGTCTTGGCCTAACTAACAGAAGCTAATTATAGTAGCTGAAATTGATGGCATATTTGAAGGAAAGACTCAGTGTAGTTTGATACTTTACTTACTTTACTTACATACTAGTTCCCAGCTTAAAAAGAACTGTTAGAAAAATTAACATTGGGAAATACACTGATCATTTTGGAGCACAGGGTATCTCACATCTATGCTTTTATGTGCTCTTTATATATCAGTTTAATTACCAATAGTCACATAAAATCTATTGTGTGATAAAACATTGCACAAAATACAGTATAGACAACAAATTGTTTATTTTTCTTTTCCTCCTTGAAACACATTTGAAAGAGAAATATTCAAAATATTTTGCTGATTGAGACAAGAGTGTCTAGGTTGAATCCTTTGTTTTTACCATCTGTAGGGTAGTAAAAACAAATAAATAACAGGATAGTTTTAATACCTCAATCTGCAACATAGGGTGCAGTCAACTTCCACTTCTTAATAACATGATCAGCCTTGGCAGACAATCTTTAATGTTTCTTAATGAGAGGCAAGATATAGTGGTTAAGGTATCAGGCTAGAAAGCAGAAGACTGTCTAGTCCTGGTTTGAGCGTGAAAGCAAGGTGAGTGACTTTGGGCCAGTCATTCTCTCCCACCTCAACTTGCCTCACACAGTTGTTGTGCAGAAAAGGTGGACTAGAGATGTTCACCACCTTGTTTATAAAAATAATAAAGGTGGGATTAAAAAAAACTTTTAAAAAAGCAAGCCTATCTAGAAATTAGTCTATGCAGCTAGTTGTGGTCTTGGCATTCAAGCAAATAGGCAGATTCCTGTTGACTTGCATATAAAATTCTGTCTTTCATCTTCAAGACCCTTCTGAAGACCCTCAAGTTATCTACTGATGATTTCCATGTTCATGCCAAAATATAACCCTAGATAAATATATAATCTACAAAATATTCAATGGGCAAACATTGCTCATGAAATAACTGCAACCTTTCTGAACTGGGTTCTGATGCTGCGCTGAACAGACAATGAAAGCTGAAATCCTGTAGCCTCTTAATTTGAAAGTAAGTTGCTTGGAATAAAGGATTATATTTCTGAGTTGGCAGATATAAAACTTCTCTGCATCCATGTCCAATTTTGGTTCAGCAGGGTGGGTATGTCTAATTATGACATCTTATAGGACTAAGGAAGTGTGCCTATTCAGTTAAAATTCCTTTCTCCTGAAGAATTCATGTGATTATGTTATTTAGGAAATTATTGAAGACTTGATTGTTCTCAAAGACCTGGGTACAAGGACACTGTGGAATCCCTTTTAGTTCTTTAGGCCATTTTGTTTTAGTCTTGTTATGAATCATTTGCTTTTCTGGTCATAGGATAAGCTGCATCAAGTGGAAACCTTACATGCCAGTCTTTTGGTTTAAATGGTTTGTGGTTCTCACAAAGTTATCAATCTAATAAAGACTGAGGCCTAGATGCAATGTCAATTAATTGCAAAATAGGATGTACTTCCAGCCAAGTATAACAGCTTTAAAACCACAATTTGCTTAAGTACAAAGTATTTAAGTTTCATATCCGACTAACACTCTTTCGCAAGCATTGATAATGCAATTACTCTAAGGAAAATTGGTGTAACAGAGAAACAAATCTACAAATGATTTGTTCATACTTTCATGAGAAATTGAAATGGGAAGTCACAATATGGAATCAATCAACACGTTATCCTACAAATTTTATACACAATTTTTGTTAAGATACAATTTTTGTTAATTGTGGTGTGGGTGGGTGTTTAAGATATGAAATGGGAACATTGGGTCCCTCCAAGACTTGAGGCACACACATTTTACCTGCTGTACCCGCCAAATGTTGGCCCTACCTATTCTAGGATTCACAAAAGGAATGGTGGCAAGGGTTTATAAAGGTCCTCTGCATTCTGGAAATCCTGGGATACATATTTTACTATTTTATAAGGATTCAGGTTTGGTTCCTAATTCAGGCTGAAAATTTAACTAGTAACAGTAAATAAACAATCTAGTCTTTCTCTCTCATTAGAGGTTCCCTGATTTTTTATGGAGGAAAGTTGAGAAACTAAAGAAATCTCAGAATGTATGCTCTTTAGTTATTTCCAGGCTCTTGAACCAATCATTTATGGATTCTGGCTCTTGGAAGACAATATTTCTGAAGAATTTATTTTGCTGGCAATCTCCTTCCAAGCTTTTCAAAAAGAAATCCACATTGGGATTTCCTCAGCTTGCAAACATACCCTCCTTTCAAACCCTCACATATACACTTTCTTGAAAGCAAGCGCCTCACCTGAAGTTGAATAACTTGTTTCAGAGAGCAATATATTTCAAGTCCATATGTTTTTTTTACAGGATTAACACGAATAACAAATAGCTTTAGAAATCAAAATAGCTTTTCTTTAGTAATAAGGTTTTGCATCACCCTAAGCAACGGATTTACGAAAAGTGCCGCTGCATACAAAGACTTCCTATGCAGACACCCGCAATATTGCACCCTCAGTAGTTACTCACTGTTCTGACTCGGATTTAAGAGCAACGTTCCCCCCCCCCCCCAACGCTTAGTCAGAGCGTTAACTGGAAATAGCTGCAAGAATGCATCAAAACCTCCAATGCCACATAGAAACCCAGCAACAATGGAAGTTTGG
The DNA here is from genome assembly GCA_015471245.1 of Laticauda colubrina. Lineage (NCBI taxonomy): Eukaryota > Metazoa > Chordata > Lepidosauria > Squamata > Elapidae > Laticauda > Laticauda colubrina. The sequence goes on from BLBF01000040.1 coordinate 29,924,706, forward strand.
CCGTGCAGGTGTCCAAGGGCAGCAAAGCTCTTACAAGACCACAACCAACTTTAAAAAGCAGCGCTGAAAGGGAGGAGGAGCACTGCACAGCAAAGCCCGAGGTCAAAGCTGATCCAGGTCGAGTTCCACACACACACACACACACACACACCCGAAGCGACCACCCCACCTTTTTCTCCAGTCCACGTTACTCTCGTTCAGTTGCTCTGCAGCTGCCACGAATCCTCGCCCTCAGAAGCAGTTACCGTGCAGACACCGTCGGCCGGGCTCCGGCAATCCCCTCCCCACTAATAATACCAATGCAGCAGCCACTTCTCCTCTCCCCCATGCGAACGACAGCATATCCCTCCGCTTCAAACCCAACGTTCGGAAGCAGCGGCAGGAGCGGGCGGCGGAGGGATCCTCGCGAGCGCAGGCTACGCGGCACAGCAAAGAGCGAGCGGCAGCCCGCACTCTTTCGACTGCTCTTTCCCCCCCCCCCTCCTCCTCCTCCTCCTCCTCCTCCTCCTCCCTGGCCGTCTCCCCCTCCTGCGCCTCCTCCTGACGCCGTTCTTTGCTGCGGGGCCGGTTGGGCGCTGCCTGGTGGCCTCGGCTCCGGCTGTCTGTGGGGAAAGGCCACTAAAAAGCGAGCGGGCGGGCGGCCATCGCGGCAGTCGCCAGCGCCTCAGGTGGACCCACCCCCCTCGGTCCCCTCCCCCGCTCCCTGCCTCGCCGCCTCCCCGCCGCCGCGCAAAGAAGCTGTCCGCTGCGGGGCTCCTCGCTCCGGCTGCCGCCTCCATTCCCCCTTCTCGCCCGCCTCTGCCGCCGAACCCCGCTTCCGCCCCTCCACCCACCGAAGATGGCAGGCTGGCAGAGCTACGTGGATAACCTGATGTGCGATGGCTGCTGCCAGGAGGCCGCCATTGTCGGCTACTGTGACGCCAAGTACGTCTGGGCAGCGACGGCCGGGGGCATCTTTCACAGCATTACGGTAAGGAGAAGCCCGCGGCGCCCGGGAAGAAAGGAAGGAGGCGTCCCGCAGGGCCGGGGGGTGAGGAAAGGCAGGGAGGCGAACCCGGGGTGGGGTGGGGGGGGCTTCCTCTGAGATGCTGGGCTTTGGATCCGCGTTTCGTTGGCCGAACCGGGAATCCAGCTCTGCGGTTGGGGTGGAAAGGGCTGCAACGGAGCCGGGGCTGAGGAGAGCTGCCGATCCCTAGAAGCCCGGCAGGGCACCTTCCCATCTCCTCGCTTCACACGGGTCCGCAGCAGTACCGCTTGCGGAGGGGGCTCGCCGCTCTTCCCACCGCCGGGCCGTCCGGCGCTTCCCTTTCTCTACCTCCCCTCCCCCGCCCCGTCCTGTCCTTTGGAGAAATCCTTGGAAAGTGGCGAGGGAAGAGGCGGGAGAGGGGAGGGCGTGGAGTTCCCTCGTGGAAGGGTTTTTGCTCCCGGCCGCGGGGTTGGCCTCTTCCCGCGGAAAGCCGTTTCCCGAGAGACCCAGCGGGATTGAATGTGTGAACTGAAAGCGAGTCCCCCCCCCCCCCTCTTTTTTTTTTTTGTTGTTGTTTTATTCCGCCTCCTCCCGGTTTAGGGGCTTGGAGGGAAAGACTCCTCGAGAGCTGGGCCTGGAGGGAATCGTCGTGACTTGAGGCGGGGAGGGGGGCGGAATAAAGGCCCCCATATTGGGAGGTTAGGGAAAGCTGCCGTGGGGAGTTTCGCCTCAGATTTCAGTGCACGTGGGGCCAGGTGAAGGTAGAAAAGCCCGGTCCTCCTTGTGGGGGGAGCACCCTTTTGTATGGTAGGGTGCGGGGGCGGCTTTACTACCAGCATTGAACTCAGTCATGCCCGGCAACAGAGCGGGAGGAAGAAGAGGGAAAAGGCCGGACCCTGGAAAGGGCGGGCGCGCTTGCGGATGATTCAGAGGGAGTTTAGCGTAGGAATCCCTTAGTCTGCCTCGCGCTGTTGGGGAGGGATTTGCGAATGCAGCGTAGGGGGCTTTTGTGAATCCGTTCCTCGCCAGTTACTCCAGGTTTTTCGCCTCCAAGATGGCGCATTGCCGCTGATTTTTTTTTTAACCCCTCCTTTTCTCACTCCTCTCCCGAGATATTAATCACCTCCGTTCCTGCACTGCAGTCTTCGTCTTTTCGCCCTTTCCTTCTCTCTTCCCCCCATCCTGGCTTTCGGAATTATCCTAAAGTGCCCTGGTCCATAAAAGTAGAGCTGATAAAGGAGAGGGATGATCCCTCTAAGAAGGTTCCGTATTGTGTGCTGATCAGCCGGTGTTTGCAGACTGAAACACCGCAATTATTGACGATATAAATATTTGTACACATAATCTTCGTCGTGCCAATGCCATTCGAAGTAGAATTTGATGTTGCATGACAATTCTGATCATGGCTGGCTCTTTTTCTCCGGAATGCCATTTTGGCGAACTGCTTGCCTATCAGTACAAGGCATGTGCAAGAATTGACAAAGTATTGAAATACGTTTTCCTCTTTTGTTAATAATCTATTACAAGTATAACGAGGATTTTGCTTTAGGCATCAGCAGTGTTAAGGCTTAAAATAGTTTCTTATCTGCAGCAGGTATATAGGATGGGTTAAAAAGCAGTGCCCTTGGTGGCTGCTGAGGTTTTTCTCTATTATTGAGATGGTGATCATGATAGGTAGACTCCTGGCCTGTACTTGGGAATGACTAGGGCCTGCTATGACTCTGCAGTTCCATTGGAAGGAGTCGCCTTCCAATGGAAAAACGTGTGGGAAACATTTTCTAGCGGAGCTGCCTCTTCTATTATTGTCTGTATTGTTTGAACAAAATGCTGGCCTGGGTTTAGAGAAAAAAGACTGATTTGTAAGCAGCTTGCTTATTCTATTTTCAGCTGTTAAAACAGGCCATGCTTGTTGCTTCACTTCCCTCTTCTGTATAGCTATCCCATGGCAGTTCTGAAAACTTACCCATTTTTATCTGAGCAATCTCAGTAGCTTTGGACTTGCTAAATTGCATTATATGTTTGCATAAATTTGCAGTAATGGGAGTAAGAACCCTGTGTGCTTTACATTTGAGAAACCTGGCTTAAGAAGCCCTAAAGTTAATATTTAAGGATATTCTGCATTTTGTCCTTAAGTATTTAATATACACTATTAATGTCTTAAAACTGTTACATTGCATCTAAGAGGGTTTGTGGTGAGCATAAGGCTGTTGATGGAGATTGGTTCACCTTCTGTCTCAGATCTATGCTGAATTTAAAGGTGGTGCCTATTCATATAGTTAAATGTATGTGGTGCCTATTCCTATTTGATGTTCATTTAAGAAATATCTCCTTAAGCTGCATATAATTTTGTTAGCACTCAAAATAACTTTCATACAGTAAAGTTCCAAGCAAAGGTGCATGACTTAACCACAAGTATTTCATGTATCCCATGAAAGGATTGGATACAATCTTAAGAGTCTAAACAAAAGCTGGCATCAATTTGTAAATTTTAAAACTACTAAGGAGAATTATTGAAAAGACATAATGAAGTAAAATTTATGTTACTCTTTATTTATTTTTTTGCTCTGGATTCACCTACTTTTTAGAGTGCAACTGTGACATGTCTCTCAAATCTAAATATGTTTTCTCCTTAGAGATTGCAGTTCATAGCTAAAGAACAATCCCTTGAATTCAGATTTCCACCTTTATATTAAATTGCTAGAGAAGTTGCTATTGAACTTCTAGATTCATAGATTCTTCAGTGTGCAGCATTAAAGATTCAGCTAAAATTCTGGATTTTTCTCTTTGACAGCCTATAGAAATAGATATGATTGTAGGAAAAGACCGTGAAGGGTTTTTTACCAATGGTCTGACTCTTGGTGCAAAGAAGTGTTCTGTGATCCGAGATAGCCTCTATGTGGATGGTGACTGTACAATGGACATCAGGACAAAAAGCCAAGGAGGCGAACCAACATATAATGTTGCTGTAGGCAGAGCTGGACGAGGTAAGCTTTTCTTCAACTATTGTTTGATTTGCTTTTTTGTTAAATAGAAAATATGCCGGCAATAAATAGCATAAATTTATGTCCAATAAAATTTGTTCATAAAATTGTTTTGTCTGTATTGGTAGTACAAGAATTCACAGTATAAAGGCTTAATGCTGAGAATGTAAATGAGTTGATTAAATTACTTTCAAAAAAAAATTGTGGCATATGTATGTAGTATTAGAAAGCAGGGGTATCATGAACCATTCAACTGTCCATTTAAATAGTTTACAAACTTATATTAAGCTCATAGGCATTCCATTTTCTGAATTTGGAGTGGGTATAAGTAGTTCTCAATTTATGACTACAGTTGGGAACATAACTTCCTTTGAAGTGGTTGTTAAATCAACCTGGCTTTCCCCATTGACTTTGTTGGACACCCCCTGGGAAGGTCAGAAATGTGATCATGTGATCTCAGGGTGCCACAACCATTGTAAAACATATGCCAATTGCCAAGCACTCAAATATTGATCACATATCTGTGAGGATATTGTGATAGTCATAAGTGTGAAGATGGTCATAAGTATTTTTCCCCCAGCACCATCATAACTTAGAAGTGGTTGTTAAATGAATGGCTGTAAGTTAATGATTACCTGTATTACTTTTGGCTTCAGAGTTCAAAAGGTCCCTCCAAACATTTCTGTGGATTGTATTTACAGTATAAATAAGAAATATGTACTGAAAAGATACTGAAATTTAGTATTCACTACATTTACATCCTGTCATTTCTCTGGAAGTTCAGGTCCTATTTTCCTCCAGTCCTCTAGGGTAGAGTAATTTGAAGAAGAAGAAAAAACTTACCAATGGTCAAGTCACTGTTCAGACATGGATTTGAATATGGTTCTTTCGGATACAAGTTCAGCATCTTAACCAGCTGAGACTTTTAAGTATGCAGTTTATAGAAAAAGTAGAACAATATATACATGGACACTTTTGTAGTGAGAACATCTTGAGAACAGAATTACTATGTGTTTTAGTGACATCTGGTGGCATATAGGAGAACATACAAATGCATTCTAAATATTTCTGAACTATGCTATTCTGAGCAAATAATTCTGATCATATTTAAACCAAGTGTTCTGATATATTTACTGTAGTTATTTCAGCTATAATTCCCACATAAATATGCTACTTCGCAGACATTAGTTTTATCTGCCTGCACTTTTTATTAACTTTTGAAAAAGAAACATTTTAATAAAGAATAATTCTATGTAAATGATTGTTTTAATATGAAAATTTGAGTATTCTTATTACAGTGCTTAATTAACACTATAACTGTTTTCTCTTTCAGTCTTGGTCTTCGTAATGGGCAAAGAAGGGGTCCATGGAGGCGGATTGAATAAGAAGGCATACTCAATGGCAAAATACTTGAGAGACTCTGGGTTCTAGTTGCTAGGCAGACTGTTAAGTATTAGGGAAAATTGCTATTAAACTTTCCTGACAGTAATCTACATTGTGGAAACTTTATTAGCAATGCAGGGTGATGGGGAATGAACCTGTGTCTCCTTTGTATCCCTCTATTGGTGGGGAAAGGTGTTATTCTTTCTTTATTTCTGTTCATCCTTGTTTCCTTGTGTACTCCAGCATTGGTTATGGTTATGGGAAAGAGAAACTGTCCAAAGAGGGACACTCAATAAGAAAGCTAATGAACTGGCTTTATCCCTGCAGAGGTTTGATATCTAAACAACCTCTCCCCATTCACATAGCAACTCTCATCACAATCCGCGTGTTCACCGTACTACTAGCCTAAAGATGGCAATTTATTTACACATCTTTTCTCTGATGTCATGGCTTCAGTTACTTTTTTTGATATGTTATTAATCATTGTTGTATCCATATTCTGTATCTGGCACCATCTATTGCAAACAGATGATATGCATGATACATTGAAGCCTTGGGAAAAAAATCATGCTAAGTCCAGACTTTGCTTTGTCTTAGCAAATAAAGTGACATTGAGAACTAAACCAGTTTAAATGAAGTGAAATAAAGGTGCCGATTGTACAATCAAGATTGATCAATGCCTCTTCAGCACTTTGAGCATTTACACAGCTCATTAGTCTTCCTTTGTAGAGCATGGTTGGGAGGGGTAAAATGCATGCATATCTCTACTTTCTTCCCCCTTCATCCACTTTTTTGTTTCTTTGCTTTCATCTTCTATCTATAAATACATTTTTTAAAATACAGTGCCTGGTTTATTTAACCAATTTGCTGCTTGAAAGCTGTTAAAATTGTTGCTCTAGTTTTGTTGTTGCTCTTCTGTGTAGACTTGCAAACTCTTCATGATGTCTGAAGCACATCCTGCTTTAAAAGGGTAACTACAAAACTATGAAAAGGTGCCGATGCACTTCTCCCATCACCAAACCACCATCACCATCTTGAATGAATCCCCAGGGACATTCCATCACTACAATAGCTCAGGCACGTAACTTTTTTTGCCAGCTCCTGTTCTGTAGTTGAACTGTAAAAAGGCTGCCATCATGGACTTTAGATATCCCAGTGTAACCATCTGGAGTGTGTCCAGTTTCATTTTTTTCCATAGGACCAATTTTGATTTGCAGCTTGGATTTTAGATGATACTGCAGTGTCACTGTCAGCAAACTGCCACCTTTGGTTATATAGGTAGCACCTTGACTGACATCTGTCTGTTGGAACGTTGAAAGGATATTAAGACTTGCTCCTTTGATACCAGTGTATGTTTTGAAGGTTGGTAGTTTAAAATAAAAGTCCAAATAATACCATTTCAAATCTAATTTTCATTTGGCCTGTCATGCCCTAGCTGCAGAAATTGTGAAGTAAATTGCCTTGTGCATTAGTCATCTGAAACATGTGTAATCAAATTGTCAGTTTGAGCACGGTACTAACATGTATGTCCATTTAAAAAAGAACTGCAGAACTCTGTATACAGAAAATGAAAGATGGTCTTGGTTGGAATAACTGAATTGGCTGTCTTCTGATAAATTTTTAATATGTATTCTGTGCCATACTAATGTTTAAAAAAAGGATCTGTTGCTATTGTGAGATGGATTTTAACTACAAGAATGGCTTCTGAATGGCACTACTTTAGGGACACTCTAGTATTTGCTTCTATTGTTTGAGCCTTGTGGATAATGTACAGACTTAAACAAATTCTTGTTGCTGATTTGTTCATTTATTTCCCTGCACTTTGTTACATCTGGGATACAGTCTAACTCATCTGATTTAATATGCATTTCAAAAAATGCCATAACTATTAAACACCTTGTTTACAGACAGATGAAATAAATTTATTCCAACCAAATAAATTTCGAATTAGTGTGTTATGTGGGTTTTTTTCTTTTCCTTCATTTCCCTTGTGGATTATCTTATACTATTTTTTTCCTGTTAAGATCGGTATAAATTTATCATGCAACCTGTTGAATTTAGTGAGTAGGCCAGCTCTGAAGATCCTTTAATAAATATTGACCACATTTTTCAACAGATCAGGAAGGGGGAACAAATTTTTATAATACGTCAACGTTATTTTTGCTGTGCAGCAACTGAAAGTCATTAAAACCAGTTTGATCAACAGAAAAAAGCTGATAGACAAATTTAGAGCTATTGATGAATCTGGATTAATATAGCTATACTCTAACATTTAGTTTTTTTCTTTTTGAAAACTGTCCCACTTTGGCAGAAGATCTCTCGCATTCGTCCTCCCAATGCTTTTATTCAATCCCAAACACTATTTAATTTTTACTGATTTCTAGTAAATAACATTTATTAAATTTTCTTGTCATCCATCTTGACACAAAATGACTGGGTGCCATAGAACGTTAAAATAAAACCATGAATATATAACCATTTACAAGTTGGTAGCTTTAAAGTTAAATTATATTACATTTGGAAAAGGTTCCAACTATTATGGTAATACATAGATGATTTGCAGCCTGATTATTGTATAAACCTTTATATGTTCAAGAAAAGCTTGCTAGAAAGAAACTTATCAGAAGCGAGTCTACCTTTAAACAATCCCCGGTCTCTAAAAATCATATTAAGGATAATTTAAGAAAGGAAATGGCAATTATTACCCAGATGCTTTCCACTCCCCTTTTATAAACACTTCAAAAGTTACAAAAAAAATAATAATTCAGTGATAGAAAGCATCTTGTAGTTTACAGCAACATGACCATGTACCATTGCTTAAAGTTCTTTCCTTATTTTTTACAGCAAACCAATAAACCATTAGGACTTATAAAGGTGGAAAATAGAATAACTTTATATGCAAATACATAAAAATATCAGTTGGATGAAAAACATGAATGCCAACTTCACTCTGTTTGCTAATAATGGGACTTAAGACAATGCTGGGATATGCCTCAGGATCCCAAGCAGCAAACAATTTTAAAGTCTATGCCTGCCATGTGCTGCAAGTAAGCAATATTCTTAAAAATATTTTTTAGGGTGAATATTTGACAATTTTTTATTTTTTTTTACAAATCAGGTGTAAGAGTTACAAGTTCAACTAAGGAACTTGTTTCAGACAAATGGCAAACCACAGACTTCTTAAAGTATAAGTATACAGCTACTGAAAGAGAACCAAGAAAAAATGTGATCGTTAATTGAGTGAATTGAAGAGCTTGCAAAACAACTGAATAAATTAAGAATACTTGCTAATTCTAGTCTCTGCTCATAGGCAATATATAAATGGGGTTCCACATTTCAGAAATCAAATGTTTCAGCCTTCCTTTAGAACAAGATACAGTACTTTAAAAGTATGATGAAGTATGTAAGGTATGCGTGTGTTGATGACTCAGTGAAGGCTTTTTTACTGATTGTATAAATACGAATGTGAAAATTGAAGTAATTTATAAAGAGTTTATGATTTTTTTCCCTCTTGTTCACTTTCTTGAACCTTATATAGGCATGAACGCCAGCTGGGTGACTTTGGCAAGCCACTCCTTCAGCCCAACTCACCTCATAGCATTGTTACAGAGCAAATAGGAGGAGGAAGAAGTACTAGATATGTTTGCCATTTTAGTTATAAAAATAATAAAGTCTTGATTAAAATACAATAAATATGTGAAAGAGAAGTTATTTCTTGTTCAGAGAGGCTTAGATAGATAAGGTATATAGTTTCAAAAATAAAGGTTTGATAAAAATAAATATGAGTTGTATGTGTAAGAGAGAACTCTGTTCAAGTCTGGCTGGCCTAAACTGCATTCAGGAAACTTAATACGATGCATACATAAGCAAGTATTTTCCAAAGCTGCTTACTATCATGCTAGTTTACAGGTCTCATTCAGATGCAGCTTTTTCACAAAGAGCATGGAATTTTTAAATTTATCATAAAAATCCATAACAAGAATGTTTTATTGAAATTTCTGATAATCTGCTACCTAAACACCAGCCATGCAGGAAAGGGGCATTACCATTTTTGGAAGTATAAAAAATTCACACAGCCCGCTTTAATGTAGATTCGCATATACTGGCAAAATGGCTATTAAAGTGGAAAACGTATTTATTAACATCCTTTCAAACTTTCCTGGACAAGGCTATATAAAAAAGAAACCCTGTAATTTGACTATACAGAAGCATGGCTACATTTTTACATCGTTACACTTCTATATAATGAAGTTCTTTTCACGATAAAGTGTAAGTAAAATCCTGTTAAGCTATGAGCGCTCATTTTCAAATTCAGTATGTAGTTTGATTTGTTTCTCTGCATTGTTTTTACCAAGCTAATGTCGATTCAGACATTCTTATTACAAGGGGTACCTACCTCCTTTATGAATCTTTATGAAGTACTGCACACAAAATTGTTTCCAAATATGGCACAAACAAAACTAAATGTTCCAGTAGGTGGTGTACTTTAAAGTTGCCTTTCTGCATTGGTCCCAATCCCTGTCTCAAAGCGGAGTATTAGTGAAGTATGCCAGTGAACAGGGTTATCCTGTTTATTTCCTTAAAGATAGGTTAGGCTAAGCCATGTTGAGATTTCTTTGCCAGGTGCTTACAAATGCAATAGGATAATGAAAAGACAGACAAAATCCTTCACAGAGTTCAAAGCTCCAATTCCTCTTTGTTGGGAAATACTCTTGGCAGACAAATACAGAACAAGTGTATCTTGTTCTTTAAAAGGTGCTGGTTCTTGTAGAAAAAGCCTTCACAGACATTAACGCCCATACATTTTTGGTTGGTTGGATGTTTAGGGTAGTACTTACCATACATTTAACAACTGAATATAAGTCCCTGCTTACTTACACCCTTGTCGCAGGAAAAACACATGTATGGTCTCGGTCCAACTTCATTTAACAAGATGCTGTTATACCTCTTTTGTGGGGGTGCATTATATTTACTGGTGGAAGCCCCATTACTAACATTGTGAAGTCCTGTTAAGATACTTGTCTTCAAAAGACAAATTGAATAAACAAAAAGAAACCTGCAATGAGATTAAACGATAGAATGCTAAATGAACAGGTGCTTCTAGTGAAGCAATGGAAGGGCTGCAATGCACTTCTCTTATGTACAGGTACATAAGGTGAGAGGTCTCAGGACAGTAGTTCATGTAACACTGCCCATGTTGCAGTTCAAACAGCATCTGCTGCTCTGTAATCCTTTTCATCATTGGGCTGTAGCTGGACTACTACACTTTCTTCCGTCACTCCATTCTCTGCATCACTACTGTCAATATCTTCATTTCCTCCTCCTTCCTCCTCCTCCTCATAGTCTGAAGATTCTGTCATATGGGGATGAGAGTATGACTCTGATAATGCCCCAAAAGACTGAGTGCTAGCTGAAGCAATCGGCCTAAGCAAAGGGGTATTCTCAGAGACTTCATTCTCCTGACTGCTGTCTGTTTCAGAATCGGAATCTCCCTGAGAAGGGACCACTTTCTGTTTACAGACAGGACATGTTTTCTTCGTTTTAGTTAGCCAAGGATCCACACATTTGCAATGGTAGGCTGCCAGAAAAAGAAGAAAAGAAGGGAAAGGAGAAAGATGTGGTTGAAGGAGACTGGGGAAAATAGGCAGTTATAGGCAGTTTGAGGATATTTTTACATGTTTTATGATAATACACAAGGCATTCTGTGCCACCCACCTTCAGACCATTTTTTCCCCTATAGAAGCCAGTTTACTTCTGAAGAAACTAGATGCTACTTGTGGTGTGAGTTTTTTTTAAAGTTCTTGCATACAAATTGTCCTACTGCAGAGCAGTAGCCAACGAAATGTCATTACTAAATTTAAGAACTGAAATAATGTTGGACCTCTGAATAGTCTTGCATTTTCAGGAGACAGTTATTAGTCTATTATAATGCCCACTATAATCATAAGATGCAGTACAAAAAATAAAGGTTAAACTGGTCCTTCTAAGTGCAATCAAACATTGTGCTCCCTGTACTAATTTCTACTACTAATAGTTGAATTTCAACTGTTATGAAAAATTGTGAAGTTTAATAAAAATCTGTGTCGAAAGCTTTTAACGTGGAATTGAGCGCAAACAACACAGAATCCATGACAGGAAATTATTTAGCTACAAGCAATGTCATATTTTTAGCTGTAAGCAAGCCACTGATCTGTACTTTCAAATAACACTCATGACTTGGATCTCCTTGGATTATTATTTCAAAATGCAAACTGAAAATAGCATAATTGAGTTTTTAAAAAGTAATAAATGCTGGCCTGCTGTATCAGACAAAGTCCAGTCCAGCTATTCTATTAATCTCTTTAAGAAGGTACAAACTGTCAGCCAGTACATAATATTTTATAAATATGAATTTTGAACACAACCATTTAATATTTAAAATGTTACCTGTTTCAACAAATTTAGGATACTGAGACCACTGTCAAAATTCATACAAATATGGGACTGTTTCTTCTTACATGCCATACACCAACCTTATTATATTCTAAACTGATTCTTGAAATAACAGTAATAAATTTCATTATATTTCTTTGCCCAAAATGGCTGGGAATTCTTGGAGATGTAGTCACAATTCTGTAGGAACCAGCCTTATTTTAATCTGATAACTGCATTTACAAATGAATAACATTTGATTCTTTGTCTATAAGAAGCAAAAATATTGTATCCCTCACCAAAACAAGAGTTCAGTAAATAATCAAATGTAGCTACTTACCATGAGAACAAGGAAGAATTCTGAGTTTATCTCCATCCTCATATTCATCCAGGCAAATGGCACAAACATCATACTCGTCTCCTGAAGCAGAGAAGTTTGAAATGAAAGAGACAGTACAGAAGTAGAATTAAGAATATATGTAGCAGAATCCATGCCCTGCAGAAATTTATTCAGAGTGCCTATGGGTAGCTGTTTGAGATCTAAGCCATTATAAGTGAAGTGAGTCATCTAGAATTTAACACCTTCCTAGATTACAATTCATTGCCTTCAACCACTATATCAAACTGGCTCTCTTATAAAGAGTATTAGCATTTAAATAGTTATATTAAGAATTCAGAACATCTGCTATGCCAAAGTCCTCGACTTACAACTGATTTAATGATTGTTTTAAATTACCATGGCAAGAAGAATACGTTATGGCTTATAAAACTCTCTTAGCTGTTGTAATATGTTGCACATGTGTTGTGTGTCCCCCATCACCTGACCATATTTGGGGAATTTGGCAACCAACCGACATTCATGACTGGTTGCAGCATTCCGTGCTCATATAACTGCCATCTACAACATTTTTTGCATTTCTCTAGTAAACAACCCTATTCAGAAGAAAGGATTCATATTTACACATATGAGTTTCTTAATTATTGGCATAAAAGGAGTAATAAAATTAGGTCCAGTCTTTTGGGTCCCCTGACTTGAAAGAGTCATGACTTACAACCAAAAATCCAGTCCCAATTGCAGTCTTAAATCAAGGACTACCTGTGGCTCAATGAAAAAAAAGTGCTTTATAACAGCTGCTATACCCATTCCTTGTGTCTTTTAAATTAAGATTTGTATCTGAAAATCTGATGAACTGCTGCCAATTTAAACAGTTTACTGGATTACTAGAAAGGGACAATTATGAGAACATGAACAAATTTATAATTATTTTAAAACCTGCCATATCTCCAGATAAATGAGAACTGAAAGCTAAGCAGGATCAGACCTGGTTAGTACTTGAATCAGGTACCACAATAAATAAATAAATAAATCGCAAGACTGTAAGGCAGTCATAGAAATTGAAAAAACATCCAAGAAGGCATCTATATATACTCCATGTTGTTCACACCAAGAGCAAAACAGGTATGCCTTATATTCCCCTTGGGCAGAGTTTACTTCAAAAATATTCACTTTATCCAACAGCCTTCTTTTGTCTTAGATGTTTCGCGATTTTTGCTGTTTCGTAATATTGTAACTTTTCCTGTGTGTTAAAATGCTTCTTATGAATCCAGCCATTTGCACAAATGACAGGAGAATCTTATCATTTTGTATAATTATAACACTTAGTGTAATAGGATGGCAGCTTCAATACAAGAATAAATAGAGCACTTTTGGTGAAAGATATTTCAGGACATATGCAGCATCAATCAAGAAGCGGCCTGCAACTTCTTATACCAAAGATCTCTTTTCCTAGTGGGGTGCTGCAAAAATACAGGAAAGACGAAGTACTAAACTGTTTACAGAACCATCAAAGTATCTTTATTCTTAAAAAAAAAAATTCAGTTAAAATGAAAGCATTTGCTTTCTTTGAGTTATGTGCCTTCAAGTCAGTTTTTTGACTCCTGGCAATGGCTTAGAAGAATCCGTACAGTTTTCTTGGCAAGGTTTTTCAGAAGTGCCTCGCCTCCTTCCTAGGGCTGAGAGAAAATGACTGGCCCAAGGTCACACAGCTATCTTTGTATCTAAGGTGGGACGAGAACTAATGGTTCCTTCCTTAGCCATTACATCAAGCTGGCTCTCTGTAAATGATATTTCAGAAGGAAAAATCTCCCTCATAAATAATTGATTTTTTTTTCCTGGAGGAATGTGGCGTAAAATTAGTAAGGTTGGTCAAGAATCTGAGAAACATTTCAATTTTTCATTTGCTGTGGCTTAAGGATCCTGGCTAGATTTCCAGAGCAATTTCCAATAAGAAATATAGAGTATTCTAGTCTTTAGAGCACTAAAATGAGACACTGTTGCTAGATTTGCTTTCAGGAGAAACAGATAAAGCTGGCAACAATAAAGGTTTGCTGCCATTCTCAGAACTGTTCTACTCACAGACTATAGGGCTATCCCAAAGTGCCAGAAATTTCATTATCTAGTCAGCTAAGTGACTTTGATGAGGGAGTAAATTGTGTGGCTACTGAATCTGCAGTTGTCATTAAGCCAGGAAGGTGAGCTCACTGTACAGAAAACCGAGACATGACTCAAAATTATAGTGGCAGGTTGCAGCAATGAGCTGAAGCTAGTGTGCGTTTTAATTGAGCTACCAAAAATTAAAAATGGAAGTCAGACTATACTTGCATTCATGAGCTGGGTGGCCATAAACTGATTTAATAAACAAGTGGACTAAATGAATACATATCACATGGGGGTCTTGACAATACAGATGGTCTTCACTTAACAACCACTCATCTGTAACTGTATCATAATCTGTAACTTATGATGATGTTGAATGAAGTCCTGATCATCACAGCATCCTGTGATCATATGATTGCCATTTGTGATCTTCACTCCTGGCTTCAGACAAGTAGTCAATGAGAAAGACTGCAAGAAGCTGCAAATGGCAGTCATAATCATGTCATGCTTAACAATGTCTTAGGATTTGTTTAAGGGTGGCAATTCAGAATGCCAGAATTTCTGTTATTACACTTTAATGTGATATCACACTTTAGAACCATATTGTTTATCCCTGAAAATTCCAGTCTCTTGTTAACTGAGATCCACCAGTAGACATGAAAATGATTTATGATATTCTAAATAGAACATGATGTGACTCTGTTATTCATTTTCATTGATTGGTGCAACCACAGGCCATATTTCATGGGAAGTATAGGAATCGGGCTTCAGGCAGAGAAATATGTCAAATTTACCACACTGAAAATAAGATCCTGATATATTGAAACATGTCACAAACAAGAACCTTGATGAGCACCCTGGAAACCAAGCCCAATGAAGACTCGGAAAGATATGGATAACTCCAGGCATCTTAGCTCTAAGATGTTAATTCGTCTTTGTTGTTACAGAGGACAGGACTAGAATCAGTAGATTAAAACTGTAATAAACAGATCTAACAAAACATTAGAAGCACTGTATTAAGGAGGAAAAAAGCTGCAAATAATGAGACCAAAGAGTTATAATCAGAGGCAGGGTGGCTATTTTCTGTAGAATGAGTAATCTAATTATTAAGATATTTACATCGCACCAGAAGCACAGCAGAAACTGTAGTGCTAGTACACATATAGAAAAAAGGTTCACTGAAATTAATGCTGGTAACAATTCACAGACTTTCTCATCCTAAATACTAACAATGCTCCTATAACTGTCAGGACATTTCCCCATTTCACCCACAAGGAAAGCTAGTTTATATGCCATACAAGAAGTCTCAGTGTTGTCAAGATACAGCCCAGAACCTGTTGGCTCAGATTTAACACAAAAATTCAATTGGGAGATGAAAGAATCCCTCTCTTTTTCTAAAAAGTTTCACTAATTAGTCTCATCTGAATGCAACGAATGGCATAAAAATTTGCAGGCAATTAGAATGTGTTAAAGTTGAAAGAAAATGAAGGAACGCCTAACACCAAGATTATACTTCTCCAAATCTGCCACCCAAATATGAAATAAAAAAGCAGAAATAGTTAACCATTCAGTGTCAATAGGATTTGACCAGCTGTAATTGGTGCCCTGGGAAATCTTTATCTTCAACAAATGGCAATTCTGGCTCTTCTCTTGCCAAATATTGTATCACAAAGAGCTAATTCTGAACTAGGTTTTCTAAGGTACAACTTCTTTGTGCCAGGAACTACAGGGATTATGTAGGCTTGCTTTGTTTAGATGCTGTCGTTCTCATAGCAATGCCTTTGATTAAAGAAGCTTTATAACCCTTTTTGTTACATTTTTCCACAATCACATTTGTTTTCCTCTGGGAGGTTAGTATACACAATTTTACAAGCAATTTAGTTGATATTTTAGCACTGACAACTGAACTATTAATGGGAGAGTAAGTTCTGTCTTGATGCTTTCCAATTAAAACTGTTGGGGGAAAAAAACCCTAAAGATTTCTTTTTTAAAAAATTAAGTACATGTAAGTCTGTAAATACTGTGAAGTGGCAAGAAATTTGGCTAACTATACATAAGAGAAAAAAAAATGCTTCACACACCATAGGCAGTTAGGTTTGTAAGCATCCAACAAAGCATATTAAGATTATAAACCACCAATATTATTCTTGTAGATCTTTTAAACACAATATAATCAATCTATTTTCACAGTAAGTATAAGTAGCATTAATGTGAAAATATTACTTATTTATGTTTAAAAGCTGGGAACGGTAGAAATGTGCAAGTAATGTCAAACAAGATGATCTTTAGTTTAATGCAACAGAAATCAAGTTATATTTGAACTAGGGTGTTACACTTTGTGACATATCCTGCAATTTGCTAATGATATATAAATTAAAAGGGGTACCTATAAACCCGTAAGTAGTTATTTAGTTTCAATTTTTCAGGCAATTATTTCTGTAAAATAATAATAATATCTGCTCTGCCCTTCTATGTCAGATAAATTGAAGAATTATAGTGTATATAGCCATTACTTGAAAAACAATTATCATCATGTTATTAGAATGTTTGTTTCAGGAGATTTGAAAAGAGGTATTCTAGAAACAGAGGAGTCCAATCAGTTCAAATATACTAATATATAAAAATATTTTTATGACAGAATTGATTAATTTGAGGCATAAAACACTATTAACTTTAGAAGGGCATGGCCTTCATTGGTACGCTTTCCTATGGTATGAGAAGAACAAGATACATAGTTATTTTCAAAGACATTATGTTAGAAATGTGTTATTATCAGTAAGGCTTAACTTAAAATTAAAGAACAACACTACCTGAAAATACTAGTCTGGCTTTCCACAATGGAAGCATTGCTACATTCTAATGTTATTAATATGGAAAAATTGTAAGATATAAAGATATTTTGAATGGAAAAGGGTAATTAAAAACCAAGGAACTTAGTAGACAAGGGATGGGCATTGCATGGTGGCCACAAATGCAGATACAATCTCGGTACGAGAAACCTGCTAAAATATATGGTTTTAATAAAGAACTAACAGAATTGGACTAGATATTAACTGGAACGGATTAAAATTTGATAAAGAAAACATATTTTATTCTTTATGTTATTTATTGGGTATTAAGCTTGAAAGTGAGCAGATAAAGGAGACAATGATTGTTTGGGCTAAAATTTTTGGATATGCAACAGAATTAGATAAATGGCAGAAACTGTGGGATAGAAATGTTAAATTGACTATGTCAACTGCATACAAAGAAAATCTGTATAAAATGTTTTATAGATGGCTTTTTGCACCAACAAAATTAGTGAAAATATATTAGTGAAAATATTAAATGTTAGAAATGTAATCAATGTCGGGTTCATATTACCATATGTGATGGACATGTCCACAAGTTAAAAAATATTGGATGAAAATACGTACCTGGTTAGAAAAAATGATAAACAGCATTTAGATATGAAACCAGAAAAATATGATAAAGAGATTATATACTTGATTTTACATGTACTAACTGCAGCTAGCATATGCTCAACAATGAAAGGGTGATGAGATGAGGAGAAGGTAATTTCTTCGACAGATGAGAAGGTAATTAAGAAAATATTAGAATGTGCAGAAATGGATAGCCTTACACTTATTATCAAAGATACAGAAGAAACTAAATACTTTTTGATATGGGACGTAGTTTTATCAATGGCTAGACAATAAAAATTGAAGTTAGAAAGGAAGGGACATAAAAAGGATAAATGTTAAAATGGAAATTTGTTAAAGTGGACAAACAAAATTTTATTATCACTACAGTATTAATGTTATTGTTATACATGTTATTGTAAATACTCTGATTATGATTGCCGAAAATAAGTGTACCCAGACAACACACTATTCAATTGAAATGGAATTTTTATATATTATACAAATAAAACAAATAAAACTTTAAAAAATATTTTGTTTTCATACTCAAAATAATTTCTTCAACGGCTCTGTACTCATTACAATCTGCATATTTCAAACATTTTATTTTGAGCACAGAACAAGATATCTGTTTCAAAGCACTTAAAACGTTTCCTGAAATTGTATTGTTCTGTACAGCAATATGATTGGTGGCCTCTTCTGTCAATTTCAAAAGGCCATACTATTTGGATCTATACATATACATTGATGTATTATGACATTTTAGGTTCTTAGGAAGAAATCAAGGTGAATGAAGGCCAACACCAATTAAAGAACTGGCAGCTGTGACCATTGTGAACAGATAATATTTACAAATGATTCTTGCAACTGGAATTACACAGAAAATATATCAAATAAGATCAAGAAGTAGTTAGCTATAACTAAAGTGGGCAATCCTTGCTTAATGACTCTTTGCTTAGAGAATGTTTGAAGTTACAATGGACTCCCAGAAAGATACTTATGATCCAGATTCAGAATTCAAATATCCACACACACTCAACGTGTTCATGTGAGTAATTTTGGTGCTCAGCAACCAGTCCGCATTTATGACCATTTGCAGCAATACCATGGTCACAAGAAAGCAATTTATCACATATTTTTTTTTGCCAGAAATGGACATTTACTTCTGTTCTCTGGCCAAAAACACCTGCTGTGAATTACTGGTTCACTTAACGACTCTGCCGTTCGCTTAACAACTATGATGTTCACTTAACAACTGCGGCAGTCACTTAACGATCACCACAAAATATGTATTAAAACCAAGTCAGTCACATGATGACCACTTAATGACTGGCATGACTTATGATTGCAATTCTGGTCTTAATTACAATTGTAAATTGAGGGCTATCTGTACAATTAAAAATACTGGAGTCCAGAAAGTATCTTACAATTAACTTAGCTTGTAATGTGAAGACTAAAAAATATTCAGCCCTAGATTCAAAATCTTCAAATTTTGAAAGATAGATGAGTGTAAGTTCTTCTGCTAATTCTATTATGTACCACCAAAATGAAAAGCTCTGTTTTACTGACTCCATTAATAATGGATTCAATGTAACACTCATCCTTGATCAAATATTTACAACTGTTCCAGTTGCCTGTAGCTCTAAACAATAATCTGGCAGTGATTTTGAATTAAAATAGACTGGACGTTATATGTTAAATGTTGAATATTGGAAAATCCATGTATAATTAACAAGTATTAGCAATTATTAAAAATAGTTTCAATTTAAAATACAGTACAATTCAATAATTTACAAATCACTAGGAAAAAGGTATTCTTAATTTGTGCCCTGGGATTTTCATCTGGCATGCAGATTTTTTTTAATATACAGCTGTGGATGTGTTAATGGGAAAAGCAAACTCAGCAGTTTACATGAACCTGAAAGGAGCATCCTGCCAAGAACAGCTATTCCCACCCACCTCAAATTTAATCCAATCAATTGCAGTAAAAGAAAAGGAGGTAACTCTTTTTGAAAGTCACATTTAAAAAAACCATTCCAAATCTACACCAAAGAAACATACCACTCCCAATGCCCAGGAGCAGAGGTGGGGTGGTGGTGGTATCTGTCCAAAAAGTCAATGTCTTTTGAGCTGCCCTGGAAGAAAGGAATTAGGTCTAGTTTAGGGGCTTTATCTAGTCATCCATTTACTTTGACAATCAAATGATGGGAAAGAGGCAAGAACTCTGATGTCATCTACTCTATATGACAACGCTTTTGTCCATGTCAGGTGTAGTGGAGAACGCCTTTCTTTTGTTTCGTGTAGGCAAAAACAATCCTTGTATGACCAATTTAAGACTCAATGCAAGTCCCAGCTTGCTCTATATTATTCGTCTGAAGTGATGTAGGGTTTCCTGCCTATGCAGGGGGTTGGACTAGAAAACCTCCAAGGTCCCTTCTAACTCTGTTATTCTATTCTATTCTATTCTATTCTATTCTATTCTATTCTATTCTATTCTATTCTACTCTACGCTACGCTACGCTACTCCCATTCCCATTCTATAACAAGGGTGTCTAAATTTGGCAACTTGAAGACTTGTGAACTTCAACTCCCAGAATTAAAGTCATTGGGGAAGCTGGCAGGGAAGGTTGCCAAGTTTGGAGTGCCCTGTTCTACAGTAAGGAAAGGGCAAAGTAGCCACAACAAGCTTCCTTTCCAACAGTCCAGGTGGTTCCCTACAAGAGCAGCTCTGCTCCTAGTTGGCTACTCTGCAATTTTCTCCTTTTCAGCAGCAACCACACAAAGGCTGATTAGACTAGTTGCATTTAATTACAACTTGATGAGAATGATTCTTCAGTTGTCTGGGCCAATTTCCTTCTTCATAATATGAAACAAATTCCCTCAGCTAAATAATAAACATTTATACAGAAAACTGACTAAACTATTGCACCACAAAATTTACAGTTACAGAAAGGAAGCTGTAACATGCAAATTACTTCTATTTGTGGGGTTGCTTCTATTAAAATTAATTAAAAGAAGGCCAGAAGAATATTTATATATAAATTATACTTCTATAAATATAAATAAATAAAAATAAAATAACAAAAATTTGAATGGTGCTAACTGGAGATTTTAAAAGCAGCTTGGCATAGAACTCTGGAGTGACCCCTATGCCAACTACTTTCCCTTTAGTGTCCATGGGCATTGACTCTAATTTATGTCCACTTTGTAAGGACAGAAAGGTAGAATTATCTCCAAAGGACATCAATAGAGGGACTTTTCCACTGAGTGCCAAAGGCTCTCATTTTAACTGCCCTCCATGTTTGAAAGGAAAATAGCATAGTGGCTCTCTAAAGCCCCTGTCACACTGAACCAATGGATGCAAAGAGGATGTAAAACGGACAAAAAAGCCTGCCATCCATTGGAAAACGCGATGCATCCGTTGTGTACTCACTGCATACATGTTTCATACGCTCTATCCGTAAAACATCCGTCTACTGCTATTTCATCCGTTCAAAAAGTTTTGAGCTGCACAAAACTTTTTGAGTGGATGAACTTTCCACCGCGTACGATCTACATCCGCGACACATACGGGCAACAAACATTCTACGTCCGTTGTCATCCGTTACACGTCCGATGTATCCTCTCGGCATCCTCTAGTCATCCGCGCAACTCACATCCGCTCCAGCAGAAAGCGGAAAGAGGGAGGAAGCGAAAGGTACACGGAACGTCCACACAGCGTTAGTAGCACAGACATAGAAAGGATGAAAGCAGATGCAGCTCGGATATAAAGCATTAAAACAGACAAAACGTTCGTATATGGGACATATCTCGGATATTTAGGATGTCTGGAGGATGCCTAGAGTATGTGGAAGGACACCTAGCGGAAAACCGACATTTCCTATAAAAAGGGGGAGGAAATCACCTGGATCTCACTTTCAATCCAGCAGCCCTGGTGTACAGACCTCTTCAGCATTGCTCTTGCTCTTCCATATCATCCATTGATCTCCACCATTGATCTCCACCACACTCCTTTTGGTAGCCGCCATGATTCAACACCAGAACCAAGCCCTCTTCAGACTGTTTCACCTTTTCTACGCAAAGAGAAGGAGACGTCCAAGAGCTGTCTGGGTCCGAAGATGGATCAGGAGAAGAGTGGAGTTTGGACTCTATGACAAGCTGATGGTGGAGCTGAGGAATGAAGACCCCCATGTATTCCAGCACTTCATGATGCCGCCAGCCATGTTTGACGAAGTTGTGGAGCGGATGACACCCAGGTTGACCAAGGCAAACACCAACTTCCGTCCCAGCCTGGACCCTGGACTGAAGGTGGCACTGACTCTGCGCCACCTGGCCTCTGGGACCACGTACAGAAACATGCAGTATGCCTGGAGGGTGCCACACAACACCATCAGCATTGTGGTCAGAGAAGTGGTGCAGGCCATCATCGAAGAATACGTGGAGGAGCTCCTCCAGTGCCCCACCACTGAAGAAGGCTGGAGGAAAGTTGCAGAGCAGTGGTATCAGAAGTGGAACTTCCCCCACACCGTTGGAGCCATAGATGGGAAGCACGTGGCCTGCAAAGCTCCACCCAACTCGGGGTCCAATTATTTCAACTTCAAGGGCTTCTTCAGCATCATCCTCTTTGCCATGGTTGATGCTGACTACAAGTTCATCTACATCAATGCTTGAGGCAATGGGTCAGCTTCAGATGCCCAGATATACAACGCCAGTGATCTCAAGGGTGGGCTGGAACGCAACCTCATCATGGGTTTCCCAGATCCAGACCCCCTACCAAACGACACACAAGATGTGCCCTACTTCATTGTGGGTGATGACGCCTTCTCCCTCAGAACCTACCTCATGAAGCCCTACACTTCCAGATACCTCACCCGTGAAGAGAGGATCTTCAACTACAGGCTGTCCAGGGCAAGACGGGTGGTGGAGAACGCCTTTGGCATCCTGGCCAACAGGTTCCAGATACTTCTCACCACAATGTAGCATGACCCAGAGACCGTGAGGAGCATCGTGGAAGCTTACTGCATCCTGCACAATCTCATGCACACCCGCTACCCAGTGTTGCAGAACAGGCTTGTGGACCGTCAACAAGGGAATGGGGACATGGAGCCTGGTGAATGGAGGCAAGGACTAAACCCGATAGACACTGTGGATGTGCAAGGCCACAGCAGAGCTTCACGTGGAGGGAAGAAGCAGCGCAACCTCCTGAAACACTGGTGCAACTCCCCAGCTGGAGCAGTGGAGTGGCAAGACAGGATGGTAGATGATTAATGGATGCTTCCTTGAGCCTGTCGCATAACACTGATGAGATTGTGCCATGTATGTTGAGTGGTCCTACAATGAATAGGGCATTTAATAAAGAGTTTTGTTCATGTTGAAATGTGTGGATCAATGATTAAATTGTTATTGATAATAAAGGGCCATATGTGTGGCAGCTGGGAGGGTGGACCATACAGTCCCACTGTGCTTGCACTGGAGGTTTATCTACCCCACAGCTATCCTTACCCACCCCACAGTATCCATCCCACAGCTATCCTTACCCACCCCACAGCTATCATTACCCATCCCACAGCTATCCATCCCACAGCTATCCTTATCAATCCCACAAGCATGCAAAGGCTTAACCCTTTTTTCAAAGTTTTCCCCAACACTTATTAAGTAAAAAAAAATGAACCAAGTGTGTGTAGCAAAGATAATCTTTATTAATAACAAACTGTATGACTTTATTAAAAAGCAAAATGACCCAAGTAAAGTGTCTTTAAGCAAAGATAATGTGAACAGGTAACAACTCAGTCTCTGGCACTCTTTTCAGTCACGCTGAGGCGTGCCCATGGTCTCAGATGTAAAGGGGCCAGGGACTGTGGAGGTGGCTGTTGCTGGAGTGCTGGTCTGAGGTGCCATTGGGGTGCCTGGCCCTGAGAGTACAACAGGAGATGGTGTGTGCAGGAAGCTCTCAGAGAGCTGACTCAGTCCCATGAGGTTGAGAAGCACTTCCTCAAGGACCTGGGATGTGAGGCCCAACACTGATGACAGATGTTCTGAGGAAGGGCTTGGCTGTGGGGTGGAGGAAGGAGGAGTGTAGTGGGGCTGTCTGGTCTGCAGCTGGGTCAGCTGAGGCGTCTGTGGCATCCGAGGAACCTGGGTGTGGACTGGGAAGGGCTGCCTCTGCTGTGGAAAGTCCTGGTAGTGGTAGGTTTGGTAGGCGAGGGGCTGATGAAATTCGTGGAAGGGTTGTGACATTGGTTGGGGTGGAGGAGCAGACCTGGAGTGGGTAGCAGCAGGTTCAGCTGGGCCTGGAGGGTGGTGCAGAAGAGCTGTGATCCTCTCCATCGCCTGGTACTGGGCCTCGGGCATGTCCATGAGGGTCTGGCTCACGTACGTGATGAAGGGCTTGCGGTTGGAGGATGGTATGTCAAAGTGGACCAGCTGGGAGAGGAGATCTGTGTTTGCTTTGATTGTGTCCCTGATCTCCAAGAGGACAGTGTGGCTCTGTCCCTCCAGTCTGCCTCTCTGCCTCCTTTCTGTGGAGGTGGAGCTGGGGGTGGGTTGGTCTCTGGTGGCTGCCTCTTCTTGCTCCATCTGAGACAGGGGATCCTCCACGTCCTCTGGCACGGGGAGTGGAGCTGGGGGGGTGTCTCTGTCGTGGGACCCTCCAAAGACACCTGCCTGGACACGGTAGCTGTCTCCTGGCTGGAAGAGGAGTGGCTCTCTGTGGGCTGTCTGAGGGAGAGGGTTGACAGAGGGGCTGCTCCTCGGTGGCGGATCTCATCCTCCAGGAAGCTGCACCTGGCCATGACATAGGTCTCCCGGTCAGTTAGCTTGACAGCTTGCCATACCAGGTGTGCATATGCTTCCACCACCCCAGGAGGACATCTGAAGTGTAGCCCAGGCTCTCTGCCTTCTGTCTCCATGCTGCCTGCTTCCACTTGGGGTCGCGATAGAGCCTGTGGCCCTTCCTCCACAGGTACTCGTTCTCCCTCCGCCATTCTACCACCTCCTCCTCATGGTCCTCAGAAATGGAGTACTGTTTCCTCTCCCCCTTCTCCTTGCCTTGCTTCTTTCCTCCCTCTGGCAGGGGCTTCAGGGCCTTCAGCAGCATGGCTTTGAGGGCCTTGGGGCTGGTCCACCACAGCAGCAGCAGCAGCAGCAGGAGAAGCACCAGCAGCACCAGCAGGAGAAGCACCAGCAGCAGCAACACCAGGAGCACCACCAGCAGCAGGAGCAGCTTCAGAGTCAGCGCCAGGGGGTGGGATGGTGGTTCTGTCCTTGCCAGGGCTGGCAGGAGTAGGCACAGGCTTCCTCTTCTTCCCCATGGTGTTCTCTCAAGATGTCTCTGGCAGCAGGTCTTTCCTCTGAATGGTGACCTGCTTGTGAGCTGCATCCTTTTATATCGGCGGAGCTTACGCAATTCATCCTCCCCGCATGCGCAGTGAACACTTTGCATCTGCTACGCATCCGCTATGCATACTACAGGCATCCGTGATGCATCCGCGTCATCCACTACACATCCGTTCCTTCCGCTACACCTCCGCTTCTCTGTTCTCCCCCAGAAGCCCTGCGGATGTGTCATCTACTTCCATCCGCTAGGCTTCCTACGAACATCCACTTTACATCCCCGCTACATCCTCCCCACGTCCGTTCCTTTCCGTTGTTGTCCGCTCTGTTTATGCAAATCTGGGGCACTTTTGAGAGCGGTTAACAATGGATGGAAAATTTGCTCATCCGCTGTGTCCTTTTTCCATATGTTTTGCATCCGTTGGCCAGTGACCTAGCCTTAAATTAGGACGTAATAGCAGCATAAGAAGTTAACAAGCAGCAGCTGTTTAAATACTTAATAATGTGAGTCCATGGGCACTTTTCAACTTAAAAGGTGCAATGAAACAAACAACATATGATTACTTTAAGCATGTACAATTTTTTTCTAATCTCACTAGGGCACTATAAAGAAAGGTAGTGTATGTGCATGTGTACCCTATGAATTCAATGCAATGTAAGACACATCGTTTAACATAAGAGCAAAATAATATTTATTCTTCGCAGTGAATGGGCAGCCAACTCCTTCCCCTACTCACTGACAACCAGATACACTGGAATTTCAACCCACATTCATTCATTTCAGACATACAATTTCTGTATGAGGGACAGAAGAGAAACAGTTTGTTCTTTTGAGAACTGCAGACAGTTCTCCAGATAGCAGAACACAATCAAAAACTTGGTACCAGGGCTACCAGGAAGGATCATTCTGGAACCTCTGATAATATATAGTAATCTATAAGCAGCTCCAAAAAAAGCCACAAGAGGAAGGAGCTTCAAAGATCATTCCAAGAAATAGGTAGCAACAGTCTGCTATAATAAGCAGCTATAACAATTTTAAACAAATAAGTAACAGCAATATTATTGTGGCTGGTTGCATAATTAGCCAGATGTTTATTCTGGATTTGTATTTTTATCCACCTGTTTTTTCCCAACTTTTTATCTATAATTCAAAGTGACACACGTACCTAATATTCCTACTTTCTATTTTTCCCACAATACAACCCTGCGAGGTGCATATACTGATAGTGATTGGCCCAAAGTCATCCAGCCAACTTTCAAGCCTAAGGGACACCTAGAAACACAGTTTCCTGGTTTTTAAGACACTTTAACACCTCAGATAGCCCCGACCCATGATCAATGGTGCTGAACAAATGGTGGTTACAACTAGTCTTTTGGTGTTCCAGCCATTTCAGCACCCCCATGGTCACTTGTTTACAATGTGGGAGCTTGGCAAACCATTCACACATTTGACTGGTTGCTAAGCACCCTTGATCACCTGATTGCCATTTTTATCCTTCTCTGCCAGTTTCCCAGAAAGTCAGTGGGGCAGCTGACAGGGAAAGTTGTACACCAAACTGACCTCGTAATTGAGAGCTAGTAATACTGCATAAGATTACTGTTGCTGTGTATGATGTTTATTGTTTTTGATGTAAATTTTCTCTAGTTGTATATCTTAGAGAAAAGACCAACCTAATCTTATGGTTAACATACAGAATCTTACAGTTGCCACTCCATTTTTCTATTGGAAGTTATCCAGAAATCCTGCCCATATTTTTAGTACTTGTATTCTTTCTTCCATTTTACTGCAGCTACTTGAAGTTAAAAGGAATATTAATGTTCACTCATTTTAAAAGAGAAATTTGATTCTATTTATTTATTGTAAGATTAGTCTCCTTACATAAAAGTAGAGCTGATTACCCTAACCACATGCCTATAAAGTCAGAATAGGTGGTATTATGCCATTCATTTTCTTTTATCATTTCCCCCCTTTTCATTGTTCCCAAGTGATATTTTACATGCTGAGTCATGTGGAGAACAGGTAAAGAGATCATTCTGGAAGATAGGAAGTGGCCATGAAAATTGCGAAGCTGCCACCCTGACTTAGGAATTGGACTTAGGGTGTGTAATGCTGAGTTCTGGTACTATATTTATGTATTTGTTGGAAAAGAGAAAGGGGAATGAAACTTTAGCTTGTTTCATAATCCTTTCTTGTCCATTTTAAGCCCAGTGAAATAAAACTATTCAGCAAAGATCACTCAGCTTTGCATAGTGAATTTCATTATCTTAGAAGAAATTAATTTTACACATCATGTCAAATGCAGTTTTCAACCAAATATCTGCTTTGCAGTACTATTACTACTGACAATATCATGAACAATGCAAGATATTTATCAAGGGCAAACAACATGCAGGCTTGGGTTTTGCCTTGAACTCATATGTCTTATATATTCCTTCTATTGATAGTGGCAGTATGCGGTTATTATAGCTCTGTTTATAAGCTACAACAAATGGTCCACTGAATTATGCTATGCAAAAACCCTCAAAAACTAACATCCTCATTCCTCCCTGAACAGCACACAATGAAGAAAAAGTACAAAATACAATGAGAGCACATGTCAAGCACATATCAAAGGAAAGATCCTATTCAGTTTTTTTAAATGACTGATTTCTGACAACTTAATACAGTATACACTTTCTCAGTAAGATGTCCTTCAGATATGTGGAAGCATATTCTTTAAAACTGCTGGCATACTAGCTGGAAATTCTGCAAATCAGAATCCCAAACAGTTGTCAAACCACTGGGGGAAAACAGATATAGTGTATACAGCAAGCTTATTTTTTATTTTTGACAGCAAACATCAAAACCTTTATGTCCTGAGAAGATATCACTCTGTACTTGAAATACAGAAGAACTACTTTATTTCTTCTAAGAGCTGTTATTGCATGACTGCTGACAAATAACTGCTTTTGTAAGCTACTTATATGATTCATATAATGTAGGAGGGCAAATTTCATTGAATTAAGCTATCATAAACCATAGAATAAAAAGAAATCCATTATCTCCTTTCTTGAAATTACAATATTTATTTTGAAACATTTTTATGTTTTATTTGTAGTACATTTACATTCAGCTTTCTTACATCATGGAGCTACTACATTCTAAGTAATTATTAAAAAAAATTATCAATTCCAGTGATACATCAATGATTCATTAGTTTATAAATACCGTATATACTCGCATATAAGCCGACTTTAGAACGCTTTTTTTCCCCCCAAAATTTGGGGGTCGGCTTATACACGAATAAATCTGGCTGCCCGACTTCGCGCGATGAGAGCCAAGACTCTCATCGCCTTCGCGGGCAGCGGCTTCGTGCAATGAGAGCCAAGACTCTCATCGCCTTCGCGGGCAGCGGCTTCGCGCGATGGGAATCTTGGCTCTCATCGCCTTCGTGCGATGAGAGCCAAGACTCTCATGGCCTTCGCGGGCAGCGGCTTCGCGCAATGAGAGTCTTGGCTCTCATTGCGCGAAGCCGCTGCCCGGTGAAGGC
>BLBF01000040.1:29958547-30037326 GCA_015471245.1 Laticauda colubrina
TAATAATAATAATAATAATAATAATAATAATAATAATAATAATAATAGAAATGCACTTTCTGATTCAAGACAATTACTTCCTTGGAAAAGAAACTGTTTCTCAATCTATCAGTCCTCATTTTAAGACACCTATAATGCCTCCCTGGTGGTAATAGTTCAAAATATGAGTGTACAGGATGATAATGGTCTGTGGAGATTTTTAGTGCTCTAGAGAGGAGTCTGGTCTTCGCAATCTCTTTTATAACTCTCTGGAGCATCTTCTTATCCACTGCAGAGCATCCAGCATACCACACCGTTATCAGATGGCTCTCACTTAACAAGCACTCATTCAGCAACCATTCAAATTTACAACAGTGTTGAATCAGTGGTACTCACAAACAGTGCTTGAAGTTCTGGCCATCATAGCAACTCCATGATCATGACTGTGATCTCAGAGTTTGGCAACCAGCCTGGATTTCTGACTGTACAGCATTCCATTATCAATTTTGATTTGCTACATTCCCTGCCAGTTTCCCACAAACAAAATTAATGGAGGAACCATCATGAAACTGAAAGTTGCAGACTCATGTGACTCAGAGAGATTCATTTACCAATAGTAACTGGGGACTGCTGGAACTGCTGTATCAGCGCAATCACGTGGCATTGTACATTATGACCACATTGCTCAGTGAAGGAAATTCCAATCCCAACCCCAGTCTTAATTACTGTTAAGTAAACTATCTGTATTCACAGGCTAAAAGAGAGAAGAACATCTTTGTGTACTTGGCATGTTACATCTGATTTTGTGTTCCTCTCATTTGACTATAATGATCTGTCCATGAAGTTCATATTTTTAAAAAAAAAAAATTTGTTGGAATTCTTAGTGGGAACCAAAAGATGATATGCCATCACCACTGAGAAACAGGATAGTTTTCAAACAGGAGAGAATTAATACCTGTACTTACTGTCTTGAGATCCCATGCTAATGAGGTCATCAGAATCAACATTGTGAACAATTGCTGCCTTAAACCCAGCTCTCTGTGCATTCAAAACCTGTATGCCAAACACACTTGCAATAAGTACTCATTAGAGATATGACATTATTTATTCCTGCCACCCATATATGCTGCGTAAAAATATCGTCATCTTGAATTAACTTCTTGTTTTATTTGTGTACTCATACTATGCAAACTGTGCAAAAGAAAGTGGGTTATATTTATCTTGCCTTTTGACACCCTGCTAACAATGACTCTTGATACTGGAACTTCGATAAACGTAGTACCACTGAGCACAATGCTTTCTCCCATTTACCTGTATTTATATGTAGGAACACCTCTGAAACCCCTTTTTGCCCCAAACAACTTCAATGTGTTCTACAAAAGACAAATTAGCTGTTTCCAACATCGGGTTTTTTTTATTTTACAATTTAATCCAGAATGTAATAGGAGCCTGAGAATTAAACTTGATTGGTTTCACAGTCCCATCCTGTGTTCACTAGACCATGCTCAATATTGAAAGAAAGCAAATATTTCTATTGTAAATTCCACACATCCAATGCTATTTAAAATTTATGCAGAATTCTCCACATGCATTATCTTAAAGGGTTAATAAGCTGCTTTAAAGGACAACCGAAACTTACAATATATCTTACTAGGTCTGGTCTCTCTTAAATGGGACAGAAACTCAGACAAGTTTGTATAAGATATTAGCCATTTAGAAAAGTCTGTAAAGTTACAGAAATTGTATATCTTTAGCTTAGTGTTCATATGACTGTTTGCTGTTTTTAAACGGGTACAAAGAGTCAATTTTACACCAAGACAATACTACAGGAGTTATCTAGTTAATGACTTGTTCCAGAAATGTTTCAAACAACCTAACCATGTGCTTTCAAAATTAGTACATATGAGAGGGAGAAGATCAAGTTAGCTAAAGTCTATAAAGATAATCATTTGTTTACACAATTTAAATCTAGAAGTAAATCTGAGCTATTCTGAATTATCTTACACAGGATTTAGTGTATGTTCCTAGGCAATACTTTCTTGACCTCTCCCTTAATACTAGATTTAAGGGAGTATTTTATTACTTGTAATGCAGAAAAAACAATTATTATAGAAGGAATTGTGCTTGCTCAAGTCTCAAGTTTGTCCTCAGCAGTCTGCAAAAAGCCCAGAGGTCAATCTTTTAGTTTCAAAAGGTAATGTGAGCTGGCCAATATATTTATTTATATGTTTGTTCAGTGTTACAGAAGCAAGGAGGGAAGACTTTGTTCCTAAATCTTAAAACTAAGAAAAGCCATTCAACAGGCAATGACTATGTGCAAAACATTCCCAAGCATATTTACTCTGAAGTAAATATTATCAAGCAGTTTAATAAGCTTTATTCCCTCGTAAACATGTCTGTTTTGGATAATTACTATAGCTCACAAGTTTAATGCAGATGTATTGAAGATTTCAACTACAAATTGCCATTTGCAAATTTTCATAAACTGTATATGTTGTTCATTATATATAGTTTCATAAATAGATAAAACATATTATTTAACATTTGACTATGCTGTTTAGTTTCTCTTCCTCAGTAAACATTTTATTAGATCCACAGAGTCCTGAATATAATCTACAAAGCTGCCTACCACATTGGGCTAAATCACAGTTTAGAAGTTCTACACTTCCTATAATCCTTATTCCATTGTTGTCAATCAAAAAAAATACTTTAGCAGCATTAATTTCAGTTTTCAATATAATAACAGCTTGCACATAGGAATTGCAATTTAAAACAGATAATGAATAGTGATAGTGAATGAAACTACCAAAGTTTGCAGCTTGGGAAGTGATTAGGATTTATTTCAAACTATACTATCTGATTCCTATGCAACAAGCCAACTGCTCTAGAAAATAAAATTAAGCTATATCAAAAATTATTCTGGCCATGACAATTCACTGCAATTCATGCACTTTCTCCTAAGCAAAAGTTTAGTATTACAAACACAAATATATATTTATTGGAGAAAAGTATGGTTTTCACACACTGTATTAAGACCAACATATACATTCAGTAGTAGTATTTCAACTATACTGCTTGAGATAATAAGGAAACAAAAGAACCATTCAGGTAAGATAGTATGGGCATTGGGCAAGTATAGAATTTTTCCTCGATTGCTATTTTTTTCTTAAATGTTAAAAGTTTCTAAGAAAAGTTTCTAAGTTTCTAAATATTATTCTCCTCTAGCAGTCAGATGAAGTTACAATTCTGAATGCAATTTAGTGCAATTTAACATATGTGAAAATAGCAGCTATTGGAGAAGAACAAACTTCTACAAATATTCTCTTTTGCATTTCTAGAGTTGAGCTCTCCCCATCCCACCTCCAGGCTGTTTAGAATTCCTGAGAGAAAATAAAAACAAGACATACAAGCACTTTTAATTATGCACATACAACTGTTTTGTTCAGTATAGCATCCTATTAAAGCCCCTGTCACACTGAACCAACGGATGCAAAGAGGAAGTAAAACGGACAAAAAAGCTTGCCATCCATTCGAAAACGCGATGTACTCACTGCCTCCATTTGGCTTCCTCTCTATCCGTCCAGCATCCATTTATGGACGTTTCATCCGCTCCAAAAGTTTTAGGCTGCTTAAAACTTTTGCACGGAAAATGTATCCAGTTCGTCCGTTCTGCATCCACTACGCATCCGCTACGCATCCGTTATGCATCCGCTTATCCGCTATATCCGCTTGGCGTCCGCTGCGCATCCGCGCAACTCGCATCCGCCCGGACGCAGGGAGGAAGCACAATGGACGCAGAATGGATGCAGAACGGATGCAAAGAGGAAGTAAAACGGACAAAAAAGCTTGCCATCCATTCGAAAACGCGATGTACTCACTGCCTCCATTTGGCTTCCTCTCTATCCGTCCAGCATCCGTTTATGGACGTTTCATCCACTCCAAAAGTTTTAGGCTGCTTAAAACTTTTGCGCGGAAAATGTATCCAGTTCGCCCGTTCTGCATCCGCTACGCATCCGCTACGCATCCGTTACGCATCCGCTATATCCGCTATATCCACTTGGCGTCCGCTGCACATCTGCGCAACTCGCATCCGCCCGGACGCAGGGAGGAAGCGGAACGGACGCAGAATGGATGCAGAACGGATGCAGAACGGAAACAAAGCGTTTAAAACGGAAAAAACGTTCGCAGAGGGGACCTATCTCGGATATTAAGGATGTCTACAGGATGCCTAGAGGATGCCTAGCGGAAAACCTATACTGCCCATAAAAAGGGGGAGCAACTCATCTGCATCGCACTTTCAGACCAGCGGGCCAGCGGTGCAGACCTCAGCAGCCTTCATCTGACTCTTGCTCTTCCACAGCATCCAGTCATGTCCACCGTGGATTGCGACAAAATCCTTTCGGCAGCCAACATCCTTCTGCAACACTGCGAAACCATCTACAGTCTCTGTGAACAGTACTACGGGAAGAAAAGGAGGCACCCAAAAAAAGTCTGGGTCCGAAGATGGTTCGCCAGAAGAGCACAGTACGTACTTTACGACAAGCTGATGGTGGAGCTCAGGAGCGAAGACCCTCGGGCGTTCCAGAACTTCATGAGGATGCCGCCAGCCATGTTTGACGAAGTTGTGGAGCGGATGACACCCAGGTTGACCAAGCAGAGCACCAACTTCCGGCCCAGCCTGGACCCTGAGCTCAAGAT
This sequence comes from Laticauda colubrina, assembly GCA_015471245.1. Classification (NCBI taxonomy): domain Eukaryota; kingdom Metazoa; phylum Chordata; class Lepidosauria; order Squamata; family Elapidae; genus Laticauda; species Laticauda colubrina. The sequence goes on from BLBF01000040.1 coordinate 29,963,225, forward strand.
GGCACTGACTCTGCGCCACCTGGCCTCAGGGACCACCTACAGGAGCATGCAGTACGGCTGGAGGGTGCCACCCAGCACCATCAGCTTTGTGGTCAGAGAAGTGGTGCAGGCCATCATCGAAGAATACAAGGAGGAGCTCCTCCAGTGCCCCTCCACTGAAGAAGGATGGAAGAAAGTTGCAGAGCAGTGGTATCAGAAGTGGAACTTCCCCCACACCGTTGGAGCCATAGATGGCAAGCATGTGGCCTGCAAAGCTCCAGCTAACTTAGGGTCCACTTATCACAACTACAAGGGCTTCTTCAGCATCATCCTCTTCACCATGGTCGATGCTGACTACAAGTTCATGTACATTGATGTTTCAGATGCCCAGGTATACAACGACAGTCACCTCAAGGAGGGGCTGGAAAGCAACCTCATGGTGGGCTTCCCAGATCCAGACCCGCTGCCCAACGACACGCAAGATGTGCCCTACTTCATTGTGGGTGATGACGCCTTCTCCCTCAGAACCTACCTCATGAAGCCCTACACCTCCAGATGCCTCACCCGTGAAGAGAGGATCTTCAACTACAGGCTGTCCAGGGCAAGGCGGGTGGTGGAGAATGCCTTTGGCATCCTGGCCAACAGGTTCCAGGTACTTCTCACCAACATGCAGCATCGCCCAGAAATCATGAGGAGGATCGTGGAAGCTTGCTGCATCCTGTACAATCTCATGCGCACCCGCTACCCAGTCTTGCAGAACAGGCTCGGGGACCTCCAGTAAGGCAATGGGGACATGGAGCCTGGGGAATGGAGGCAAGGGCGAAACCTGATAGACACTGAGGATGTGCAAGAGCCCAACAGAGCCTCACGTGAGGCGAAGAAGCAGCGCAACCTCCTGAAACACTGGTGCAACTCCCCAGCTGGAGCGGTGGAGTGGCAAGACAGGATGGTAGATGCTTAATGGATGCTTCCTTCAGCCTGTCTCATCACACTGATGAGATTGGGCCATGTATGTTGGGTGGGCCTACAATAAACAGGGCGTTTAATAAAGAGTTGTGTTTATGTTGACATGTGTGGATGATTGATTACATTGTAATTGAAAATGAAGGGCCATAGGGGTGGCACCTGGGAGGGTGGACCATACAGTCCCACTCTGCTTGCTCTGGAGGTTTATCTATCCACAGCTATTACCCATCCCATAGGTATCCCTGCCCATCCCACAGGTATCTCTTCCCATCCCACAGCTATCTTAACCCATCCCACAGGTATCCCTTCCCATCCCACAGCTTTCTTAAACCCATCCCACAGGTATCCCTTCCCATCCCACAGCTATCTTAACCCATCCCACAGCTATCTTAACCCATCCCACAGGTATCCCTTCCCATCCCACAGGTATCCCTTCCCATCCCACAGCTATCTTAACCCATCCCACAGGTATCTCTGCCCATCCCACTGCTATCCTAACCCATCCCACAAGCATGCAAAGGCTAAACCATTTCTAAAAGTTTCCACCCAGACTTTATAGAAAAAAATTAATGAAGCAAGTTTGTGAAACAAAGATAAACTTTATCAATAACAAGCTGGAAAATAAACATGACCCAAGTCAAGTGTCCAAATAAAGTCCACAAATATCCAGGCAGCCAGTCTCTGGCACTCCTCTTGGTCACTCGGAGGTGTGTGCCCAGGCTAAGATGTTAGGGAGCAGGTGCTGTGGAGGTGGGTGCTGCTGCAGTGCTGGTCTGAGGTGTTATTGGAGTGCCTAGCCCCGAGAGGACAACAGGGGACGGTGTGTTGAGGAAGGTGTCGGACAGCTGGCTCAGCCCCGTGATGCTGAGAGGTCCTTCCTCCATGCCATGGGGTGTCAGTCCCAGTACTGAGGACAGATGTACTGAGGCCGGGCTTGGCTGTGGGATGGAGAAAGGAGCAGTGTAGTGGGGCTGCCTGCTCGGCAGCGGGGTGAGGACTGTCGAGGTTGGCATCGGTGGCATCATTGGAACCGGTGGCAGCGGTGTCGCCCGATGACTCTGTGCCTGCATCTTTAAGGGCTGCTGTCTGTGCTGCTGGACCTCCGGGTAGCTGTAGCCCTGGTAGGTGAGGGGGTGTGGGAAGCCTTGGTATGGGAGGGACATCACCTGGGGTGGAGGAGCAGACCTGGACTGGGTGGGAGCAGATGCCTCTGGGTCTGGAGGGTTGTTAATCAGCATGGTGATCCTCTCCTTCACCACCTGGTACTGGGGATCCCCCATCTCCTTGAGGGTCTGGTTCACATAATTGAGGAAGGGCTTGCGGTTGGAGGAGGATTCGATGGGGACCAGCGGAGAGAGGAGACCTATGCTGGTGCGGATGGTGTCCCTGATCTCCACCAGGACCTTGTGGCTCTGCCCCTCCTTCGGTCCGGCTCTCTGCCTTACTGTGATGGCGGAGGTGTGGGTGGATGCGGCTTCGGCAGCGGTGGACTCGATGTCTTCTTTCTCCCACCGCACCAGGGAGTACTCATCGCTCTCTACCACGCTTTCAACACCTGCCCGGGGGTTCTCCGCTGTGGCACGCTCCACAGATACCTGCATGGAGACAGGGACTGACTCTCGGCCGCCAGAGGACTGGCTCCCAGCAGGCTGCCGGAGAGAGGGGGTAGAGATTTGGGCTCCTGGTGCTCCTCGGTGGCGGACCTCACCCTCCAGGAAGCTGCACTTGGCCATGATGTAGTTCTCTCTGTCCATCAGCTTAACCCTGGCCTGGCCAGATTTTTTGCAGTGCAGCTTCCCGTACCAGGTGTGCATGTGCTTCCACCAGCCGAGGAGCACCTCCGAAGTGTAGCCCAGACTCTCCGCCCTCTCTCTCCAAGCAGCCTGCTTCCGCTTGATGTCCCTGTACAGCCGGTGTCCCTTCCGCCACAGATAGTCATTCTCTCTCAGCCACTCCAGCACCTCATCCTCGTGCGCTTCCTCGATGTAATACTGCCTCCTCTCCCGTTGTTGCATCCGCCTCTTCCTCCCTTTGGCAGGACCAGATGGGCCCTCATCAGAGGGGCTTCCAGGTTGTAGGGGCTGCTCCTCCACACCAACAGCATCATCATCATCATCATCATCAGCAGCAGCAGCAGCAGCAGCAGCATCACCAGCAGGATCATAATCAGCATCATAATCAGCAGCAGCAGCATAATCACCAGCAGGATCATAAGCAGCAGCAGCAGCAGCAGCAGCAGCAGCAGCAAGACCAGGATGAGCAGCAGCAGAGTAAGCACCAGCAGCAGGGTCAGCAAGACCAGGAGCATGAGCAGAACGAGCAGGACCAGCAGGACCAGGAGCAGCTTCAGCAGAGTACGCAGCAGAAGCACCACTGCCAGGAGCAGCTACAGCAGAAGCTCCAGCAACAGAAGAGCGAGCCCAAGCAGCAGAAGCCCCAGCAGAAGCAGAGTCAGGGACATGGGGCAGGAGGGTGGCCCTGTCCCTCTTGCCAGGGATGGCGGCAGGTTGCTGAGACTTTCACTTCTTCCCCATGATTGTGGGGTTGCTGGCTGGCAGGAAGGCAGGCAGGCACCAAGGCTGGCAGGAAGCCTGTTAGGAAGGCTGGCAGGAAGGCAGGCACCAAGGCTGGCAGACAGACTGGCTGGCAGGGAGGCTGGAAGGCAGGCTGGCAGCAATGCTGGCAGGGATGCTGGAAGGCAGGCTGGCAGCAAGGCTGGCAGGGAGGCTGGAAGGCAGGCTGGCAGCAAGGCTGGCAGGGAGGCTGCCCAGGAGGCTTGGAGGCAGGCTGGCAGCAAGGCTTGCAGGTAGACATGCAGGCAAGAACTCTGAGGTATCCAGCAGCAGGTCTTTCCTCAGAATGGTGACCTGCTTGGGAGCTGCTTCCCTTTATATCCGGGGGGCTTGCGCAATTCATCCCCCCCGCATGCGCAATTAACGCCAGGCATCCGCTAGGCTTCCGCTGTGTATCCGCTAGGCTTCCGCTGTGCATCCGCTTCATCCGCTGTGCATCCATTCTGCATCCGCTTTTTCCGTTCCGCGTCCGCTTCGCTGAGGCCCCCCCGGAAGCCTAGCGGATGCGCCATCCGCTTCCATCCGCTATGCTTCCGTTCCGCATCCGCTTTGCATCCGCCCTGCGTCCTCCCCGCGTCTGTGTTGTCCGCTCCAATTATGCAAATTTTTGCCCCTTTTGAGCGCGGATACAACGGATGTAACATTTTTCTCTTCCGTTGTGTACTTTTTGCATCCATTGGGAAGTGTGACACGGCCTTAACTGTGGTGGGAGTACACACTCTTTTTGCATTCCACTTTTCTAGTAACATTACTAGTCATCTGCCAGCTTGCTGTTTTATTAGCACTGCTCTGAAATATGTGAATGGCACATAGAAGGCACCATCAATTATATGAACACACTATCTGTGCACACCTAAGTTTTATAACACTTATCATTTTTCTTTTTACACTTGCTTTAGTTTTTAAACCACAGCAATAGATTTTGTCCAAACCGCAATTCTAGGTGTTAGCAATTGTGATATACTTAAGAGGTTAGAAAAATTGGAATTAAACATAATTTCAGATCCTGGATTATTTTTACTTGAAACAGGAAAGTAAAGTTGGGGAGGGGAAAATAAGCCTAGAACTGGCAAATGTGTTAATTTTAAGTATATATCACCTTCACCATCTCTCTTCATTAATCCCAGAAAGCCATGTGCATGTTCAGCATGAACCAGCTGTTTTAAATTATATCTAAATTACATATTTTAATGTACAATTCATAAAGTCCTCAAATGATCTTATTTCTAGGCAGCTGCATTTTACTGTAGTTTAAACTCCATCTCAAGAAGACCAAAATAATGAAGCAGTTGCATTCTGGAACAAAGTCTAGTGCTAACTCTTACACTTCTGAAAATGTAAAGAATGTATACAGTTCATGTTGCTGCTACCCACAAGAAAAAAAGTTGCAAGCCCTGCATTAAAAACATTCAAATATTGCATATTAAGTGATTGAAGATCACCTCCAGAAGAAAACCTCCAGAAAAAGAGTTTCCTTCCACAATGTTTAACATATAATTGCCACAAACAAGAGAAATTGATAGCCCCAAAACCATTCAATTAAAAGTAGGCAATTAATTAACCATTCAATTAAAAGTAGGTTTTTGGGGAGAAAGGGAAGACATTTAATATTTTCTGGCAATATGAATGCTATTATGTCTGGAAAGAAAACACAAAAAAGAACTGTTTTCTGCTTTTTTAAAAGAGTAGGTTTCTGTTCATTTAAAATTGCATTGTCTACTGGTTTTCAAGGTGTTACTCATCTCAAAATACTGAGACATAGTTCCAACAATCTTCAGCAAGAAAAAAAATGGGGGGGGCAACTTGCCCAAATTTGATTATGGATTCGACAGTGTGACTCTTTTCAAGTAGTGTATTTAAACATAATTTTGAAGCTTCAGAAACTCCATACTTGTCTGAATTGAAGATGTGAAAGGTCACTTACCTTTATATCAAAATTACAATCAAGTCTTCTGATTAATACAATAAATTCATGGGATGAGTTATCCTTCAGAGGTGGAGGAATTATAGGCTCACAGGCATTCTCAGGTTTTGAATTTATTAGGAATCCCTGAAAGCCATTTTCAAAATATACGATTAGCATTTTGACATAACATGGGAAAATTTACAGATTTTTTTTACAGTTCTTTATGCAGTATAAATATAAATGTAATATAATTAACAGGAACTATAAAATAGCAGTGCTGGTCCCGTATCCATTTCAAATGAAGTAATTTTGATGACTGCAGAAAGATAATGGCATTTCTTTGCAAGGAAGTATTCCAAAGCCTGAAGAAAGATTGCGACCATGCCTCCTCCCACAATCAGGTTAATAACTTGCACAATAACTCACCTGGTAACAAATCACAGGCCAGGAAAAATCATTCTGAACTACCCAGCCCCTCCAATTACCGAGTGCTGCGCCATACTACAAATTTGGAACAATTTCGATTGAGCTTGGGACTTTATAAATAACCAGTGCGGCAAAGAGTAAGTATGACTCTGTAAATGTTTGACTGCTGCAGTCTCTATCAATTGCAATTTCTCAGTTTCCTTCAATAGTACCCTTATTTAGAGTGTATTGCAGAACTGGAAATATACAATGGGAGTATGGTTGATTTCCATCAGGACTTTATGATCCAAGAAGGGCAAGAGCCACAAGTCAAGGAGGGCTTATTTACTTTTGAGCAAATGAGGAAGCTTGGTGCAGAGCTACCTATCACTATAATTGAATGAGAACTAGAAGTTCCTAAAAGTACGGTACTTCCACCCTGCTAGGATTTAATCTGAGCTTGTTTTATCCCATCTATTCCCTCCAAGTTCTGAGGACTAATTCTTCACCTTCAAATAATCTCAATCCTATCCTAGCCTGGCCTGTGATGTATAACCAAATGTCATCAGTATGTTGATAATTGTAACAATTAACATGCTATACTAAATCTAAAACACATCAGTCAAAATATATACAGTCTAAGAAGGTAACATAAAAGTAACATCTCATTCAACATATCCGTATTGATTTTATTTCACAGAAGTTGCTATGACACCCTCTGGTGGATAGTTTTAAACAGTAAAGGGCCTGTCACATAGGCCGCCGGATGCAAAACGAATGTAAAAAGGACACAGCAGATGAGAAAATTTTCCATCCGTTGTTATCAGCTCTCAAAAGTGCCCCAAATTTGCATAAGCAGAGCGGACAACAACGGAAAGGAACGGACGGGGAGAGGACGTACCGAGGATGTAAAGCGGATGCTCCACGGAAGCCTAGCGGATGGAAGCGGATGGCACATCCGCAGGGCTTCCGGGGGAGCACAGCGAAGCAGACACGCAGCGGAAGGAGTGGATAAAGAGCGGATGCCTAGCGGATGAAGCAAATGCATCACATAAACCTAGCGGATGCCTAGCGGATGCAAAACTTTAACTGCGCATGCAGGGAGGATGCATTGCGTCAGCCCCGCGGATATAAAAGGATGCAGCTCGCAAGCAGGTCACCATTAAAGACCTGCTGCCAGACACAGCTCCAGCCAACAACCATGGGGAAGAAGAGGAAGCCTGTGCCATCTGCTGCCAACCCTGGCAAGAAGGACAGGGCCACCATCCCACCCCCTGGCCCTGACTCTGCTTCTGTTGGGGCTTCTGCTGCTCGGGCTGACTCTTCTGCTGCTGGGGCTTCTGCTGGCGCTGCTCCTGGTGCTGGTGCTTCTGCTGGTGCTTACTCTGCTGGTGCTGCTCCTGGTGCTGGTGCTTCTGCTGTTGCTTACTCTGCTGGTGCTGCTCCTGGTCCTGCTGATGCTCCTGGTCCTGCTGGTGCTCCTGGTCCTGCTGGTCCTATTGGTGCTTACTCTGCTGATGATGATCCTGGTCCTGCTGGTGCTGCTGGTCCTCCTTTTGCTGCTACTGTTGTTGTTGCTGCTGGTGGTGGTGGTGGAGTGGTGGAGCAGCCCATAGAACCTTGAAGCCCCTCTGATGAGGGCACAGAAGGCCCTGCCAGAGGGAGGAAGAGGCATACACGAGAACGGGAGAGGAGGCAATACTCTATCGAAGAGGAACATGAGGATGAGGTGCTTGAATGGCTGAGGGAGAACAAGTACCTATGGCGGAAGGGACACAGGCTCTATTGAGACACCAAGAGGAAGCAGGCTGCTTGGAGAGAGAAGGCGAAGAGCCTGGGCTACACTTCGGAGGTCCTCCTCGGGTGGTGGAAGCACATGCACATGGAAAACTGCACCTCAAGAAATCTGGCCAGGCCACGGTCAAGCTCACCAACCTGGAGACCTACGTGATGGCCAAGTGCAGCTTCTTGGAGGGTGAGATCCGCCACCAAGGAGCAGCCCCTCTGACAACCCTCTCTCTCAGGCAGCCCACAGAGAGCCAGTCCTCTTCTGGCCAAGAGTCAGCTCCTGTGTCCAGGCAGGTATCTGTGGAGCGTCCCACGACAGAGACCCCCTCGACAGCTGCACTCCCCGTGGCGGAGTGCGTGGAGGACCCCCTGACACAGTGGGAGCAAGGAGAGGGCACTTCCACCAGAGACCAATCCACATCCACCCCCAGCTCCACCTCCACAGAAAGCAGGCAGAGAGGCAGACCGGAGGGGCAGAGCCACACTGTCCTGCTGGAGATCAGGGACACCATCAAAAGCAGCGTAGATCTCCTCTTTCAGCTGGTACACACCGACATACCATCCTCAAACTGCAAGCCCTTCCTCACCTACGTCAACCAGACCCTCATGAACATGTCCGAATCACAGTACCAGGTGATAAAGGACAGGAGCACCGGTCTTCTGAACAACCCTCCAAGCCCAGCTGAACCTGCTCCAACCCAGTCCAGGTCTGCTCCTCCACCCCAGGTGATGTCACAGCCCTTCGAAGGCTTTCCACAGGCCCTCACCTACCAAGGCTACGGCTACCAGGAGTTCCAGCAGCACAGGCAGCCCTTCCCAGTCCAGGCACAGGTTCATCATATGCCACAGGTGCCACTGATGCCACCGACGCCTCACCTTGCTCACCTGCAGACCAGACAGCCCCACTACACTCCACCCCATAGCCAAGCCCGGCTTCAGAACATCTGTCATCGGTATTGGGACTGACACCCCATGTCATGGAGGAAGGGGCTCTCAATATCACAGGACAGAGCCAGCTCTCTGAGAGCTTCCTCCACACACCATCCCCTGTTGTCCTCTCGGGGCCAGGCACCCCAATGGTGCCTCAGACCAGCACTCCAGCAGCAGCCACCTCCACAGCACCTGGACCCTTCACCCCTGAGACTATGGGCACGCCTCAGAGTGACTGAGAAGAGTGCCAGAGACTGGGTTGCTACCTGTTGACTTTATCTTTGCTTGGGACACTTTACTTGGGTCATTTTGCTTTTACAGTTTGTTGTTAATAAAGTATATCCTTGCTTCACACACTTGCTTCAGTTCTTTTACTCAATAAAGTCTTGGTGGAAACTTTTAGAAATGGTTAAAGCCTTTGCATGCTTGTGGGATGGGTTAGGATAGAAGTGGGATGGGCAGGGATACCTGTGGTATGGGTAATAGCTGTGGGATGGGTTAAGACAGCAGTGGGATGGGCAGGGATACCTATGGGATAGGTAATAGCTGTGGCATAGATAAACCTCCAGTGCAAGCATAGTGGGAGTGTATGGTCCACCCTCCCAGGTGCCACACCTATGGCCCTTTATTATCAATAACAATGCAATCATTCATCCACACATTTCAACATAAACACAACTCTTTATTAAATGCCCTGTTCATTGTAGGGCCACTCAACATACATGGCACAATCTCATCAGTGTGATGAGACAGGCTGAAGGAAGCATCCATTAAGCATCTACCATCCTTTCTTGCCACTCCACTGCTCCAGCTGGGGAGTTGCATCAGTGTTTCAGGAGGTTACGCTGCTTCTTCCCTTCACGTGAAGCTCTGTTGGGGCCTTGCACATCCACAGTATCTATCAGGTTTCGCCCTTGCCTCCATTCCCCAGGCTCCATGTCCCCATTGCCTTGTTGGAGGTCCACGAGCCTGTTCTGCAACACTGGGTAGCGGGTGCGCATGAGACTGTGCAGGATGCAGCAAGCTTCCATGATACTCCTCACGGTCTCTGGGCGATGCTGCATGGTGGTGAGAAGTACCTGGAACCTGTTGGCCAGGATGCCAAAGGCGTTCTCCACCACCTGCCTTGCCCTGGACAGCCTTTGGTTGAAGATCCTCTCTTCTGGAAGTGTATGGCTTCATGAGATAGGTTCTGAGGGAGAAGGCGTCACGATGAAGTAGGGCACATCTTGTGTGTCGTTGGGCAGGGGGTCTGGATCTGGAAAACCCATGATGAGGTTGCATTCCAGACCCTCCTTGAGGTGACTGGCGTTGTATACTTGGGCATTTGAAGATGACCCGTTGCCTGAAGCATCGATTTACATGAACTTGTAGTCAGCATCGACCATGGCGAAGAGGATGATGCTGAAGAAGCCCTTGTAGTTGTGATAAGTGGACCCTAAGTTAGCTGGAGCTTTGCAGGCCACATGCTTGCCATCTATGGCTCCAACGGTGTGGGGGAAGTTCCACTTCTGATACCACTGCTCTGCAACTTTCTTCCCTGCCTTCTTCAGTGGAGGGGCACTGGAGGAGCTCCTCCAGGTATTCTTCGGTGATGGCCTGCACCACTTCTCTGACCACAATGTTGATGGTGTTGTGTGGCACCCTCCAGCTGTACTGCATACTCCTGTACGTGGTCCCTGAGGCCAGGTGGCGCAGAGTCAGTGCCATCTTGAGCCCAGGGTCCAGGCTGGGCCGGAAGTTGGTGCTCTGCTTGGTCAACCTGGGTGTCAGCCGCTCCACAACTTCGTCAAACATGGCTGGCGGCATCCTCATGAAGTTCTGGAATGCACGAGTGTCTTCTTTCCTCAGCTGCACCATCAGCTTGTTATACAGTCCGTACTCGGCTCTTCTTGCGATCCATCTTCGGACCCAGACACTTCTTGGACGCCTCCTTTTCTTTGCGTAGAACAGGTGAAAGAGCCTGTAGATGGCTTCGCACTGTTGTAGAATGATGGCGGCTACCAAAAGGAGTGTGTGATGATCCATGGTGGAGATGACTGGATGCTGTGGAAGAGCAAGAGCCAGATGAAGGCTGAAGAGGTCTGCACAGCAGGGCTGCTGGACTGAAAGTGAGATCCAGGTGATTTCCTCCCCCTTTTTATAGGAAATATAGGTTTTCCGCTAGGTGTCCTTTTGCATCCTCTAGGCATCCTGCAGACATCCTAAATATCCGAGATACGTCCCCTATACGAACGTTTTTTCCATTTTAATGCTTTGTATGCGAGCTGCATCTGCTTTCATCCTTTCTACGTCCGTGCTACTAACGCTGCATGTCCGTTCCGTGTCCGTTTTACCTCTTCCCTGTGTCCGTTTTCCTCTGGAGCGGATGCGAGTTGCGCGGATGCGCAGCGGATGCCTAGCGGATATAGCGGACGCGTAACGGATGATGATGGACGTATAACGGATGATCACGTATGCGTAGCGGATGTGTAACAGACGCGTTGGATACATTTTCCGCTCAAAAAGTTTTGTGCAGCTCAAAACTTTTTGAGCGGATGAAATGTCAGTAGACGGATTGAGAGTATGAAAAACGGACGCAGTAAGTACAGAACAGACGCATCGCGTTAACCAACGTTTTACACCCTCTTTCCATCCGTTGGTGCTGTGTGACAGGGGCTTTAACTGTCAATAATTGTTAAAAAGGCAGTAGCTCTGGTTTATTCTATCATGGAATTTCAACTCTTGACATACAATTTCTTTTAGTATTACCCAGTTTGGAAAGAGAGCAGTGGAAACAGAGAAAGCCATCTGACAAATTTGTTGTACACTCTCTGTTCAGAAAGAAAAAAATATTGTGCTGGAAGGAGAACACTCCAGTATTCTTATACTGTATAGTGGCCTTCATTGTGCTATCAATTACTATCAAGAATGTGTATAATCCAAACTGTCATGGCCAGGAAACTGCCTTTGCAACACTTACCAACTGTGTGATTCCCCAAATAAGCACTAACGTTATTTAATCTTTAGTACCAGCTGCTGGAAAGAGATTTTTTTCTAAAGATTCCTTCATGCAAAGCAATAGAAGAGAATTCATCCTATCTGTTTTGCAAAACTACATCAACATTTTAAAATCCAAATTATAAAACTTCTAATACAAAACATGGCAATTAGTTCAGTTCACTTATGATTGCCTGTTTTAAATTCTTCTATTTGGAATTAAAAAAATTCTTCTATTTGGAATAAAAAAAATGATGGAAGTTTCATCTAAGTCAGTCAAAATTCTTAACGGGACAAAGATGATATTACTGTTATCAGCATCCTTTGGTAAGGACAAAATCAGAATCCTAATATCCTAAAGTCCAATACAAATTAATCAAATATCAAGTTACAATATAACTTATAACAACAACTTTCAAGTGTAACTGAGCTATGCTTCCAACTCTTACTTCACAAGGGCATTGATCCAGCAAACCACTTAAGAATGTACTTAAATACACAGATAGGTATAATAGTTTAAGTTTTAAGCATATATTAAAAAGCTTTTGTTGCATTTTAGATATTTTCATCAGGAGCAGAATAAGAATTTTCTTTAATCTTCATTTTATATCTTGAGAAGGGAAAACATAGGCTCTCTCAGGATCTTTGGCCCTGTTGGGTGTAATCACCAGAGAAGGATATACAATACAACAATTATATCGACTTTTTGAATCAAAGCTTAAATAGAGTGGTCCCTTTACAAGTAGTCCTCAACTTATGACAACTGGAACTGGAACTTCTATCACTAAGTGATGCAGTCATTGAGTCTCTCCTAATTTCATCACCCTTTATGCCAGTCATTAAGTGAACTTTAACTTTCTACTGCCTAATTGTTCACAGGATTCAACTCTTGTCAGATAACAGTTCAAATGTGCCTGTCTTTCAGATGTATTTAATTATACCCCCAATATGTAATTGCTAGTTATTTAGTGACTTCTGTGACACAATGGACATCAATTTACCAGGACTGTCCATCAATAAGTTCTCCTTTCATTTCTTGTAAGCTCAATAATAGTGTATTTTCCCATCTTGTTTTCTGTCAGCCTTTTCACTAATTGTTTCTGATTCAACAAGCATTGCGTCTTCTCCAGTTACTCCTGTCTTCATGGTACAGGTCCAACATATTTAACCTTTACCTTCATTTTCCTGTGAGTTTTATGGAGTATTGAATTATTTGTTCTTACAGTCCAAAGTATTCTCAGTTTTCCCATTACCACAATTCAAAGGCATCACTTTTTCATTGTTCAACCTTTCTGATAAACAAGCTTTCAAAGTACATGTTTCATCTAAAAAAACCATCATCTTGACAAAATGTATTTTTGCTGTTGGTGTGATATTTTTGCACTTTAGCATTTTGTCTAGAGTTGCCACAGCAGATGTCACTTTATTTTATGAATACCATGGTGCATCTTTGAGCCTAGTTTCTTTATTATCTGTTCACACTGGGCTTCATTGCTTGTTGAATCAGAAATATTGATCAGCAGACTGGCTTTTGTACTCTTTTACTTTCAATAAGAGTAACTTATTGTAGTCACTTCCATTTTCCTTTTAGTCATCAAAATGGCATCATTAGCATATCTGAGGTTGCTGATGTTTCTCCCAGCAACCTTAATTCCAGTTTCTGGTTTTTTTTTCCTCAGGCACTCTGCATAAACATTGTTTGAGAAACCACAGGATATAATCTTGAACCATGTAGTTGCTCCATATTCCTTCTAACATTTATTTCCTGGTGATTGCATAAATTATTCAACAGGTAGATGAGGTAATCCAGTATTTTTAAGGTTTTTGTTTGTGGTTTGCAGTTATATAATTAATAAAGCAAAATATAATAATAAGGTATGCTTGCAAGTCCCTTGTCTTTTCCATTATTCATCAGATGTTTGCAATATAATATCAGATGCTTCTACCTCTTCTGAATCCAACTTAAACATTTTGTGGCTCTTTCTGTGCATGCTAAAGCCTGGATAGGAAAAAAATGAGCATTTTCTTTCTGTCATATGAGATAAATGCAATTTGTGCTTTGAACATTCTTTAATACTGTTCTTTTTAATTTCAGAATAAAGGTTTTTTCTGTCGGTCTGCAAGCAGAAAACTCTTAGCATTTCAACCATATCATCTTAAAGTTGCCTTCAGCCAGAAATTAGGTGGCATATAAATTTAATCAATAAAGTAAGAAAATAAGCTTTAAATAGCTGACTGATATTTCATTAAATCTCATAACTCATTGTTAGCAATATTTCCTGTAGTCCATTTCACTTCAAACTACACACCCATACACAGAGAAAGAGAGAGGGAGAGGGAGGGAGAGGAAGGGTGGGGGGAATATCTCACCAATGGGAGTGGGGGGAATATCTCACCAATGGGGATGCTCTCATATGAAATTTTCCATATATTTTTATCGTAAATTCTTTATCTTTTTTCTTCAACATATTTTTGTCTTCTTTACCTTTTACAATGTTTCTTCTGTACACGAAATTTGCACTGATTTATGTAAGCCTCTTAAATAAATTGCACTTCCAGAATAATTATCAATTTATTTGCACTGCTTATTTAAATATATTTCCTTACCTCTTTCTCCTTTCTGTGTTTAGTTTGGCAAATTTTCACTATCACCTTCTACCTTTTTGTCACTATACTAGCAAACAGGCATTTCATCTTTTTTTGTTGTTGTTCATTCAATGTATTTGTGTTTATTTCATCTTTAATGATGTCATTCATTTCAAAATATAGTTTTTCAAGCAGTCTATTTATCAAGTCTAAATATTTTTTTATCTTCACTGCATTATCATGCAGACTACTTACTGATAAGATTACCCTATCTTGTTGGCCAGTATTTTTTAGTTTTGTTTGTAATTTTCTAATAATTATTTCATGATCTGAAGCACAATCAGTCCCAGACCTCATTTTTGATGTCTGAAGACAGCTCCTCCATCCTTGCTTTGCATACTACACATTTTATGTTGATTCCAGTATTGTCCATCATGTAACCAATGTATTCATTCATCTTGATTTGTAACATATTTTGCTATCGTAAACTGCTAAAATTTGGCAAAACACTGTTTTTCCTGTTAGTGCAGATGCTATTTGATTCCAATTTCAGCATTCCATTCTTCTTTAATTAATGTAATATCATTTGAGGATGTTTTTGCTAATAGTAGAATGCCAACATGGTGAACCCTGATACTTTTGTCTGACATTTGCCTTAATTTATGGTTTTGACACCAGCAGCTGAATGTTCATTTAATTTGAATCCAGGTACATCTCCAACATAAAAGCTATTCCTATTTGCCCTTTGTTCTTTGCAGTGGAATACTTTCTCATTGAATGTTCATTCTATATTGTCTTAAACCATGGGACTCATCTTCCAGTACCATACTGACATTGTCCTTGCTTTGAAAAATCTATGTGGTTCTCTTGGTAGAATTCTGGAGTGGGTTTTTCAAATGGATTGTATTCTATTTGCTCTGTTTTCAGAGACTGGACTAACATGGATACCCTTTTGAAAGTATACAACACTAATGGTATAGTTGAATGTCACTGAGATGTGCACAAGTCCATTCATTAATACAAGGCAATGTTCCTTTGATTGATTATGTGCCATCAGATGGTTTTCGATTCCTACTGACCATACAGATTTTGTCTCCATGATAACATTTTCTCATGTTCCAAGAGACAGCCTATATATTACTTTATTTTAAAAACAATTAGACCAGTAGACAATAATTCAAGAACTCTTGGTACAAGCTAACAAATTTTCTGGTGCATTTTACAGCATTAGCAGAAATACAACCTGACAACTAATACATTATATTTACCTTGGGGTGCTAATTTGCCAATTTTCTTTCAATTATGTTAATAAAGATCCCAGTCAATACCAAAACCAAAGCATTTTCAGAATACATCACTCTAGGAATTTATGTATAACATTCTGCAATTCCTTTTGATCTTGGCATTAGCTATTATTGCATATTAAGGCTATATAGAACCAAATGTTTCTGAAAACAAGCATCATGTTTTGACTGTAAATTGGCAATTTAGATGACAGAATTCTCAAGCTGTTTATACTAAGAAATACTGCCATTGCAAAACTGCCATTGTTATCAAAGTAAGTTAGTAATGCAGACTGTATAATAACTAACTGTTCCACTCAAACCAAGAGAAATGAGTGCAACAGAAAGATGCATAATTTGTTGTTAGGTGAGAATATGATATTTGATAGGAATATCACCAGAACATATACTGACCTAATGCTCATTACAGCCCTGAAGACACTGCACAGGAGCTGAGAATTCCTAATCAATAGACCTACATTCAGTTTCTGATTTGAAAAGTACTTATGTAAAAGATTGTAACAGGTGCCATGTTACCAAGGTCTCTTCTCTAGCTGGAACAGTTAGATTGCTTGTTCACAAAGGCAAGGTGATAAAGATAACAGAGAAAATTATAAAATATACAGCAGCTTATTATTTTCCATTTTTTTATGATGATCTGCGCTCAAAGTAACAATCCAGTGAGAGAATCAAAATTTAACACAAATATGCTGAAGATGTTCATTAATACAGAGATCTAACAGAATATTTAAGATTAAAAGATGAGGTCTCAATTACAGATGGATTAGGTTACCTCAAAGCGCTCAATTAGTATTTCAAATGGCAAGAACTTAATGTTTGTTTAAACAAGAATCCCCAAATTTCTCTTTCAACAGCAGATGATTATTTGTATATTCATAAATTACCATCAGGTAAATTACCATTTAATAATCTGTTTCAAATTATTACTTCTTACCTTCAAACCTTCAGTAGGCAACCTATAACCAAATCTTGCTGGTAAGTCATCAAATGTCTGTGTTGCATTTTCAAAATTAAACTATAATACACAAGAAACATATATCATATATTAAACTGCAAAATTAGCCATATCATATTATTATATAATTGTATAGTAGAATTCAAATAACATACTCTTAAGTTAAACAGCAATATTTGCAAAAGGATTGTTACACAGTACAGACCAAGACACTTCGAATTTTGAAAATTTAAAATAGCCCAAATATAAGATTCGTTTTGCTTTCATCTATTAAAACTGATATATTAACCAAATCCATGAATAACTGTAGAGACTGTAAACTAATTTCCTTTTATGGAAAGTCAGAGTCAGAAAGTGCCAGAAAGAGAGAAAAACTCAACATTTAGAAATTCAGTCAGCTTCTTGTTTCTATTCTGTTTGCTGCACCAAAAAAAGGAAATAACAATCATATAAAACTTACTTAAATCTTATATATGACTTTTTCAATGTGAAACTAATTTAAACAAACTAGAGCAAGTTAAAATTAATATTACTTACAGTACATTTATAGAACTGAAAACTTATCAGTGGAGAATAAATGAAACATGGAGAAATCTAAGTACTAACTTTTGTTGAGAAATATTGAAAACATTTTATTAAATAGAAATATTCTGTACTAAGAATTGGCTTACTTAGCAGTCATTGAAAAAATAAACCACAGAAAGGAGCAATAGAGATTATTTTTGGCAGAAAGAGACTTCTGCATAGGTTGTTTGGTAAAATATGGGCATACACTTTGACCCACAGATTGCTCCCTGTGTGGCTCCCCAAGTCATTACTCATATATCATATGTTGATCATCAGTTACAATTTAAGACTTTTAAGACAAGTTGGGAGAAGATGGAAGGCAATTTATGAAAAAAAAGGATATGAGCTGAACAAAAATATGCTTTTCTGTGGATATATTCACCTGCTGTAAGCAAGCACAGTTTCTACTTTGCCCTAGTAGCAAAGAGGCCCTCAACTCATTTTTCTAAAGCTATATTTGGCCATTGACAAGTTTGTGCATCAATGGAACAAGGCTTTGGAAAAGCAAAATTGAAATGAGGCCAGAATTACCTTTGAATAACGCATTAGGGTTAAATGTTAAATGGGATAGAGCCATTCTGCAAATGAGTGAAATCTATCAGATTCAAAAGACAAGCACATAGTTTTATTTTTTTATAGTTCATAAAAGGAAATGCAAGAAGGCGGGAAAGACAAGGGAAATAATAGCAAAATAAAAGATTATTGCTTAATGGGAAGCAAGATGAGATAATGAGGTAGTAGATGTTATTGATAATTGAGATAGTACAGACCAGTGGGAAATGTAAGTTAGGATATGGGCTATGAAAAATTTAGCCATAGGATCTGGTGAAATACTTGTGTCTGTATCTAACATGCAACTAACCTAGGTTTAAAAGGTTGAGTACCATTTTTGAGGAAGATTTTATGCTATAAAGTAATCATAAAACTTACCGCTAAGATATCGGCTTCTACTGGCAATAGGTTTAAAAAAGCAAACAACTGAATTGTGAGAATAGTATAAATCTGAGTGGCAGACAACATTAACATTCCTACTGATAGTAGCATCTTAATGAAATTCCTGAAAAGAACAAAAAAGAGAATCGAGATATGAAAAAAGCATTCACTTCTCCTTTGTCTTTTCCTGTTTTACCCCATTGGGTGTCGAAGGAAATATAAAATTATGGCTTTTGCTCTTCTGGCAAGCTCAACCATTGTTGTTTTTTTTTTTTTAAATTTTATTAATTTTCTACAAACAGACAAACGTACAAAACATTAAAAACATCTACTCTCATATATACTTCCGGTGTATCGGTTGGTTCATCAGTTTTGTGCATTCATTTTATAGTGTCAATTACAGTTATATTGCATAACCACTCATATTGTCAATCCATATTCTAATATTACCAAAAAAAAAATAAAAAAAAAATCTTTTTCTGACTATACTTTTAATCATTCATGCTTTGTGAGATAACAATACTTCAAACAGTTTATTCTATAACTTATCATATAATCATAACAAATCAATCCTAAAAACCCTTCATATATATAATACTAATGCTCTATTATTGTATTTTATCATCTAACCATTGATAAAAAAAACCCCAAATTTCATAAAATTGTTTATCTTCTTGTTCTCTAATTTCAAATGTCAATCTACTCATCTCAGCACATTCCAATATTTTCTTAATAATTTCTTCCTGCAATGGTATTTTCTCATTCTTCCAGTTTTTAGCAAATACAATCCTAGCCGCTGTTAATACATTTACAATCAAATATTTCAAGTCTTTATTATATATATCAGGTAAAATTCCCAATAAAAAGATCTCTGGTTTCAAGTCTATGTGTTTCTTTGTCATTTTTTCCAACCACATGTGAATTTTAGTCCAATATTTTCTGGCATTCTCACAAGTCCACCACATATGATAGTATGAGCCAGGTATCTGATGACATTTCCAACATTTTTCAGATTTGTTCTTGAACATTCTTGCTATTCTTGTCGGGGGAAGGTGCCACCTGTAAAACATCTTATACAAGTTTTCTTTATATGCTATTGACATTGTCATTTTATAATTGTGAGACCACAATTTTTGCCATTGCTCTAAATCAATCCCATATCCAAAATTCTTCCCCCAAGCAATCATAGTTTCTTTAACTTGTTCTTCCTCTAGCTTAATTCCCAATAAATAACCATATAACTTTTTAATCACTTTCTCATCAGTACCCATCAATATCTTATCTAAATCGGTCTGTTTATCATAGAATCCTTCCGTTTTAAAATCTTCAAGATATCTTGAGTGTATTTGCGCATATGAAAACCAATTCATCCTTATACCTTGTTCCTCTAAGTTTTGGATCATTTTAAGTCTACCCTTTTCATCCAACAGTTCCCCATATCTAACTGTTTGTTCCTTTTTATAGATCATAGGATAGGAAAATGCTTCAATAGTCGATAACCAAACTGGAATTTTCAAGTAACATTGTTTTTTTATCTTCTCCCAATTTAACCACAAAGACTCCCGTATATAATGTCTTCTGAAATACCCCTGTGTTTTAGTTCCCTTGTACCATAAAAAAGCATGCCAGCCCAACAGTAAATCATGTCCTTCTAATGTCAACAATCTATGTTTTCTTAATGTTATCCATTCTTTGACCCACATCAAACTTGCAGCTTGATAATACAATTCCCAATTAGGCAGGCCAAAACCTCCTCTAATTCTAGCATCTTGCAAAAGCTTTAACTTTATTCTCGCTTTTTTACCTTGCCATATAAACTTCAACATAGTTTTATTTAAATCTTCAAAATAGTCTTTTCCAAGTCTAATTGGTATTGTTTGAAAGAGAAATAAAATTCTAGGTAAAATATTCATCTTAATTGTTGAAATTCTCCCTATTAATGACAATTGTAAATTTTCCCATTTCTTCAAATCTATAATTATCTGTTGTTTGAGTTTAATATAATTATTCTCTTTTAACGTGCTACATCTTGCTGTCAAGTATATCCCCAGATACTTAACCTTATTTGTGACTTGAATTTTCAAAAGATCTGTCAGTTCTTCTCTTTGTCTCAATAACATTTTTTTTGTCAAAATCTTTGTTTTATCTTTGTTTATTTTCAAGCCAGCCATCTCACCATATGTCTCTATCTTTTCCAATAACTTTGGAGCGGTTTCTAACGGGTCTTCCAGAATAAAAGCTAAATCGTCAGCAAAAGCTTGTAGTTTAAATTCTTCCTTTTTAATTTTCATTCCTTTTATATTTTTGTCATCTCTAATATTTCTATTCAACACTTCCAAAGTTAATACGAATAACAAAGGAGATAGGGGACATCCTTGTCTTGTGCCTCTTATATTAATAAGATCTGTAAATTCTCCCTCCATCATTACCTTTGCTGTCTGTTTATTATATATGGCTTCTATTGCTTGAATAAATTTTCTGGCAAAGCCCATCTGTTCCAATAGTAATAACATAAATCTCCAGTTCACTTTGTCAAATGCCTTTTGAGCATCTAGGAATATCAAAGCCATTTGTTTTTCAGGATGAGCCTCATAATATTCCAAAGTATCCAAAATTACTCTCATATTGTCTCTAATTTGTCTCTTTGGCAGAAATCCATTTTGATCTGGATGAATAAAATTATTTAAATATTTTTTCAGTCTTTCTGCTAAGATTGAAGCAAAGATTTTATAATCTGCATTCAATAAGGAAATAGGTCTATAGTTCTTAATTTGCAACGGGTCAGCCTCTTCCTTTAAAATAAGTGTAATATAAGCCTCTGACCATGTTTTGGGTGTCATCTTCTTTAACATAACTTCATTCATAATTTCTAACAATGAGGTGTTCAATGATTCTTGAAATTTTTTGTAGAATTCTGCCGGAAGCCCATCTGGACCTGGTGCTTTCCCATTATTTTGTCTTTTAAATGCTTCATTTAATTCCATCATTGTTATATTGCTTTCTAACATTTCTTCAGTCTCTTTAGGTATCTTCGGTAAGTTAACATTCTGTAAGTACTGTTTAATTTTTTCCTCATCAATATTCTCTTGTTTATATAGTTGTCCATAATAATCTCGAATAATTTCCTTTTTCTCCTTATTACCACAACAAACTTGACCTTGATCATCTATTAGTTTCAATATTTTTCTTGATTCCTTCTCCTTTCTCAGTTTATATGCTAGCCATCTACCTGGTTTATTTGCATCTTCAAAATAATTCTGTTTAGAATTTCTAATTTTCTGTGCCAGTTCTTCTTTCTCTATTAATTCCATTTTATGCTTAATTACATCCAGTTTCAATTTAATATCTTTTTTCTGTGGTATTTTCTGTAGTTCTTTTTCAAGTCTTTTATATTCATCTTCCAAGGCCTTGGAGGTTTGTCTTTTCCTAATATTCTTTTTTCTTGTATAGTCTATTATCAAACCTCTTACATATGCCTTCATTGTATCCCAAACATTCTGTATTGAAGTATCTTCTTTTTTATTTTCTTTTTTAAAAAAAACCAATTCCTTCTCCATCCATTGTATAAAGTCTTTCTCCTTTAAAATAGTGTTGTTTAATGTCCATCTCGATCTTTTTTTTTGTCCCTTCCATTTAATTGTCATTGGACTATGATCTGCCCAAGTACTTATTTCAATATTTGTTTCTTGAATAGTAGATATTAATTCTGTTGAGATCCAAATCATATCTAATCTGGACCATGATAAATGTCTATTAGAGTAAAAAGTATATTGTTTAGTTTTAACATTTCTTTCCCTCCAAATATCTTTTAGGGTTAATTCATCTGTCATTTTAAAAAAAAGATTTAGGGAGAATCTTTCTATTTTGTTTTGTTGTTGTTGTTATATAGTCCAATTTATTGTCCACAATTCCATTAAAGTCTCCCATCATAATTATGTTAACATAGTCCAGTCTAATTATTTCCATATGTAGTTTTTTATAAAACTCTTCTTGTTTATCATTCGGAGCATAAATTGCAATCAAGAGTATTTTTTTATTATTATCCATTATTTCCACCATTAATACTCTTCCATCTTCATCCGTGTAGATCAGTTTTGCTGGAATATCTTCTTTAATGTCCTCAACCATTGTTAACTGATGTCATTGTGAAAGCATTCACACTCTGATCTAATTGAAACATGTCATCACTGAAGTATAAGAAATGCTTTAAGAGGTGATCCAATTATAGCCACAAGTTATAAAAGCAAGCTAAATATCCGGTTGTTAAATAAATAACACATAGTCTTAGAAGTTATTGACAAGGGGTATTCTAAGAAGCACAGGGTGATTTTAACACCCAGAGACCAGACCCAACACGCACACACACGACAATCCCCAAATATACCCCCACCCACTGCTGCCCTTAGCTCTCCACCTGGAGAGAAATCCTTTTTGCTAAGCCGCTGGGCCATTCCTGGGGAACTATGGCCCATAGCACTCTTTTCTTTCTTTTAATTGCTGCTTTTGATCCTTTTTTAAAACGAAATAAGTCTACTTCAGTAAACTGAAATTGGAGCTTTCCTGAACAGGTCCATCCTGGCTGGGACTGAGTCGAAAGCTGGGGCGTGGCCAACAGTTCAGGGTGGAGCTAAATTCAATTAAGCAGACTCAGTCTAATCAAGGAGGACAGGAATCATCTCCACTTTCTCTGGACTCTCATAGCCACAGAAAGGAAAAGAAAAGTTGAAGCAAGATCAGAAAGCGCAGTCATAGTGTCAATTAGCAATTGCTTTGCTTAATGACAGAACTGCAGGTAAAAAGTTGTGGCCATTAAACAGGGACTGCCTGCATGTTACTATTCCTGAATTATAAGGAAAATGTTATCGCAGATTTTGTAAAGTAAGGTTGGGAAGGTGGGAAACAAAAGTTTCTAGGGCGAAGATGGTCATTACGCAAGCATGGGGGAACTGCACAGACCACCAAGTATTTACACCAAGGACCAGTCAATTCATGAAGGTAAGGAGAAGAAGCCTATGCTTAAAACCCTAAAAATATATCTTTGCACTGGCAGTGAGTTTGCAATCATGCATTACATATATTCTTTTGTCTGGAATAAGCATTCTAACCTAGCCAAGACGCATTTATTTTACAAATGTGCATGGCTACCAATCTTAATTAAATAATTCTAAGTGGCTAACAAGTAATAAAAACAAGCATATTAAAAACAGCAACAATAATAATAATAGACTTCTGATAAAACAACCAATTCTTCAATCATGACAGAGCAAAACACATACATTAGATTCCACTATAATCATGATTCCTTTTTTAAGGACATCTGAAAGGCCAATAGGGTTGAGGCCTTAGCAGTGGGAATGAGTGCTGTTCCACAAGGTAGGCACTGCGACAGAAAAGACACATCTTAGGTCTCATAAGATAACATTGTTTCACAGAAGGGATCTGGCACATGGCCATCTTTTCAAATCAGGTAGAACAGGGAGAGAGAGGCAGACTACCAAGTATCTTAGCCCTATGCTTTAAAAGTGGTAACTGAATTGTATCTAAAAACCTATTGAAAGTCAGAGCAGCCCACATAACTGTGGTCTTACACGCACATCATATGATACACCCCAAATGGGCCACACTGCTATATTCTGGATAAGCTGCACCTTCCAAATGCTTTAAAAAATGGTATCCCGTGTAGTGTTCACTGTAACCATTCGATTAGGAATTGAGTAAAATGATTCAAGTATGAGTGACTACGAGCAGAATCTCTCAATTGAAGAATAGTCACAACTGATGCACATCATGGATTTAACCAAAGGCCCTCTTGCCCCTGGCCAATTCAGTTTAGGAGAATGCCCTTACACCTGGAGTTAACAAAAGACACTCTCCAGAAATGGGGGTGGGTGACTGAGTGGGGGAGATCATTGAACCCTCTTTTTGTGAAGGTCATCTTCCTTATTTTCTACAATAGTTTGAGTCCAAACCTGTTCCCTCTCATCCAGTCAGCTGCCAGGCACTGTATGACCTAGAGTACAGTTATTTAACTGAGTCTCATCAGCATATTATCATTGTGGGGAAAATAGGAGGAGAAATGTTGGATATGTTCTCTGCCTTGAGTTATTTGTAAAAATAATAGTCAGAATACAAGTATAAATGAACAAATACTGATAACACTTAATCCACTGCCAATAGATTGTCTCCAAGCTTCATGTGGATATTAAATAGGAGTGGGGGGGGGAAGGCTCATAGCCCAATCTCTTCCCCATCCCAACACCAATTGGAACCCACCTCAAAGGAAAGCACCTGCTGAAGAGAAGGGCACCCCAAACCACCTAAACCAATTAGAAAGATACCAGTATCAACAGGATCTTTTGATCAACAGTATTAAAAGCTGCTGAAAGATCAAGAATAGCTAGACACCATTCTCATCCTGACCTTGCTAAAAAAGTCAACCACACATGCATACAAATACTGTTTCTTTTCTCCTTATGCAAGAGGGACCCAAGCACCCAATACAAGGCATTAGCTGGCTATTTGGGCAGCAATAAAAGTGGAGCAACAAGTTGTTGCTTTATTAGGGATTGCATGGTAATCCCTAATAAATGTTCTTATCTTTGCCCAATTGGATTTTCTTTTCAATTTTCTCTAGTGATGCTCCAATATCTCTTGCTGCTATAGAAGGAAAGGTAGATAACACACACTAGGTCAGCCCTTTCACAGTCTTATCACAGAGTGACTTTGCATTTGGTTGCAGCATCTGAAAGGGCGTTGGTACTTACCTGATACGCCCGTTCTCTTTGAGCTGTGAAGAGCATCCAGTAGTGGTAGGTGCTTAGTCTCCGCATTCACAGGCTGAGCTTGATTTGTGGAATGCTCCTCCTCCACCACGTGACTCCTCAGCGTTCCCCAGTTTTGACGAAGACGAGAGAAAAAAAGCGCTCTCATCCTCACATACTAAAAAGTTCATTGGCCGAAACAGGACCCCACCAGATGGAAAAAAAGGGTGGGGCCAGATGCTCTTCACAGCTCAAAGGGAACGGGTGTATCAGGTAAGTACCAACGCCCTTTCTCCTATGAGCTGCTCAGAGCATCCAGTAGTGGGACATACTAAAGCTTGGCCTGTCCTATGGGAGGGACTCTGTCTGATCTGGAATCACCTCCTGGTCTCTGTGGACCCGTTGCAGAACTTTTCTGCCAAAGGAAGCCTCAGCAGAAGCAAACACATCAATTTTATAATGTCTAATGAAGAGTGATGAAGAAGCCCAAGCCGCAGCCCGACAGATTTCAGTTATTGATGCCTGTGTGGCCCATGCTGCCGAAGTTGCTGCACTCCTTGTTGAATGAGCTGTTATGCCCTTAGGCACCTGCAGAGATTGGGTTTGATATGTTTTTGCTATTGCCGTCCGTATCCAACGGCCTATCATAGATGGTGAAACCTTGCAACCCTGAGAATTTGGATGAAAGGACACGAATAAAGCCTCTGATTTCCTGAAAGCTGCTGTACGCTTGATATAGATTCGCAGGTGAAGCGTCACATCAAGCTTATGCCATTGTCTTTCCATCCCCTATGATGGTCTGGGACAAAAATTTGGAAGAATAAGCTCTTGAGCTCTATGAAAAACTGAATTGACCTTGGGCATAAATGTGGAATTGGTACGAAGGACCACACGATCAGCATGAAAAACGCAGAGATCTTGTCTGATAGACAGGGCTGCAATTTCCGAGATACGACGAGCGGAAGTGATTGCTACCAAAAAAACTACTTTGTGCGTGAGAAATTGGAGACTTGACGATTTCAAAGGTTCGAAAGGACCCTTAGAGCGACAAGGACCTTGTTAAGGATCCCAGGTGGGATAACGGGGCACTGCTGGAGGGCGTAAATTGGTGGCTCCTTGAAGGAAAGATCTTATGTGTGGGTGATGTGAAAGAGAACTGAGGCCCTTGTGATCGAGAACTGATGCCAAGGCCGCCACCTGCCTTTTTACCGTATTAGGTGACAACCCCTTATTAAGTCCCTCCTGTAAAAACTCTAGAATCTGGGCGACAGAGGGAGAGGCAGGATCAATTTGAAACTTACTATACCATTTGCAGAAAGTTGACCATGTGGCGTTGTAAATGTGAATTGTTGAGGGGCGTCTGGCGGCTAAGATAGTGTCAATAACTCTGTTGGGAGAGCTTTTCGCTCTTCAAACCACTTCACTCAACCTCCAGATGGTCAATTGTAACCATTGAGGATCCAGATGTTGAAGAGGCCCCTGAGTTAATGAGATTCTGTCTGATGGAATTCTCCGGGGAGGGGGCTACTGAGACACTGCGGAGGTCCGTGAACCATGGCCGTCTGGGCCAATAAGGCGCTACTAGAAGTAATTCCGCTCTCTCGCCTAATAACTTCTGGATGACTTCGGGAGCCAGCGGAAGTAGAGGGAATGCATACAGGAGCCCCGGGGGCCAACAACAGCGGAGCGAGTTGAAATTCTCCGCCCCTTGGGATGGGTACCTGGAAAAAAATCTCGGCAGCTGAGTGTTGAGAGAGGAAGCAAATGACCGTGTCGCTTCTTGGAACAGGGATGGGTGAAGGCGCCACTCCGACTGATCTATGGTGGCCCTGCTTAGCCAGTCTGCCTGTGTATTCGACAGACCCGAAATGTGTTCTGCTTTGATGGAAAGCATGTTGTTCTCCGCCCAGCGACACAGGCACTCCGCTTCCCGCATTAGCTGCTTCGATTGTGTGCCCCCCTGCTTGTTTATGTGAGCTTTGGCTGTTACATTGTCTGTTAGTATCAGTATGTGCTGACCACGTACTTGGGGGAAGAAATTCCGAAGGGCCAGGTGTACTGCATGAAGTTCCAGCCAGTTTGTACTGCATGACTGTTCTATGTCAAACCATCGGCCTTGGGTTGTGAGCGACTGGACGTGAGCTCCCCATCCGAACAGACTGGCATCTGTGGTGATGGTGAGCCTTTGTGGTTCCTTGAAGAGACAGCCTCTGTTGATAACCGGTTTGGACCACCAGAGGAGAGATTTGAGAACCTTGGGCGGGACTCTGACTTTATGTTTGGAGTTGCTTCAGCCGGATTGCTGGTACGGTAGCAGGAACCACTTGGAGGGATCTAGTGTGAAGGCAGGCCCAAGGAATAATAGAAATATATGAAATCATTTTGCCCAACAATTTGGATAAGTCCATCAGGGACACCCTCTTAAGCGCCCTGATCTCTTTAACCAATTTTTGAATGCTATTTAGTCTATCTGGTGACAGATAAACTTTGCCTTCCACTGTATCTATGACCGCCCCTAAATAAATTAATCGCGTTGAAGGTGTTGACTCTTCTTCCAATTTATTGAGAAACCATGTTCTTGTAGGGATAATGTGTTCTGAGTGTCTATGACTGCCTGATGGGCGGAAGGAGATAAAATCAAAATATCGTCAAGATAACACTGGAGGTATACCAGGATGTTCCTGAGGTGGGCAGCTAGCGCTGCGAGGACCTTGGTGAAGGTCCTGGGGGCAGAGGCTAATCCGAATGGAAGGACCACGTATTCAAAGTGGTGGTTATTGTCGCAAAATCTCAGAAACCTATAAAGGGAGGGCCAAATAGCAATGTGCAGGTACGCCCCCATCAAGTCTATGGACATGAGCACATCCCCTTTCCTGATGCCCTGCAATATTGATTGGAGGGTATGCATTTTAAATTTGCGATATACTAAGAAATGGTTGAGACGTTTCAAATCTAATATCGCTCTCCACCCCCCTGAATTTTTTGGCACAACGAAAAGATGTGAATAAAAACCTTGCCCTTGTTGGCTGGTCGCTACTGGTTGGATGGCTCGTATATCCAGTAGATGTTGGACAGCGGAATCCATGAGATTACGATTGACCGGGTCCCTGGAAGGAGGGTATGACATGAAGGAATCTGGGGGAGTGGATCTAAACTCCAGCGCGAGTCCAAATCTAACCGTATCTCTGACCCAGGCGTCAGAGGTAGAGGAGTCCCATTGGTCAGCGAATAACTTAAGACATCCGCCAATGGGAATTGGGTCCCAAGAATTATCTTGGTCGCCGGAAGGGCCTGTTCCCTGTTCCCTGAAAGGATCTTTTGGATTGACCACCCCTTCTACTTCTATCCACTGAGTCAGACCTATCTGGTTGTTGTCCTGGTCTAACTGCTGGGGGTCTCTGGTATCTGGAAGAGAAGGATCCCTGATAGAAAGATTGAGAGGATACCCTCCAAAAGGACTGGAGGCTTCTGAAATCTGACTTCCAAAAAAGGGAAGGGAGAATTTTCTTCTTATTGCGTGTTTCAATTAGTAGTGGATCCAGGGAAGGGCCAAACAATCTATCTCCCACAATGGGGGATGATGCCAGCTTGGATTTGTGTTTGAAGTCGGCTTGCCAGTGTCTTAATCATAGCAAGCGACATGCTGTGACATGCGAGGTAATGGCCCTTGCTGAAAATTTGACAGCATGATAGGTAGCATCGGCAGAGAATTCAGCAGCTGCCGTAAGTTTGGCGATGTCTTGGTGCGCCCTGATGTAAGAAGAAGGAACATGTTGTTTCAAAAGACGAAGCCATCTAAGAGATGACCGCGTGAAGGAGGCGGCCGTGGCTGATCTGATCGCCCACGCATCAGACTGATGAGCTCTGCGTAGGGCTAGCTCGACCCGTTTTTCCTCCTGCTTTAAGGCCTCCAGTGCCTCACTGGGAATAGAGGGGGACGCTAAAGCCACTATGGGCTCGTCGACCTCGGGAGTTCCCAGTAACTTTGCAAAATCAGGGTCCAAGTTGAAGAATTTCCTATCATGTCCAGTTGGGGAGGTGTATACTGCTGCAGAAGCCCAGTGCTTCTGCACCAGGTCTGAAAATATGGGTGGGACTGGAATTACCTCTGCTTCAACTATCGGTTGGTTGAAGGTCATGTCTTCTGGTCCCTCCCCTGAAGGGTCAGGTGTGTCAGAAGGTTTTGGCTTGTTTAGGCCTGCAATGTTCTTTGCCTTAAACAAGAGAGATTTGAAAAGCTGTGGTCGAAATAAGACTGTAAAAGCAGGCTGGTCAGGAATAAGACCTTCATCCTCAGACATTTCCCCTTCTAAGAGGTCTGCCTCTGACAGGGGCTCGCTATCGTGAATTGATCCCACTTCAGATTCAGCCATTTGAAAGATTTGATCTACTTCCTCCTCCTCCACTCCGGCCCTTGGAGAAGGGTCTCCCCCTATAAATGTACCTGGGACTGGTGTAGTTCCAACCTAGTCAGTGACCTCAGTAGTTGGGGCTCTTGGTCAATAGCTATAGGGTAAGGTCTGGACATTGAAGTGTTGAAGCCCCGTTGCAATCCCTTGGCGAATAACCATCTCCATCCTGGCTTTCATCCTCTCTGGAACCTCCTCAATGAAGCTGTCACCCTGGAGAAGACCAGCGGCTGTCGGAGTGAATGTGGCTTCAGGGGCCCATCTGGTTGGTGTTCCAGACACTTGGGCCTGTTGTCCTTGTGGAGTTAAGCTGCGCCTGGATGAAAAGGAGAGATCTAGAGGAGGAGGAGGGGGTGAAGAAACTAATGGAAGAGGGAGCACCCTGAGATACAGCGTGGACCTCTCGAGAATGCCTGTCTATTTGCTTTTGTAAGGCCTTATGGCGCCTTAAGGCGTTCCTTTCTGAGGCTTTTGAATTTCCACTGTGTTTTGATTTGGCTTTTGCCTTCAAGCAAGGTGCCTGAGCGGTGCTACCATCTGCCATTTTGATTAAAATTAGAATAACAGTAGTTGAATATAATCTATGTACAAGGCGGTTGGCACACCCAGGGTCCGATCTGAGTCAAAAATGGTTGCCCTGATAAAGTTCTTATTGCCCCCTTTTATTTTATTATTCTTTTTATTTTACTGGTTATATATATATTATAAGTCATATCTCAGTAATAATATTTTATTGAAAATTAAAATATTACACTGTTAAGTAGTTTGTTACCATGGGTGATTATTATGATTGTAATAATTATAATATTATTGCTATAATTGCTTTGTAATTGCTCCTATGAGTAGTGTTATATGTATATTCCAATATTAATAATAGAACAACCAATATTAATGAGTAATCCAATTAGCCAAATAGCGAACGCCTAAGGCCCGGATTGATGATTGTAAGGGCCTTCAGCAGCTTCCCTGCACAGGCGGACACTGGCCTAGGTGCTTGCTGCTGTGCCACTGAGAATAGGGCTGTGAGGGTTAAGCCAACAATTTTTAAAAAGCAAATTTATTATCCTCGAGTGCAGGTAGCCAAAAAGAGGGTAAAACAGCTCTCAGAATCCTGAAGGGATTCTGTTGCTTTGAGCAGAAAATACCTCACACAGCTCAGGAAAGACAAATAAGGTGCGCAGCCATGAGGTGGCACTCAAGATGGCCTCCAGCAGTTAAAGTTTTTTCGCGCGCTTCTCAGCAGCAGCTTCCTGCCTTGCAAACCAAGCCAGAGCTCAAACAAAGCCTGAGCTCTCAAACAACAGAACGGCAGAGAAGAAAGGGGAATTAATACTAATTAACTTCTCCACTGAAGAAATGGCGTTCGGAGGGGAGGGTAAGGGTGATATGACTTTTAAAATGAAATATCAAGCCACTAGCAAACAAACAGCAATCAAACTGGCAGAGGTAAGAAAATTTTGGCTGTGGGGAAGTGGAGCAGAGCAGCTCCAAAAGCCTCCCACCACCTTTTTTTCCCCCCCCCCCCCCCCCCCGCGAACAGCGCTTCCCTTAAACCGGACTCTCAGATTGATAAGGATTGACGGCTAAAGACAAATGAAAAAACCAAAGGAAAACCGAATTGCAATCAAACCTGCTAATATTCCTGTTTCAGTCAAGAAAGTTTCCAAAGCACTGCCTGTCTCGCACGAGGCTGAGCAAAAACTGGGGAACGCTGAGGAGTCACGTGGTGGAAGAGGAGCGTTCCACAAATCAAGCTCAGCCTGTGAATGCAGAGACTAAGCACCTCCCACTACTGGATGCTCTAAGTAGCTCATAGAAGAAACTCTCTTCCAATGACCAGGCCTTGGGACCAAGTGCAGAGGCTGGAAGGGCAAGGAAGGTTCTTTGAGAGCATACATTTTCTGTCATAAATCTCCATACTTGCCATCACAATAGCATTGCTATTGTGCATTAGCACATTTACCTCTAATCATTCCCAATTTTTGTCCCTCTTTTCTAAGTCAAAGGATTCCATCACCCACTAAAAACCACATTCTACTAAAGCGATGGACCAATTCAAACACCAAGAATGCTTCTGCAAAGCATTTGATCAACAAGCCATATAAACCCCTTTCCCATTCACTCATCACACCCATAAGTGTTCAGCAATAACTCTGAAGAAGAAATCCAAAAACTATTCAGTAAATATCAACTCTATCCTGGGAGAGATGAGGCATGAAACAATCTCAAGGCAAACTCAGTTTTATTCTGTTTTGTGTGAAGGGAGACACAGGGATATTCTGGGAGTCTTTCAAAAACCTATTATATTCTATAATAATAAAGCAGAGTCCTAACCAGATCTACCCAAATACCACCTTCACCATCAATCCTTGTAAATCAAGTTTAATAATCAAAAATCTGCCAGCTACCACTTAATCTTGTGTTTTTTCCCAAGCCAAGCCGTTGATCTAAGCTATAAAGTAACATCTTATTTTACTGCCTATCTCATATTGGGAAACCTGACAGGTTTATCTAATTACAGCCTAGATTCCATAACCTTTGTCCCACAGGCAGATCAAGAATTCTGAAAAGTTAATTTGGATGCCCTTACAAAATGGTTATAAATGTCTTTACAAAATAGATTTCTTGATTAGTCACAAAAGATGCACTTACCCAAAAGCAAGTTGGCGAGAATCTCTTGAGCCTTTTCTTATTAATATTTCATTTATTTAGGCAAACCGTCACAGAACTAACACTAAACTACAAGGGTTCTGCGGGCCTGTTGAAAATTAAGACAATGCTAGAGACCAAAGCTTTTCTCTTGATATTTAAATATGGACTTCTTTTTTAAAAAAGGAAGTACTCCAAACATGATTCATTAATCTGAAAAATACTGTTCCATAATTTGCTAGTCCAAATAACCACACAATATCTTCAAACTTTCAAACCGTATATTGAAGGCAGTCAGAAACTTACGTACGTCCCTCTTTTACCTGATTGAGATTGTAAACATTCCTCATGTCTAAAGATGCAAACATTCTGCAGCTGGTCTAACAGGTCTGATATTACAGGAAGTGGATAATGATCCCAGAACATGTCCTAGCTAAGATCCTTGCAATCATGAATGGTGTGCACTTTTTCATTTTTTTTTTTCAATGAAAAAGACTGGGGCAGAGGCTGGGGATTTAGGAGGAAATCTTAAAAAGAGATTTAGCAGACCATCAAGATATTCTTTTAAAATACTTTGGTATACATGGGATAATGTCTTTTACCTGGAATTTTTGCTCCAAGTTTCAGGTCAAATTGTGCAATCACAGCCCCTATGAGGTGGAAGTGCAGTGGCCTCTTTCTGCTCTCCAAAGACATCTGCAAAATCAGCATGCTTAGTAGATATTGCACATACTGGGCTGGACACTCACTATAAACACCAAGGAGAGCATGGAAGTGGAGAGGAAAAGCAGATTAACCAATTCACTCCTTGCCCAAGTCGCCAACTCACTCATGGTTTATAGAGCCACAATCAAGAAGAGTCTAGCACCATAGGTACTTGCAAGGAAGCAGTTACATAAAAGGGCAAGAATTCAATTTGCAGCTGTACTAGAGCAATGAACTGCAAAACAAGAACCACCTTCAAAGTCTGGCCATCTACAGTCTCTTCTCCAAGTTTGTTATTTTACTGTGATTTTTGCACTAGCTCTATATCTATAAAGTTTGTGATGTGAAAGCTTCTATTACTACCATACAACCCAGTTCTAATGTTATAGTGACAGGAGTAAGAAAAAAATATTCTTACCCCCCTTCGTCTTGAGCTCTCTTTATTTGCTGGCTGGTTCCTTCCTGTGAACTCTCATGATGGAGGCTAGTGGTGTTCCTCTGCTTAGCACCTGTGGATGACAGTAGGTACTTGCTGGAGGGTTGTTCAGATGCTCTAGTTCCTGCTGTTGGTTTTCTCACTATATAGGTCCTGGCTATATGCCCTGAAACTCCACAGTAAAAACAGATGTACAGATCTCTTTGCCTTTCCCCATATCCTCCTCTGAGACTGACTTATTGACAGTTCCAATTTGCACTGGCTTCCCTGTCCGTGTCTGGAGATACGACTGTTAGAAATCATGATTACCAACTTGCAGGCACCTCTGCCTCTGGTGTCCTTGCTCTGCTTCAATTTTTCCAAATGAGTATCAATTAATCAAACAATGCTGGATCATCTAATGAGGCAAAAAAAAAAACAAACCCAAACCCTGCCATACCAATTCTTCTCAAGTGTCATCACTCAACCCCATTCTAAATTGGATAAATGCCACTTCATTCCATCCACCATCCGAGGCCAACAATTTAAAAATTTGACATGAACAAGCTTATTTTCTTATTCCTCTGTTTGAGTTTCCAAATCCCCCAATTGACTGTGATTCTCTGAATGGTATCTCTGAAAT
Organism: Laticauda colubrina; assembly: GCA_015471245.1. NCBI lineage: Eukaryota > Metazoa > Chordata > Lepidosauria > Squamata > Elapidae > Laticauda > Laticauda colubrina. The sequence goes on from BLBF01000040.1 coordinate 29,996,678, forward strand.
TGTGTCTAAATCTCGTGAGGAAGTTCTGGTAATTGTCCAGTATCAGGTCACTGCCTTCTATCATTGGAATGGCCCATTTCATAGCCCCCCTCTTTCAGCAAATTCAATAAAAAGATTACACTAATGTGATCTGTTCAGAATTCCACTGCTCTACTATTGCTGAACATTTCATTGTGAGCCAGAAAGATTCTTAGTTGGTCTATAACTATTCTGTGTTTCTCTGGTAAGTTGTCATAGAGTGCAAAATAATTTGTTGCACAATTGCACTACAGCAGCTTGTAAATTATTGACCTGTACCTCTACAAGTCAATAATTGGTGGTGCTGGAGTAAGGATGCTGCTAGCTGCTATGGCGTTACTGGCACACTTTTGGATCTGTAGTCATGCTTGAAATTTTCCTGCTCCTTACTAAGAAATAAGAGTTTGGTAAGATTAATTTCAGGATCAATCTCAAGGACAACACAGCAAAATCCTGATTGAAACCAATCCTTTATTTGCTTGCACCTAGTGGACAGAATCTTGCAAAGCTAAAGCTGTAACCTTTTAATACGAGGTATATCCTGAGAGATTCTAGAGTGCAGCTACCTGAACCTGTACATGTCTCCCCCCACAATCCATCTTGGGACTTCACAGTCTCTTAATCTGAGCCTCTCTCCCATATTGCCCAAACTCCTCCCCTCTGCTTCTTCAGGTACAAGTTCTACCATACTTGAATTCTGCCCTGCATGGCAGCAGCCACTCCTGGACCTGCTACATTTACACTACATAACCTGATGGCCAGGCTGCTTCTGAGCTATCTGGGAATAGTTTAATGATGCATGATACTCACTTAACAATAGCAATGGGAAGTGTCAACATTATTATGTCAATCTTTATATGACCACACTGCTTAGTGACAGATATCCAATCCCAATCATTATTAACCAAGAACTACCTGTTTCTTGAAAATGGGACAGAGAAGATAGAAGATAGATAGAAGCTGTGATTGTTCCTAGTACGGTAACTGCCCTGCTGCTCAACAGCCCTGGATCTTTGAGTCATCTTGCTTCTGATATTGTAAAAATTAAAATATGTTTTTGCGAGACTAGAACTTCCATGCATTGGTACAGGAAACTGGGCCAACTAGAGATTTCACAGCCTGCATAACAACAATGGGCTTGTCTCAGATAATTTTAGCTCCAAATCATAAAACATATGTTAGGACTCCTTTTTAATCTAGAGTAGATGAGATATAATTTGATTGTAAAAGCTACTAATATTTGTCTTCAGAAAAGAGCAACTAGAATGATTAAAGGTCTGGAGACTAAAGCATACGAGGAATAAGGTTGCAGGAATTGGGCATGGCTACTCTAGACAAAAGAAGGACTAGGAGTGGCAAGATAGCGGTATTCCAGTATTTGAGGGCCTGCCACAAAGAAGAGGGGGGTCAACTTATTTTCCAAAGCACCAGAGCCAATACAAGAAACAATGGATGGAAACTAATCAAGGAGAAAAACAACCTGGAATTAAGGAGAAGCTTCCTAACCAATTAACAAGTGGAACAGCTTGCTTTCAGAAGCTGTGGGTGCTTCATCACTTGAGGTTTTTAAGAAGAGGCTGGACAGCCACTTGTCTCAAATTGTATAGGGTCTCCTACTTGAGCAGGAGGTTGGGCTAAAGGGATATAGGCTTCTCTCAAACTCCAATGGAAGCTGTTCGGCACAGAAAGTACCATGTTATTTTAATTTATTATACAGTTACCGCATTTCCAGTACTACAGTTTTAGTTGTAAAATCCATCTCATTTTAGGGTGAAAAAAACTGAATTAAAATTATCCCTGTATAGTTATGAATTTTTTTTAGCTATTTATCCATTCATCTTAATCCTTAATAGAAATTGTGTAATACTTAAGAGGAGCCCAGACATTATCAAATTTCTTTGGCCTTGATAAAAAGGCAGAAAGGAAAGAAGGGCTTTCTTATTAAATATTATATTTAGAACATCAGCACTTAATGAGAAAACCCTTCTTTCTTTTCTGCTTATCTGCCTTTCTATCAGGGCCAAGCTAAGACATTTGATAATGCCTGGGCTTCTCTTAAGTATTATACATTTTTTCTATTAAGGATTAGACGAATGGATAAATGGCTAAACAAAATTTCATAACTATATTGGGATATTTTTTTTATTTATAAGCAATATACTATAATATAGAAACAATTTAAATTTCTTTTAAGAAAACACATGAGAGAAGACAACCACTCATTTTTTGATCCCAGACTATTTATTAATAGTGTATGGGTCTAAACTATGACTTATAGTGAAACAAGAAGACAGAAAATGACTTTCACAGCAATCACACCAAGAGTATGTCCCAATATTTGACAGCATATCTGCCAACCCTTCTATCCCTTGGTCCAAAAAGTCTTTGGGCCTCTGGAGCTCAGCAATCTGGAAACATCAATTTTTGGGGAAACTGCATTATAGCTTCCTGGGGGGGGGGGGGGGGGTGGGGGGGAGGTAGAACTAATCTGAGATTTCCCAAGATATTAACTTCAAACTTTTGTACAGCAGTTTATAGGGTATTTCTGGAACGACTCAATCCCTTGTTTGGAGTAAACACACAGATTAGTGATTGTGTCTTCAAAAAGCCACTCCCTATATGTAAACCTACACGAAACTTTAGAGGCCAATAACTAAAGAGCTGCATGACCACATCCAAACTGTACTGAAAAAAATTTTTTTTTCACTCGTTCTCGATCCAACGTGACCAAAGTTGGAGGCAACCCATACCTGCTGCCACAACTAAACAATGAGGCAGTAAATGATTTTCTACCCTTTTCAACGCGCTATTGGAGAGCACGCATAAGTTCTCCCGGCGCCCGCTAAGCCCAATAGAGGGCAGAAAGAAAGAAAGAAAGAAAGAAAGAAAGAAAGAAAGAAAGAAAGAAAGAAAGAAAGAAAGAAAGAAAGAAAGAAAGAAAGAAAGAGAAAGAAGGAGAGAAAGAAAGAAAGAAAGAAAGAAAGAAAGAAAGAAAGAAAGAAAGAGAAAGAAGGAAGGAAGGAAGGAAGGAAGGAAGGAAGGAAGGAAAGAAAGAAAGAAAGAAAGAAAGAAGAAAGAAAGAAAGAAAGAAAGAAAGAAAGAAAGAGAAAGAAGGAAGGAAAGAAGGAAGGATGGAAGGAAGGAAGGAAGGAAGGAAGGAAGGAAGGAAGGAAGGAAGGAAGGAAGGAAGGAAGGAAGAAAGAAAGAAAGAAAGAAAGAAAGAAAGAAAGAAAGAAAGAAAGAAAGAGGTCGTGTCATCACAAACATTCGCTGCATCACAAAGACGCCAGAATCGCCCCGTGTGCGACTGGGTTCAAGCTTCTGCTTCTTGTGAGGAGAAAAACAGGCGTGCACCCACCCAGTCGCGCCTGATGGAACTTCACTCACCCCAAACGGGGCGGTTTTCAAGGTTCTTCCATCCAAGGCGCTGCGGAAAACGACGTTGGGACAAAGCCCGTGGGGAACCCGATCCACGCGGGGCACGAGGCCAACCCCACCAGCCGCCTAAAGACCCGCAAAACGGAAGACGGAAAGGAAGGAAGAGGAAAAACTAAAACAAAAAACAAGGCGCAAAAGTCAAAGGAAAAGTTACTTTTATCGAGAAGGTGAGTGGAAAGAGTTGGAGAAAACAGTCCCGCCCTTTTTAATCTGGCACAACCCGAATTTCGTGCAAGAGAAGCTCCCGGCGCTTGCAAAGGCCAACAAGGGAATAAAGGGATCAACGGGGCTGGGCGGGGAGGGGGGAGAAGAGACAACAAAAACACGCCAGGGAAGGCAAGAGCTTCCCGGCCTCTCCCAACGACAGGCTCGAAGAACAACCCCCTACGGCTCAATCAGAGGAAAAAAGCCGAGGCGCGCCCACGACGCCAAAGCCTTTAGGCGGGAAGGAAACCCCCCCCCCCCTTACCGAGACAGGAGAGACTCCCAGACCGGACGAAGGACCGCAGCGCAGCTCGGCCAGGAACCATCATCGAACCCTCCCTCGGTCCGTCAGCAAACCAGCTGAGAGCTGCGGAAATCCCACCTCCCTTCGCGTATAGGCCCAGAGGGCCAAGCGGTTGGCGTGGATTGGCTTCCTCTACCCGTCACTCACAAAACTGGACGGTGTGTTTGCGCACGGCTGCTCGCACGTGACAACGCCTGGGGAGGGGAGGGGCTTTGAGTGAAGCGGCCCACCTCCCGAGGGATGCAGGATTGGGAAAGAGGGAAGGACGGTGAGGATAAAGGAAAGATGGGCAGGCGATTAGGTGAATTGAGGGTGGCTTGGAATTTGTTGTTTCCTCTGTGTCAGAACCTAATTCTGGAGTACAAGGATCATAATGAATGTGATTTTTTTTTTTCCTATTGAAGGCAATCATTGGGCTAAGACATTGGGCGAAGGGTACTTTAATCCTAATTTACTGATTAAAATAGAATTGGTACAATTCATCCAACATGTTAAACTATAAACTGAAGTTGACTAGCAAGATTAGTGAGCGTAAATGGCTGTGCTTACACAACATGCACACCTATGATTGGATCATGTTTCATTGGGTTCAGAGTTCCCTAAATATATATACTTAACTACAAACAAACCACAGAGGCTGGTTTTGGACACATAAGTCAGCAGACCATCAATTCACACATCAGGCTAAAGCCCATGTCACACTGGCCAACGGATGCAAAAAGGACACAGCGGACGAGCAAAATGTTCCATCCGTTGTTATCCGCTCTCAAAAGGGGCAAAAATTTGCATAACCGGAGCGGATAACACGGACACGGGGAGGACGCAGGGCAGATGGAAAGCGGATGCGGAATGGAAGCCCAGCGGATGGGAGTGGGTGGCACATCCGCAGGGCTTCCGGGGGGTCTCAGCGAAGTGGACGCGGAACGGAAAGAGCGGATGCACAGCGGATGCACAGCAGATGAAGCGAATGCAGAGCGGAAGCCTAGCGGATGCACAGCGGAAGCCTAATGAATACCTGGCGTTAATTGCGCATGCGGAGAGGATGCATTGCGTCAGCCCCGCGTATATAACGGAAGCAGCTTGGAAGCAGGTCGCCATTCAGAGGAAAGACCTGCTGCTGGACACATCGACTGCCTTGCCTGCCCTGCCTGTATGTCTGCCTGCCAGCCTTGCTGCCAGCCTTGCTACCAGCCATGCTGCCAGCCTCCCTGCCAGCCTTGCTGCCAGCCGGTCTGCCTGCCTGCCTTCCTGCCAGCCTTGGTGCCTGCCTGCCAGCCTTCCTGCCAGCCTTGGGTCATGTCTGCCTGCCAGCCTTGGTGACTACCTCCCTGCCAGCCTTCCTGCCAGCCTTCCTGCCAGCCTTGCTGTCTGCCTGCCTGCCAGCTTTGGTGCCTGCCTCCCTGCCAGCCTTCCTGCAAGCCTTCTTACCAGTCTTGGTTCCTGCCAGCCTTCATGCCAGCAACCCCATAACCATGCAGAAGCACAGCAAGCCTCAGCCATCTGCTGCCAACCCTGGCAAGAGGGACAGGGCTACCATCCCGCCCCCTGGCCCTCACTCTGGTTCTGGTGGGGCTTCTTCAGCACGGGCTCACTCTTCTGGGGCTGGCGCTTCTGCTGCTTCTGCTTCTGGAGGAGCTGATGACAAGCACTCCAGCACCAGCCACCTCCACAGCACCTGCACCCTTCACCCCTGAGACTGAGCGACCAAGAGGAGTGCCAGAGACTCATTTTTGTCTTATAGCTTGTTGTTAATAAAGTCTATTTATGATTCACACACTTGCTTCATTTCTTTTTTTTCATAAAGTCTTGCTGGAAACGTTTAGAAATGGTTTAAGCCTTTGCATGCTTGTGGGATGGGTTAAGATAGCAGTGGGATGGGTTAGGATAGCAGTGAGATAGATAAACCTCCAGTGCAAGCATAGTGGGACTGTATGGTCCAGCCTCCCAGGTGCCACACCTACGGCCCTTTATTATCAATAATAATGTAATAGTTATCCACACTTGTCAACATAAACACAACTCTTTATTAAACGCCCTGTTCATTGTAGGCCAACCAAACATACATGGCCCAATCTCATCCGTGTGATGAGACAGGCTGAAGGAAGCATCCATTAAGCATCTACCATCCTGTCTTGCCACTCCACTGCTCCAGCTGGGGAGTTGCACCAGTGTCTCAGGAGGTTGCGCTGCTTCTTCGCTTCATGTGAGGCTCTGTTGGGGCCTTGCACATCCTCAGTGTCGATCAGGTTTCGCCCTTGCCTCCATTCCCCAGGCTCCATGTCCCCATTGTCTTGCTGGAGGTCCACGAGCCTGTTCTGCAAGACTGGGTAGCAGGTGCGCATGAGATTGTGCAGGATGCAGCAAGCTTCCATGATCCTCCTCACGGTCTCTGGGCAATGCTGCATGGTGGTGAGAAGTACCTGGAACCTGTTGGCCAGGACGCCAAAGGCGTTCTCCACCACCCGCCTTGCCCTGGACAGCCTGTAGTTGAAGATCCTCTCTTCACGGGTGAGGAGTCTGGAGGTGTAGGGCTTCATGAGGTAGGTTGTGAGGGAGAAGGCGTCATCCCCCACGATGAAGTAGGGCACATCTTGTGTGTTGTTGGGCAGAGGTTCTGGATCTGGGAAGCCCACGATGAGGTTGCCTTCCAGGTCCTCCTTGAGATGACTGGTGTTGTATACCTGGGCATCTGAAGATGAGCCGTTGCCTGAAGCATCGATGTACATGAACTTGTAGTCAGCATCGACCATGACGAAGAGGATGATGCTGAAGAAGCCCTTGGAGTTGAAATAAGTGGACCCCGAGTTGGCTGGAGATTTGCAGGCCACGTGTTTGCCATCTATGGCTCCAACGGTGTGTGGTAAGTTCCACTTCTGATACCACTGCTCTGCAACTTTCTTCCATCCTTCTTCAGTGGAGAGGTACTGGAGGAGCTCCTCCTTGTATTCTTCGATGATGGCCTGCACCACTTCTCTGACCACAATGCTGATGGTGTTGGATGGCACCCTCCAACCGTACTGCATGCTTTTGTAGGTGGTCCCTGAGGCCAGGTGGTGCAGAGTGAGTGCCACCTTGAGCCCGGGTTCCAGGCTGGGCCGGAAGTTGGTGTTTGCCTTGGTCAACCTGGGTGTCAGGCGCTGCACAACTTTGTCAAACATGGCTGGAGGCATCCTCATGAAGTTCTGGAATGCCCGAGTGTCTTCGTTCCTGAGCTCCACCATCAGATTGTTGTACAGTCCGTCCTCTGCTCTTCTGGTGAACCATCTTCGGACCCAGACTCTTTTTGGGTGGCTCCTTTTCTTCTCGCAGTAGTGTTCACAGAGCCTGCAGATGGCTTCGCACTGTTGCAGAACGATGGTGGCTGCCGAAAGGACTTTGTTACAATCCACGGTGGACATGACTGGATGCTGTGGAAGAGGAAGAGGCAGATGAAGGCTGCAGAGGTCTGCACCGCTGGGCTGCTGTTCTGAAAGTGAGATGCAGGCGAGTTTCTCCCCCTTTTTATAGGCAGTATAGGTTTTCTGCTAGGCATCCTCTAGACATCCTTTATATCCGAGATAGGTCCCCTCTGCGAACGTTTTTTCTGTTTTAAACGCTTTGTTTCCGTTCTGCATCTGCTAGGCATCCGTTCTGCATCCGTTCTGCGTCCGTTCCGCTTCCTCCCCACGTCCGGGCGGATGGAGTTGCGTGGATGCATAGCGGATGCCTAGCGGATATAGCGGATGCGTAACAGATGCGTAACGGATGCCTAGCGGATGCCTAGCGGATGCAGAACGGACGAACTGAATACATTTTCCGCGCAAAAGTTTTAGGCAGCCCAAAACTTTTGGAGCGGATGAAACGTCCATAAACGGATGCTGGACGGATAGAGAGGAAGCCAAACGGAGGCAGTGAGTACATCGCGTTTTCGAACGGATGGCAAGCTTTTTTGTCCATTTTACATCCTCTTTGCATCCGTTGGTTCAGTGTGACATGGGCTTAAGCCATATTTGGTTTTATTAAAAATAAAATGACATAAATAAGCAAGTAATAAATTATATTTATTAAATAAACTATAATTGGCTGCATTCAAACATTAAAAATTCTCCGTAATATTATGAACTGAGTTTGTATTGCACTAAATCCTAGCAAGGTTATTGCATATCACGTCCTATGTTCCCAGCCAATATACTGTAATTGTCATGTAATGTTCTATATTAGGAAACATCTTAAGAATTTTAACAGTATGCCTTGAACATACAGGGATTATTTTTCATCTTCAATATTAAGAATTTCTCCTCCCAATACATCAAAGATTATAGAGTCATGCTTTGGTATTAGAAAGAAAGGTATGGATTATAGACATTTTGTAGAAAGTAAGCCTAGTTAAAAGAAGGATTTTACTAATAAGAAATACATGTTAAAGAGGTCCTTTCCAGATCTTATACTTTCCATTAAACAATTCCTTCATTTTGTCACAAACTGGAAATTGAAGTACTACAAGTTTGGAGAGCATCAGGTCAGGGCATTAAAGATAATGAAGTTCATTTAGTGATTAAAATAAATATACCTTAAGAGGCAGGAAATCAATAATAGCACTATTGGTATGAAATAGTCATTATTTTGTGAATTATTTGCTATTGAATTAGTAGTCTCTAAATAACAATGTTCAGCTGTGCAATTATTTGTATAGAGTATTTAATTCAGTTCTGTGACATGCTTTTAATGCAAATACCTCATTCAGATTATCAAAACAACAACACAATCAAAATGCACATGTGCTAAAGCCATTACAAATTGTACAATATCCTGATATTCCTGTTAGGAAGTATAAGAACAATCTATGAATGAGTCATTGCTAGTCTGAGCCATGAAAAGTGTTGCTTACCTTTTACAAAATTTGAGGCCCATAGGATACAATGTTGCTCAAAACATGCAAATGTTAATCAATTAAACTGAATGTCTATTGAAATTATCAGTCATCTAGGCCATTCTCAGTCATTTAGGCCATGGTTGTTCCAAAGGTGCTTTTTCAAGGTGCAACTCAACTTTCTGGTTTTTCTTTGAAGACGTTTCACTTCCGAAGAAGCATCTTGGATGAGAAGTTGAAACGTCTTCAAAGAAAAACCAGAAAGTTGGGTTGTCTCTTGAAAAAGCATCTTTGGGTCAATAAGATTGACGTAAAAGTATTTAATGTCGCAGAAGGCAAGCAAATAAATTCATTTCCTATCATGAGATACAACGTGATCACTTGTTCAACTTAAAACTGCCCTGTAAAAGGAAGTAATCTACCATCAGTTTTCTTACTTGTGTTAGTTGTAAACTAGCTTTTTTGGAGGGGAGGGGGGATGGCTGTTGAAATAAATACTTCCAGTATCCAAATAAATATTAAGTGCCTACATATTCTTTCCTTTCTTAATGGCAAATTAATGTTCAAATTGTATATCTTTGCACAGGAATAATTGGTGTCAAACATGTTTGTGGCTGGCTTATACACAAAGCTAGAACAAGGAGTTTTTTTTTATAAATAAACTGGAGTTGCAAGAAGTGATTTTAAAATTTTTCCTTAATATTGCAGCTTTATGCTTGAAGCCTTTTTTCCAGTTAGCAAAAGGATGAAGCAGGAAATGCAGAAAAAATTAACATTGCAAGAAGATCTATGTTCTTGTTTTCTTTTTACTTCTCTTTCAGCAACAGTGAAAACAAATACTTAGTGTTGTTTTGGCTCCTTCTGGAGATCAAAGAAGGAATGATTTGCAACTAATTCTAACAACACACATTTCATTATTTAAAGCCTTATATTTAAGGCTGCAGATAATTATAATTAGAAATAATCAAACAAGTTTGCTTTTCACTTAAAGTTCTCTCTCTCTCTCTCTCTCTCTCTCTCTCTCTCTCTCTCTCTCTCTTTAAATCCTTCTTAAAATTTGGAAAAAAACAAGGAAGTCTCAGATATGCTCAGGGAAGTATCTACATACACAGTAATAATTGCGGTATCACAGTAATAATAATCAGGAAGATCTGCCTAAATATTAACAAACTTTTTGAAGTTCAACAAGGATGGCTAGCAGAAAAATCCTGCAAATTTGAAAACCACTCATTATTTAGCTCTTTCTCTAGTGCTAATTAGAATGAATAATTTTTTTTGCAAATTTTGACATTAGGGAAAAAAGTCCTTTCAGTCATTGTCAAATTCCTTAAAATATTCCTAATCTCTTAGTAAATGGGTGAAAGAACATTTGTTGTTTTGATTGAAATGTTTGTTGGGGTTAATTTATTAAAAAGAAAGAGCATTATAGATCTTGTATTATTTAATTCTTATAAGTGACCAAACTGGATAATAATAATCCTAAAAGAATTTTAGGATGTAAGAGTTCATGCATATTTTATATTAAATAATTATTTTTTATTTAACTGTATCTTCATTCCACTTTTTAGATAGATAATAGTTTTTACAACAACAATAAAAAGAATGAAAGAAATTCTGTTATTCGGGTTCCAAATTAAAAAAATATCAGGATATGTAAAGAAATTAGAGTTAAGTGAGAAAGTCCCCCTTCAAACAGAGGGACATCTAGACTTATTTCCAGAGCAGTGGTGGGATTCAAATTTTTTGCTACCAGTTTTGTGGGCGTGGCTTGGTAGGCATGGCAGGGACTGTAAAATCTCCAGTCAGAGGTGGTATTTGTCAGTTACCGGTTCTCAATAACCAATCAGAACCTGCTGAATAACACATCTGTTCCAGAGTATAGAAGTAGAAAGGTAATCAAGGACAGTTTTGGTTTCAGCTTTTTAGAGGCAAGATGTATAGAAAATATGCTATAAAGTTATACCAGGCAATAGATTTACGGAACAATAATAACAGTTCTTGCAATAAATGGAACCATGAATCAAAATAGTTTCATTCTCAAGGTTTCACTTCAGTGTTTCTTCAGCTAACTCCAATTCCTGTTTTTTTTTAACAGAAAAGGGAAAACAGTTGTGTTTCCCTTTTTCTCTCATTGAGGGATGTCAAAACTATTGTACTTCTACTGCTATTTATTGAAGGGAAATCAGAATACAGCAATTTTCAACTTTTTTTACTGAAGGGAAATTAATTAAAGGGATGATTTTTGAACCAAAAAATAGAGTATTGTGCTTGACTCTGAAAATGAATTCAACCTCAGAAAAGGGAAAATACTCGAGTTGTTAAAATATTTGCATTTTCAATGTTTCACACACACACACACACACACACACACATATATATATGTAAAAATGAGGTATTAAGTAGATTATTAAATGTACCTGGAAAGATGTTTTTGGCAAAAATCTGATGGAAACAATTTAAATGATACCAAGAGACAAACCATGTTCGTACTTTTTAGTAAGTCACTGAGTAGTATATGAATGCAAAAGGGCTCATTGTATATTTTCTGCTTCAGAATAAGCCTGAAATATGGAATGTTTGAAGTAAAGCATAATGAAATAAATGAAATGCTTTGTGAATGATTTACCACTGAGAAACTGATGTTGTATGGGTTGTTGAGTGTGTTTATTGATATATATTCTGTCACTTTCCCACCTGATAACCAGGGAGGCACCAAATCTCTTGGCCTTAGCTGTGGAGCCTGGAGTCCTCCCCCAGAATCTTTTCCCTCCTTATACACAGGAAAATATTTCGCTTTCCTAAAGAAACAATAGAATACAAGAATATAAAATATAAATTTCTTTTTCCCCTGGCTATCATCTTACTTGCTTATATGACCCTGAAAATCTCAAGCTGTTGGCAGATCCTGTTGATTTCCAAGCTAAGCTGGCAAGGTTAGTCACATTAACAGGTTTACAGAGTTGTTATGGTAACATGAGTACAAAGCTTAGATTTCTTGACATAAAGTTTGAAGATTGCTATGAACAATTGAGTAAACATATACAAATTTAAGTCAAGAGACTGTATTTTGAGCTTAGATAAATGTCATTGAGCAAATACTGCTGCATGATTGGCTGGGAACAGCAGTCTATACATGTTGAAATCTTGTTCATGCTCGCCTTGGTCAATACGTGCTTTGAAAGATTAATTAGGTTTGTAAGGCAAACTTTTTTTCTTTTCAACTCAGTCTGTGATCAGATTCTTCTTTCTGTTTTCAGATTCCATGGACTGTCTGCTTCAGAGGATTTTCCAGGCTACCTTTTGCTTTTAAAGGAGAATATGCATGTTTAGACTGGATACTTTAAAAAAAATGGAATTTCCCCCCCACACACACACACATATACACTTCTATTGTGGTAAGATGAAGCTTATGAAAGTCATTTGAAGAATGAAAATAACATCTTTCAGAATGAGGATATTTGTCACTTTTGAAGGGCTCTGTGAATCTTTTGACATTTCACCAGAGAATACTGTCCAAGACGTAAAACTGATGATAAAGGTAAGAAGTTGATCTTTTATCTAATTGCTTCCTTTTTTGAACTTTTGATTTTCTCTCCCTGTGAAAAATTGAAATCAGTAATAAAGTTCACTGCCAAAATGAAGAAAAATCTCTTTTCCAGTATATACAAAGCTTTTTATGAAACAAGGAACCGTTGCTACCGTGCTTCTAATTAAAGTTACAGTCACTAAGTTATATGAAACTAGAATTGTCTTATGACTTATTTTTTTCCTTTTGAACAGGTACTTTCTAGAAAATCAGTCTGCAAATAATTTGAAAACTCTCTCTCTATATGCATACATTATATGGGAGGGTTGTTTATTTTGTTTGAATGTGAGAGGTTAACAAAGAAAAAACTAAATAACTAGTGACACAAGCTACATGACTAGCATATTTACACAAAATTCATTGGAGTTGAAGTACATAGGGCTGCAACCTAAGGATTCATGTGTTTATGGTTTAGTCCTATTTCCTTTCATTGCAGAATACAAATCGGGTAGAGAAAGCATGCACTTTTGGGATTTTTTTTTAAACTCCTTAATAATAGCTGTGGTCTGAGTCTTGTGAGAAAGCAGGCTTAGAATGAAACAGTTGGCAACATTCTGAGCAACTGCCCAACTGCTTCTCTTATAAAAATAAGTGGTTTTTTTTTTCCAACATGTTTTTCTCTGCAGCCCCAATCTTGATCTGGCCTGATTTCAAACTCAATTTTTTTCCAGATTCTCCCCTGCAAACTTTGTCATATTCTATTCAGTTTTTGCAGAGATACCTTGCTGATAAACATACAAACAGATGAACAAGTCCTGAGTGTTCTGTATAAAATAGTCTACTCTAAATCCTTGATTGTGATTCGCTAGAAAAGCCAGCATAGGGATTGGTTCACTAGGAACCAGTCCAAAAGAGCTGCCAAAAGGCGGCAAAACCAAGTAACTGTCATTGGCTACAAGCCGGCAGGCAAGCCGTATATAAAGGCTGCCGCGGCAAGAGCCAAACTGTTTCGTTTTTCACTTAACTGTTGAAATAAGGACTTTTACTGTTGGAACCCGGTCTACCTCGCGTTTTTTCCGGACGGAACACTGGCGACGAGGATGGGATCATCCTAAAACGTGAGACTGTGCACGCGGCGAATTGAAACCCAGGCTTGAAGCGATGGCTGGAAATAATGCACCGCCCGCACCCTTCAACCCCAATGAAGAAGATTGGGAATCCTACGTAGACCGTTTCCAAATGTACTTAGAAAGTAATGAGATGGAAGAGATCTCAGACCAGCGTAAGAGGGCTGTCTTCTTAACGCATTGCGGACCAACGATATTCAAAATGGCCAAGGCATTGGTGAAGCCCAGAGACCTAAAACAAATTACCTGGCCCGAACTCCAGCGAATGTTGAAGGCTCATTACGCACCAGTGGTGTCAAATCTCATCAAACGGCACGAATTCTACCGAAGGGACCAAAAAGAAGGCGAAACCATCGCTGATTTTGTAGCAGCCCTCCGACAACTGGGGGGAGCATGTGAGTTCCTGAACTTAGATGAAGCCATGCGAGATTGAATAGTATTGGGTTTAAAAGACTCTAATTTACAAAGTAAATTGATAAATAAATCCAACATAACTGTGGCTGAAGCAATCTCAGAAGCCACAGCTGCAGAAGCCGCGAAAAAGTCAGCGGCCACCATGAAACAAATGAACGCGAACAACGACGAAACAAGCCTAACCAGAGGGAAAAAGCAATTTACCACCACCACACACCATGAAGATTTTGACGAGACATCAGAATCCGGAGAGGAAGACGATGAGGTCCACCACCTATACGCCAACTAAAAAGAGGTGTGAAAAAAACTGGCGGGAATGTGCCAGTTGCGAAGGAAACCATTCTCGAGCCGATTGCAGATTCCTTGATGCCATCTGCAGAGCTTGTAAGAAAAGGGGACACATCGAGAAGGTCTGTAGGAATTGAAAAAATAACAGCCCTAACAGACGCAGTAACTCCTCCCCCACAAAGCAACAATAGCGGAACCATTACACCGTTTGCTGGATAAGAAAACTAATTGGACTTGGGGTCATAGAGAGCAAAAAGCATTCCAGAAAATAAAAAAAATATTAACATCAAACACTGTTCTTATCCAGTTTAGTAACACACTTCCATTGACGGTGTCAGTCGGAGCTCCATTCAAAATCCAGGAAAGAAATACTTAGACTCTTTAGTTTAGAGAAAAGATATCTTTTACTGAAAATGAAGTGGTAGCAACCAAAGAATTCTGAATCTGGGAAATTAGGCGCGCAATTCACATATACAAAGTGATGGAAGTGTTCCCACCCCCAATAGTTCAGATGACACTTCCAATTAGAAGTTGTGAATATGATCATGTGGGCATCTTCAGGTGATGATGAGGCCTCTGTCTGTTGACCTTAGCATATTTTGATAACGGGTTGCAGTTACGCAGAGGAAAGAAAGCTAAGCGAGAAATAGAAACCTAACTCTATTGTATGCTTCCCCCCCCCATTTACACAACAGAAGAATGTAACACCTCCAGCTCACTTCCCAGAGTTATCCCTACCTCATCTTCCCCCCGTTTCTTATGGCAGCCGAAAGATGCAAAGTGATAGTAGAAGATCTTGAAGGCTGACAGACGGTAACCTGCGACGCCTCACCGTTTGGAGTTGGTGCCATCCTGAGCCACCAATTGCCAGATGGGAGGGAGGCACCCGTCGCTTATTACTCAAAGACTCTGTCTAAAACAGAACGTAACTATAGTCAACTAGACAGAGAAGCCCTGGCAATCGTCGCCGGAGTGGAACGTTTTCACGAATACCTTTATGGAAGAACATTTTTGATTGTAACGGACCATAAACCGTTGCTAGGAATTCTGGCGGGAAACAAGCCTACACCGAACATTTTATCTCCGCGAATAACTAGATGGTCAGAATTCCTTGCAGCATACTCTTACACATTGACACATCGACCCGGGAAGCAAATCTCCCATGCAGACGCATTAAGCAGAGCACCGCTGCCAACGACGGAGGAAGATCCGGCGCCAACAATGACAACCCTGCAAATAGAAACATGCCCCGAACTACCAATATCTGCAAACGATGTTGCCAGAGGCACCGCAAGGGACCCAGTGACTGCCCGCATCTTAAACTGGGTAGGTAAAGGCTGGCCGGAAAACCAAAAAACTGAAAACTTTAAACCTTTCCGGACCAGACAAACCGAACTCTCAATTCAAAAAGGTTGTTTATTGTGGGGTGATCGGGTAGTAATCCCTCCTAAACTACAGACTAGGGTGTTGGGTATGCTTCACGAAGGCCATCCTGGTGTCGTAAAAATGAAAAGCCTCACTAGAAGCTATGTCTGGTGGCCTGGTTTAGATAAAGATATCGAATATTGGGTTGCCACTTGCACTAAATGTCAGAAAACCAGGCCTTCCCCACCACAAACACCCATAAGGGACTGGGAGACCCCACGAGGCCCCTGGTCTCAGATCCACATTGATTTCGCGGGTCCTACTAGGGGGCATACCTTTTTAATTGTCGTAGATGCATACTCAAATTGGCTGGAGGTTGTAGTAATGTCATCTACGACAACCGAGGCGGTCATTAAACAACTTAACAAACTTTTTGCAACCCATGGATTGCCGGACGTCCTAGTGTCCGACAACGGGCCACAATTAACCGCCATCCAATTTGAACAATACCTAGCCTCCCTATGTATACGCCATGCACTAACCGCGCCGGCTCACCCGGCAGCAAATGGTAGGGCGGAGAGAATGGTCAGGTTTACCAAAGAGGTTTTAGAGAAAATGGACCTTAGGGATGTCCAGGATAAAATCAACCATCTACTCACCCTCCACCATATCACACCCAGCACTGTAACCAACAAAAGCCCAGCGGAATTATTAATGGGAAGAAAACTTAGGTCACAATTAGACAGGCTGCACCCAAATTACACATTGGAAAGACCCCCTGACTCCTCCAGCCGTTGCCAAACATTTGAAATCGGCGACCTAGTCTACGCAAAAATTTTTACCGGGGACCCCCTATGGCTTCCAGCCACAATCACACAACTCACAGGCCCCCGGTCCTACCGACTAACCGTAGACGATGGCAGGGAATGGAAGCGGCACATAGACCAGCTTCGTTCCCGAAACATTGAAAGAAATACAAACGCACAACCACAAAAAATAAAAATTGATGAAAACAAAACCAAAGAAGGGGGGGAAATACAAGAAAATAATAAAGAACTTTTAAAAATAAACCCAGAACATCTAACCAATCAAAAAGAGCAAAAAGGAAACTTACGGTTAGATGAGACTTGCGAAAATAATCCAGACGAAGGGGCCAGCCAAGCCAGCTCGACCTGCCCAGAGAAACCAGGAGAGAGCGGCAAGGCCACTAGCCTGAGAGACTCAAGCAGTAGCAAAATGGCCGACTCACCCTTCCAGGCGGTTCCATGGAGAAGAGCTGGAGAGACAGCAACCCCATCCGAACCGGTTAAAGTCTCCAGCGAAAATGAGTAGAATCCGAAGAAGCCCCACCTACCTGCGCGACTACGTCACCACGTAGGACTAAACCAAGGGGGGAAGGCTGTTCTGTATAAAATAGTCTACTCCAAATCCTCGATTGTGATTGGCTAGATTCCTAGTGAACCAATTCCTAGTGAACCAATCCAAAAGAGCTGCCAAAAGGCAGCAAAACCAAGTAACTGTCATTGGCTACAAGCCGGCAGGCAAGCCGTATATAAAGGCTGCCGCGGCAAGAGCCAAACTGTTCCGTTTTTCACTTAACTGTTGAAATAAAGACTTTTACTGTTGGAACCTGGTCTACCTCGCGTTTTTCCGGACGGAACACTGAGTCTCTTTACACAGTCCCTGTCCAACATTCTGTTGGGTGGAAAAGAACAGAAAAGTAAAACATTCTTTTTCATCTTCATAATTTAGCATACCACCATTAAACCTATATCTGTCTCATAGTGTGAATTAATATGTAAAGCAAATACAGTAGCTACATACAAAGAGTATGGACACTCTGCATTCCTTTTTAAATGTTTACTCTAAAATGATGTCCTATTCAATTGAAAGGGACTTCCAGTGAAGGAGCTATAAGGTCTGAAAGGAGAGGAGACTGTACACTTCTGAAGTTGAAGACAATATTATGTAAACTTTCTTCAGCTGCAGCTGCTTTCCATGACCTTGAAGAAAATCACATCAAGGACTTAATCCTGGAGTATAGAGCACACATAGCCACATATACATAGCCACACACACGCATGCACACACACACACACACACACTTTAACTGCTGTGAATTGCAGATTTTTGTGTTGTTTGTTGAGGACTCTTTTCTTCTCTGCAACAAAACTATTGATCACACTGTGATAAATTGCAAATAAAACAACTCAGTCCTATGTAACTTTACTTATAGAGTAGTAGAATCCATTGAGTTTAAAAAAACAGATTTAAAAGAATGCATATAAAAAAATTCAGACCATTAATACTACCAGAACAGAGCCTGGTGCTAAGATGCTCCACACAGAAACAACGAAGTACAGAATCTAGTACCACATCTTGCACTGCAAGTACAATGGGATTGTTCACATTGAATCCAGTGCAAGAGCAGAAATCATTTGTTGTCACTAATTCAAATTTTAGCTAAATATTATGTAATCCTAGAATATTATTCAGAGAATTTTGAAGATAGAGCAGAACTGGTAAGCATGTGGGGTTCTTGACAGCCATTGTAATCCATTGTAAACTGGTGAGTGTAATTATTTTTTTTTTTTGAAAATTTTATTTGGGTTTTCACAAAAACAAAATACAAATAAAACATTTTTTTTAAAAAATAGTATGGTCCCAGGTTATCACTTCTTCATACAGACACAAACTCAATTTCATGCTCATTTTTATGTTCTATTCAATATCTTATCACTGTTTTATATTTTCTATACAGTTTTCCCCCTCTTTTAATTTTCTCAACTTTATTTTAATTATCTCATCTCAATTCAAATCATGATATTTATACTTTTATCTGTCCTCTTGAAATTTCATATTATCTTTTCTCATTAAACAAATTTTCCCGTTACAAATTGGAGTATGACACCTTTATATCTTTTAATTTTATCCATTCAAACTCTTATTTAAGCTTCAATGTATACCTTTAAGATCATAGCATTCAATATAATACATAATTTCCAATCGAATTCTGCTTGGTACATTCTTAAAATACACACTATATTCTTAAAAAGAAAAGATTATATATATATATATGAAAATAAATCACATATTCCATTCCATTCCAATTCAATTCTATCATTATTATTCATTAAAATCTTAACATCTTTAACATTTCTTTTCAATTAAATATCATACTTCCTTGGGAACACTTATAAACTTTCCATAATTAATTATTTCCACAATTAATCCCCATATTAATCCCCATATTAATCCCCAATTCTTATTTCCATAATTAATCCCCATATTTCTCACTTATATTTTTATAAATCATTAATAATAATTAAAATGTTCCCATCCTTTCTTAAATTAATTATCTCATTCACTTTAATTCATTTATTTATTAACAAACATTCCACTACATTAGAGTGAATATTTTATCCATCATTTTAGTCATGTTTTCTAAAATTATTTCTATTTGTAATATAACAGTGCTATCTTATGTACCTTTGCAGAATCTCTTTTACAATTAAATTTTCACCCATTATCTCAAACAGGCTTATTGTTTCTATCCTTATATCTTTTCCCTGTTTCTCTATTTCTTGTTTCTGTCTTTTACAACTTGTTTTCCTTACCTTCTTCCCCCTCTCCTTGTCCCTCCCCTTTTTACCCCCTCATCTCTTTACTTCTAATTCTCTCATCTGTAATCCCGTCTTCTGTTGCTTTCTAATATTATACTTATCTTTCAAACTCTTCTTCTTTTTGGTTGTTTTTTCTAGTCTTAAACCTTTCACTCCCTTTCTCCTCTTTCCTTTTTTTCCCCCACTTAAAATTATTTGATCATTAAAGATGGCTTCTTCTTTGTCCTGTTCTTTTTGTTCTGCAAGCGTTTCTTGTTTCTCATAATTCCAGATCTCCATATCTAAGAATTGAAATACGAAGCCTAAAGAACCTCTCCGTTCTTGTGCATCTTCTTTCCATTTTTTAAGTTCCGTTTTCAGTTCTTCTAAGAGCAATGCCATTTTAAACACTTTTAAACAACCACCCGATTAGTTTTAGTCATTTAGATGCAAAAAATCACCAAGTAATCCAAGTAATCTAAGACTGTTTCTTCTTGCTTCTTTTTCCACTTTCCCTTCCTGGGGTTCTATTATTTTGTTACCAAGTTTCAGTTAGGATGTATCTTTGGGGAATCTTGTTAAAGTTTCACTATAAGTTACTTTTAGTTACAGTTCCATTTCTTAGTTCTAGGCAATCTGCTCCATTTTTCCAGATCCTACCTTTTTATTCTTTTTTTCTCCTTCCCTGCTTTTAAAAACTTTTAAATATCCAGAAATCTTTATTATCCCTTTGACATTTATTTTCAGCTTAAATGCCTATTAATGTCAAAGTGGATTTTTTTTTTCAATTTCTTGCTTAAGTCTCTTAGCTGTCAGTATATGAAAGGGAAGGAAAAAAAACCCTAATCCTTTCCCTTTTTTCTTTCCTTCGCTGCTTCAAAATCTTCTTTGAACAATGGTATTTAATTTAAATTCCAGGGTACCTTACGTTATTGCTTTTTCAGTTTAACTCGGTCGACCAAAATTTTCTCTTCTTATCTTCCTCCTGCACATTCTTTTCCAGTTCAGTTCTTTGAGGTGGCCACTGCTGCAACCGCCTTTGGGAAAGGGGGTAATGGCTAGCTGGGGAGGAGAGATGCAGCTTTCCTCGACCCTGATGGCAGTCTCACCCTCTTCATCACCTCAGCAGGGTGGCTTAGCCCCGAAACCAACCTGCTTGGGGCACTCTGGTGGCAAGCACAGATTAAAACTGCACACAATCACAGATTTCGGTCTGTCACCGAAGAGACTCAAACCGGAAGCTCCTAAACTGATGAATTTATCTTGTGGAAGATGTTATGCTGTCTACTGTAACATGCGTCCCTGCTTGTAACATATTATTGTACCATATTATGGCATGTAAAGGGAAGATCAAGCACTGGAATAACTGTACCATAGAGCTGATATAAAAAAATCCTGCCTCATCAAGTGATTTTAAGCCAACCTCCTTGGTTCAACGGTAAACTGAGGGGTTCTTGCTGCTCTCTGAGCTTGCTTGTTTTCTTGCAGAAGTTTCATTACCCAAACGAGACAACTTTATCAGTGCTAGTAAGGGGTGTGGTTTGTTGTCAGTTTATATTAATTGTACCCTATTAGGGGCTGTTCTAAGAAGAATAGCACTATTGAAATAATGTTAAATATCAACCAAACTTCTAACCTCTAGGCACTTGGTAAAACAAGACTGGGAAACCCTATAGCTACTGAGTTATAACTCTTGGTACTTCTAAGAAATTAGTAACAAAATCAGTGCATGCTAATCATCATGTGCCTTTGCTCAAGGTACATGTTCTCTTATTCAAGCTTCTTAAAAGTAAACCATCTCTTTAACTATGTATTCACAATATTGACACTTGCCATTCATCCTATGCGAGAGTTGCTTTTCACCATGCTCTGCTTAAATTGTGTTTAATCTCATGGTGGACTATGACATGTTTATATTAGTTATGGACATAGGAAATTACCTTACACCAAAACAAATCACTGATTTATCTAGCTTAATATTTGCATTAGCTTTCTTCAAATCCTTGCCCTCTGAATACATTGGACTTTAACTTCTGTATGGGATGTTGTCTGAGATAATGGGAATTGAGGTCTAGTGCAATAGAGAGTGATGGGTTGAGCGAAACTGGTTCACACTCACTGATAGTTGTTTTACATAATTCAGAAAACAGTTCTCCAACTCTGCATTTACATGCCAGGGAAACAGACTAAATATCCCTGTTATTGAGGTCCAGTCCTTCCCCCTAGTTCCTACAACTATGGTTATTGAATGATAACTTGGATATTTACCTTGAACTTTTAGTGTTTATGGTTTTTTTTTAATTAAAAATCTGTTTTCTTCTATTAAGGATTATTTTCATGTTCCACTTTCTGAAGACAAACAAGGGAGGAGATACTTGGAGCTGATATATGCAGGAGCAGTTCTAAAGGACAACTGGGTACTTGCTGATGTAGGCATTACAGTTTCTTCCTCAATTAAATGTGTCATCAAGGTATGGTTTAAAAAGAATAAAAAGACTGCCTAATACAGAAATTCTCTACGTTATTGAACTTGTGCTAGCATCATTACTCTTGAACGGGTCCAAGTGGAAGGATGACGAGGGGAGAAAATGAGGAAGTATATATAATGACATTACAACACAAATCCCATAATAGTGGGGATTGTGTACTTGTGTACAACATTGAGAAACAAGTACAAAGGACATATTTCAGCTCTTTTGGGCTGTCATTATGGCAGTTCATACCAAGTGCTTATGGGAGGGGACTTTCCTGATACGCCTTGTGAACTTCCTTCTGCTTCCCCCAACACCTCTCTGTTGCCCCACCAATCTTGAACTATTTTTGGACATGATTTAACTGGTCTTAGAAAATTAATTACCATCATACTTTTCTGCCTCCTTAAGGAACAGAAGGACACATAAATAATTTTGTGTAAGCTAGAACCTTTAGTAAATCATAATTATACAATGACTGTGCAGTGTGAAAATGTGATATGTGACTTATGTGCTAGAATTGCACATTATTTTTTAAAAATGTAAATAAGAAATTCTGTACCGTGATGTTAATGCCTTTTCTTGAAAGAGAAAAGAAAATAAGAAATTGTCATTGTTTCTTTGAAGCTAATATATAAACAGGGAAGGGAAAATTACTTGCAACTAAATTGAGAAGCCAGGAATTATTGCTATTTTGCTTATTTTATCAATTCAGGAGTTAGTTAGACAAAATTATTGTTCTTGGTGCAACATTACATGGTACATAGGACATAAAAATAAGAAAAGCATTAGAGCTGCTGTCTTCTTCTCAGTCTAGTCTTTGCACTTAGCAGGACTTAATTTCTAAATAAGCAGACAAAAAAAGTTAGACTGGAAAGGAACTGCATTCATACAAGTTCATTAGTAAGTACATAAGTGCGTAGCCAAGCTTTAGATCCCACATGAGAAACAAGCGCTTCCATTGCTATAGCTCTTTGGTTTGTGGAAAATATTCTATATGATTTCTTTCTGTATATTTTCATTCTGAAAAGCATATTAGCGATTCTTTTCATTCTGGAGATAGAAATTAAGCCAGAATAAAATAATGTTAAAAGTTATCCAAAAACTACCAGAACTGATCTTAGGAGGGTGTAATTTTAAACCTAATTCTCAGCATATACAGCATTTTTCAAGCCTAGGGCTGCATTTGTTCTTTGAATAAGATAAATAAGGATATGTGTCACAAGGTGGGTAGAGTCAGAAAAAAAAGACAATCTCATTTATTTTAATTACAGTTAATAACAAACTGTTACCTCCTGTAACAAATTGTAAGATAAACATTAACTATCAGCTATATACGTGAGGGAGGTTTCTTGCACATACATTTAAAATTGCCTTTGTCAAATCAATGTCCACCAAATATTTGGACATTCTGACTAGGAATTTAAATTTTGTAGTTCAATAATTGTAGAAATGTAGTATTGCAGTTCAACAAATCTGAAGGGAACTAAATTATTTAAGATATGTCATATACATTATGTTTCTTGTTTATTAATGTTGTTTTCTCCACCAGGAAGAAGACAAGCCAATTTTCTATGTATACAACCCAGTCACTCATGAAAGATTGCCCATAATGGGAAGGATTTATCTTCTTTCATCAAAGGTTTCAGAACTGAAAACTTTAGTGACATTGAAATGTGGTTTTCCAAGTAGCATTTATTGTCTCAGGACTCCGGAGGGCAGGGAGATGTTTGACTGCAATACTCCGAATGATTATCACTTAGATATAGGTATAAGACTATTTGCATATTATATCTGTTTTTAGTTGATAAGTATAGGACCTTTGGATCTTATTTTGGTGACTCAAAATTGTAGTCCAGATTTCTTTAGCTGAGACAGTTAATGAGTCTCAGTGAATCTAAAGCAAGCTATTTTTGAGTAGACATACAGAACTATATTATAAGAAATATTTACACTTACTGAGAGTAAATGACATAAAGAACTATATTATAGTTCTATATTATAATATAAGGTTTTCATATTTGGCAGTGCCATTTTACTGTCTCTTCAGTCTTCAAATCCTAATACCTGCACATGGTTGATGATTTAAAAATGTTAGAACATAAGCAACTGGTAATAAGCAAATAAAATTTAACATTTTAAGGACATTTATGGTTAGATAATTTAGCTATTCTTCTGAATTAATGTTGATTCAATTTTACATTATGTCCATAATACCATGTAAATAGGTCCTTTTCTAAATTTAAATTTCTCTTTTCCTGCTACTGTTCATGAAATTAAAATCTAGTACTTCAAAAGGGAATGAATAATACCTTCTAGCCAGCAAAGACAGAAACAGAAATAAATGACAATGTTTTCTGTTAACAGGCACAACTCTTCGTTTGGATGTTTGGAATGGATGGAGAGAATTCTTAACCAGCTGTATCCTGGGAAACAAACCAAAAATCCAGTATTATCTGTCCAAGGAAGAACCAATACTCAGGTATGGAGGTTCATCATACACTTTTCAAAATCCAGTTTTATTTTAGATTAGAATGTTTGTTCCAAGATAGTCATTAAGTAGTGAGAACTGAAGGATAGAGGGAATAGGCAGAAAGAAAGTGAAAGTTAAAATCAAGAAGGTCAAGTCTTCTATTGAAAATTAAACCTATTTTGCCTTTGCTGCATTGGTTACTATAGGCTTCCAAGATTGTTTCAGGGTACTGGTTGTTATTTATCAATCTTAGTGCTGGGTTATATGAGATACTGCTGTATGTAAATCCATAATGCTTCTCTAGTGTAATTTTGATTACACTTGTGATTTTAAAAATACTATACTATTCTTTGCATGGCTAATCATTATTTTTTTGCACACATTGTTTCAGATATCAAAAGAGAGTAGCTCTTTATATAGCAGCCTTTTTCGGACACCTTCAGGTTTCAATCTGGCTCTTGAAAAAGGGAATGAAGCCCACTGAAACAATTGGTGTACATCCTTATCGTGAATGGTGTCAGGAAGATGATCATTCTGACAACATGAAATGTCCTGTTCATGCTGCAGCAGAAGCAGGCCAGCTTATGATACTGAAAGCATTTGTTAATTCCAGTGCTTTATCCCTTGAATGCCAAAATTCTACAGGGCAAACTCCATTGCAGTTATGTATCCAGCACAGACATAAAGATTGTGTAATGTATTTAGTCACCAAGTTATGGTCAGTGGTTTCTTATCCTACATTCTCTCTGCCCATGAAAATCTATATTAAATTAAAGCTGTGGCTTCTTAAATCTCAAAATAACATCTATTCAATCAAGAAGGGAAACCCTGCTGCAGTCTTCCGAACACAAGTTGGGGACGCTGTCTTTGTGGATGGTTTCACAAAACCAGAAATGACCTCCAAAGGTTTTTGCTCAGCCATGATCAAACATGCAAGTAGCAGAGGTTGCACACTGCCAGATTTAAATAATCGGTTTCAACATGAGCAATCTCAGTACCATATGACCATATCTGACATGTACCTCAAAGCGAAAAACGTTAGATTACCTCCATTGGCAGGTGCAAAGAAGAGAGGTAGCAAAGATGGACACTGGCAAAAAAGGAAGCCTACAAAGAAGAACACACGGCTTAGTGAAGAATATATGGACCAAAATATGTGTTTAGCAAGAGTTCCTCTACCTTCTAATTCTCTCCTCAAGCCAGCTTACTATTATTCCATACCTAATGTCGAGTTTCTGCTAAATCCTTCCCTGGAGTCATTTTCACAATACTGTGGAAGAACTCCAAGAGAGAATGCAATCTACTGCTTAGCCATAGCCAGGTATGTGTTGATGTTTAGTCAGAAATATATAATTTGAAAAGCAGCATTAGAAGTTTTTTTTTTTTTTCTTATGGAGACCTTATTCTTCCATTCACAGTCTTAAAGAGGTGCCTCAATCCCAAAATTAAACTTAAAAAATTGTGACAAAAATAGCAATTAGTTTCCATTATTGACAAAGTGATTTTACAGTGCGAGGAGACACTAACCTGAATGCTGAGAGGCTGCATGTAGGCTACAGTCTACCCAGCCTTGAGCCTTTTTTGTGTGACAGAAATATTCAAAACATTTTACAAATGATACTGAGTTTATGGGTCACCTATTCCAGCAGTTTCATGTAGATGTTAAAAAGAAGTGAGGAGGACTTCATAATTAATCATCCTGTACGATTGCCAATTATAATTATCATTTGGAGGAGCTTCTGAAAATATAAACATTCTGATGCATAGATACTGCCATCAAGTGGCAACAGTAATTTCAGTAAAAACTAATCCCCTTAGAAGAGAGTGGGAGTCGAGGTCAAGTCTGAGCAAGTTGATTTTAGCTGATTTGCAGAATAATGAAATATATATATTTTTAAAACTATTAAATAAAACTAAAGTGTGGATTGTCCTCCTGCAAAAAATTTTTTTGATCCACTTCATTAGGCAACATGTCTGTCAAGTTTGCAACATTCTGTTGGAAGAAGCTTCTGAGAAGAGTTTAGGGTATCAAATACAGAAGATGTATTAGTTTGCTCTTTGATGCAGTATGTCAAATTCAAAAATACATTAATTTAGCAGCCTTCTTAAATTTTATTTTATGAGAAATATATTGAGGGGATGCAATGGCTCAGCAGTAAAGACACTGAGCTTGTGAACTAGAAAGCTGACAGCTCCAGTATGTGAAGGATGAACTCTTGTTACTGGCCACAGCTCCTGCCCACCTAGCAGTTTGAAAGCATGCAAATGTGAATAGATAAATAGGTATCACTTCAGTGTGAAGGTAACCTTTACCTTTGTATACTGTCTATTTATCAAACTCTATGCAATTACAATAGCCAACTGTATCATTTGAACACAAGCATAAATAACATATCACAGAGTAGTCTTCTCCAAGGTATTTGTCTATATGTTTTATATTAATAATGCATACTAAGCAGTGGTGGTATTCAACTGGGTCTGCCCAGTTCTGGAGAGCCGGTAGCAGCAATGAGCAGTGGAAACTGATCTGGTTTTCTCCGCTGCTCTGTGTTTGGCCCACCAACCTGCTTTTATGGCCAGAATTCAAAGTGCAGCTGCTTTATGTGGTGCAAAATAGCGCTGCAAGGCAGCTGCTGCAGCAACTGGAATTGTGCAGGCTTGCAGGAGGCAAGTTAGAATGCCTCTGCGCCTGTGCAAAGTGTGTGTTTGGCGCATGTGTGCACGCAAAGTGTGTGCATGCGTGCAAAGCAGGCCCACCAAGCCACGGCCACCGAACCGGTGGCAACTTTATTTGAATACCGCCACTGGTACTAAGAGTCTGGACATAACATTATCACGTTGTAAATGATGGAATAGTTGGGGTGTACTTGCTTTTATATGTATGTATAATTAATTGATACCTTATATGTGGTTGTAAAAGTAACATATCTATATCTTTTATTGCAGTGAATTTAAAGAGAAGCCTTGGTTGCAACAATTGGACATTGCAAGAACCCTAGCTAGAAAAAGTATATATAAACCCACATACTAACTAAATTCAGATGAAATAGACTATAATATCGTAGTTAGACTAACCAAAAAGGTTTAAGGAAACAATGCATCCTGGCAAGCAAAGTTGCATTGGGCTACTTCATACATATTCTGAGGATCTTGGAATCTTCTTTTTTCAACTGCTTCCATTGCTATTGAAATGCCATTCACATTCCAAAAGGATTATCAGAATTGGTTTATATGAATATATATAAATATGAAACAGAGATACATAATTTTTGAACATTTTGCAGG
This sequence comes from Laticauda colubrina, assembly GCA_015471245.1. NCBI lineage: Eukaryota > Metazoa > Chordata > Lepidosauria > Squamata > Elapidae > Laticauda > Laticauda colubrina. Next base: position 30,024,042 of record BLBF01000040.1, read on the forward strand.
ACTCCTATTGGGGATTCTTTAAACAGAAAGATTGTACTCAATCAACAAACTAATTTTTCTGAAGTTCCAGCAATGGGACTGAAATGGAATGGGTTGGAGACCTTGAAAAAGATTATGGTGGACAAAGAAGTTGGTATTCAGAAGAATCATCTGAATATTAAAAATGATCTTTGCTTATATGCATGTAAAAAAAAGTACTATCATTGGAGGAGTGGACTCTCTGATCCTAATTTGGAAAGAAGACTGTCAGTCTGAATTATAATGCCATTCCCAAATTCATCAGACATAATTGATCCCTATTTATAAAACATTTTAATGCTTTTGAAATGTATTTCTGCCACTTAGAATTCATACGTTCTTATTTATTAAATCATTAACACATCTTAATTATCATTTTGTACTAATTTATTGAGTTGAATCTGCTTGGAGAACAATAAGTTATAGCTGTTACAGGACTGAGGCAAGATATGTTAGAACATTATTGCCAGAAAGACTGCTATTTCTATGACCTCTTACAGCAAGAGAGAAAGGAAAATCTAATAAATGAGGGCTGGAGGTTCACTTATTCGGTTTTCAAGATTTTGTATCCTACCCCTTTTTTGCTACTATTAAACCTAATGAATAAAGTTCTACAGCAGGGGTGTCAAACTCAAGGCCCGGGGGCTGGATTCTTAGACCTGGTCCATGGGGTCGCCCTGGAAACAGTGAAGGTACTGGCCTGTGGTCCCTCTGCCAGTAAAAACAGAGCTTGGGAATGCCGTGTGTGGCAGAGGGTTGCAGGAGGCCATAGCAGCCTAAAATGAAGCTTGGGAGCCTGTTTTCTCTGGCAGAGCACTCAGTCCATCATAGATGTTCCCAACATGAGTGACATCACCTGGTCATGCCCACCCCTGAGGTCAAACACAACCCTTGTCATAAGTCAGTGTTGAGGTAATTCCCCGTTAGGAGAATGAACACATACAGGGAGAATAGTGAGAGTAGTGAAGAATAATACACAAAAGAGCACACAGATACACTGTACAGTAAATGTATGTTTTTACTGCCAATAAATGTTTAAGCACAGTCCAAGATAAGCAGTCCAAGTCATTCATAGGTGAAGAGGTCAGTTTTTAGTTCATGGATAATCTAAATATCAAAGTCCAGTATCAAAAAACAGTCCAGTAACAAACAGACTTACATCAATGATCAGTAACAGTCATTAGGAGGAACTACAAAACTCCAACAGAAGGAAACAGACTCACTTCACTGAGACTAAACAACCCAGCCTTCTGGCTCCATCTTAAGGCCATTTTCGGAATCACACCCAATTACAATTTTAGCATTCTCCTAAAGATACAGTATTAAAATGTCTATCTTAGTTTATATATTTCCAACCTAAATAACTGTTAGGTGACTTTATTGCATTCTTTGGAGGTATTTAAATAGACCAGGTGATCACTGGTAGATACGTTGTACAATGGTCATAAATTTCAACCATGGGTAAAGAAGCGGATTAGATTATTATTATTTAATTAAAGCAGGTATTTATTACTAATTGATTTCAAAAATAGGAAAATGTATACAAATATGTTTAAAATATAGAAAATATGGGGGAAAAGAAAGAAAGGGAGAGGAAAAATAATAAAATGCAGTTGGGTAATTAACAAGGATGCAGTATTAGTTTTGCACATCTGAGCCAGTATATCAGAAGTGGAACTAAAATCTGGTTTTATCTAAAGCAAGCTCATGTTGCTCAAAATAATCGTTTTCTTTTATGCTTGCTTTTAATGTTTTTTGTCTGCTTTGTCTGATATTTCTAACTCCAGGACATCACATGATTCACTGAGTTGATTTTTAAGGAGCCTGACCAAGAACAACTTCTTCAATAATTGTTCCTTCTTTTTTTTCCCTCCTGCCTTTTTTGGAGGAGACAAGTATCCCTTGTATCTTTGCAGGTAGGTAGCTACAGTAGGTTCCAACACAAAATATGACAAGTTTACTCCTTAATTGCAGACCCTATCATAAGCTCTGGAAAATATTATTTATAGCCCTGAGGGGCTATGAAAACCAGCTAATTGTGGGCTGTTCAAAAAATTTATTTTAGTACTAAAGATTTTAATTCAGGACACCAAAACGCTGCCCTTCACATTTTCAAAAGAGGACTCTCTAAGCGAACCTGTTGGGAGTAAGTATTGTACAGTCATGCTTTATATTAAATCTGCATTAAAATGTTTTAAACATGGTTTTAGACACGTTACAGAAGAGAGCGAGCAGGAAAGTTCTGCCAGCAGTCGGCGACAGCGGCAGCAGCAACGCCTCGACTGAGATCCTGAACGCCACAGAAAGGCTTGAGCGCGTTCGCCTTTCGCGAGTCCGACCGGGAGGGAACCCTTGCTGAGGGAAGCTGCCTCTCGGCGGAGCGCTATCTCGGTAACACCAGCCGGGTGGGAAATTTTGCCCGGCGGGTAGCGAAGTTGGGAAGTGCCGCTTGTGTCGGTGGAGGGCGCTCGGCGAGGAAGATGCTGCTGGTGCTGTCGGAAGAGCACAAAGAACACCTGGGCTTCCTTCCCCAGGTAGACGGTTCAGGTAGGAGCATTTCGAGGGCTTGCAGGGCTGCGTGCCGCTCGCCTCGCTTATGGCCTCGTCCACTCTGAACTTGCGTGGATCCGGGGATCGCGGCTCCTTCCTCGCCCCCATCCCGTGGGGTTGTGGGGGAGATAGAAAAGCGCTTGATGGGATGCGCGGAAGTAATCCTAATACCAACAGGAGCCTTTGCCTGTTTATTTGGGAATGTTCAGTGGAGAGTATATCGGATTATTTAGGGCTGCGACCTTCAGAGCGCCCTGGATACCTTTGCTCAACTAAAAACACCCTTTGGATATCCTTAGGATACGCTTCCAGGGAAATGTGGCTACCCTCGCAGTTTAAAAGGCTATATTGCCAGCAAATACGTTTGTAGCAAAAAAAAAATTCAAGTGCCCAGTAAAAATAGCTTTCCTCCCCTGCTTTTGTGGTAAAATCGTTTATTGCAAGTAAGCATAACAATTCTAATCGTTGTTTTATTGATGCCTAGGGATATGGTCGTCTTTTAAACCTCTCTATCATGTGTTCAATTTATTTTCTATGTAGACTTATGATTCAATTTGACCTTAAGCTTCAAGAAATGCAAACCTACTCTATAATTTGACCTATGTTAATTCTCCAGTTTTTACACGAAAGCTTTGCAAAGACCTTTGGAACATCTTGCATTGCTTACAAAGACCAAACAGACTATATAACGCAGTGTCAGGAGTACTTTGTTCTGTATCTTCAAGATCAAAAGTTTATGTAAATATTTTTAAATGAAGAGCACAGACTAAAAATCGAAATGATTCCTATGATGTTTACTCATATATCTGAGTATCTTTGTTAAATGTAAATGTTTGCAAAAATTCTAAAAGAAAAAATTGTGTAACTTTCAGTTGATCAAAAATTATATTGGGAATGACTGCTTTGGTTATTTTGTATTTCACTTTTTTACAATTAAATATTTTTACAGTGAAACAAGTTATTTTTTCTTCGTTCACATATTTGATTAAGATGTGATTTGATTAACAGTTAAATGAAGCATAATTAGCTGGTTTTTTAAGCAATAAGCCATAGTTTACAAACTACCGGTAGTAACTGAGCACAGTGGCTGTGATATAATGTGATTAACCAGCTTATAGAAATATTTTTTTTAGGTTTATACAAAACACTGAGGAATGGAATAGCTAAATGGCCTGAGTTTGTGTAACATGCAAGTGGCTAGTTAACAAAGTTAACGAATCTATCTTAGGAAGTTTGTGATTGCTTCTGCATTGGGTAAACATAGCAAAGTCTGTCAACATTTTATTCATTGAGTAAATTGAACCAAATTAATCATATAACCTGAGTTCAGATTGTATACTGTGTGATGTTTGGCTCATTTTGTGATTTCTTGTGAATATATATAATTTTTGAGTTAGGGACTTCCCTGATCATATTTGAGTTTAAGTAGACTGTAATATTAGGAAGCACATTGTGATTGCCACTCCAGACGCACTTCAGAAACTGCCAAAGCTTCCCCACCCATGTTCAGTTCATATGCAGTTTAATATGCAAAATTGATAGCGCTACTTCTATACCCAGTTGTAGAAACTTGTATAAGTGGAATCATATACAGATTAATATTGCGTATACCAACTGATTAAATATTTAACAATTTGATTTATGTCCATGTGTGATTTATGTTCTCATTAGTAGACTGGATAAAACATACAAAAGTGCTTTATAAAATACAGAAATGTACATATAGCATTTATTTTCATCCCAGTAAAGTGATTCATATAGCGATAGCCAAGATCAGTTTTTAAAGTGGCAGTACAAGCATTGCAAACCATAACTGCTTTAATGTTCCCCAAAGGAGTTGGAAAGCTTCGTTTTTTTAATGCTTTGCAAAACTGTCTTCGCTGTTACTTTCATTCATGTTTGAATGAAGCCCTCTTCATAGATTATAACTGCAGTTATAGATCAACTAACTATTCTTTTCGGATAATTGGAGTCCATAACAGACATGTTGCAACTATGTAACATTTGGGCAAACCAAAACATTTTTTCTTGTTACTTTGCTTATTTTTGTCTTTTTGGAATTTGGGGAAGCCAAAGAATTAAAACAAAATGCTGCATAAATGAGAATAGAATATAATTCTTATTGGCCAAGTGTGATTGGACACACAAGGAATAATAATACTTTTATTATAAAGTATGGGATATTAATACTTTTAAGAGGAGTAAGAGTTCCTGGATCATATGACAAGGAAAACCATAGACCTAAAGGTAAATTGGTGAACTGTTGACATGCAGTTAGTTGTGGCAGTATTCTGGCTTATCATTTCAAGGAAACACGGTCATTTTGTGATCCAAATAGTCTTTTTATCATTTGACAAACATCATTTATCATATAACAAATATTTCTAACATAATCTTTTGAGGAATTCTGGTTTTCTCCAAAAAAGCAGTTTTGGGCACTCTGCTCTGTTGCTGCTACTTGGCTGTTGCTCCTAGTTAAACTCCTATGCAAATTGGTTTAATGTTATAAACCTGAACCCTGCCTTGTTTCTTAACATCAGAAATCATGGATTTTTTTAAAAAAATTATGGTTTATTGAGAGAAGGTAAAGGCACACATACTAAACAAACCAGAAATAGTACCATTCAAATTCATTTAACTGACAGAATGAACTGGACATAAATGTTTGAATGTTGTGCATTAGTGTAATATTTATTCCCAAGCCAGAATTTTTTAGAATCTAATTCACTGTTATATGGAAAATGTATAAGTGAAAAAAAGGATTGAAATTTTCCTCTGGCAGTCAGTGATTTGCTACTTCCTTTTATTTGTCCATTTCTGTCCACATTCATTATTCTCTAAATTTCCGTCTGTAAATTCAGAAATTCATAATTTGCTGTGGATGGAGATATATTGTATTCAAATGGATCACTTTTAAAGGAGGTTCTTCTATATCCCAGCCATAATTTCATTACGGTGTTTCCTTTTTCAGTTGTCAATGAATTTGGTCGTATTGCTATTGAATTCTTAAGAAAAGGCACAAACCCTAAAGCCTACGAAGGAGCAGCAAGTAAGTATAAAGACATTATGTTTTCTGGCTATAAAAGCAACAGACAGAAATAGATGACACATCTATTATTGATATTATCTATTGATGAGAAAAAATGTTAACTGAACAAACAATTAATTTGAACTTTGGATAAGATTTGTACCTTGGTCCAAAATAGTTTAAGATCATGGTTACAAAAAATTGTAAACTAACTCAGCAGAGTGATAGGCATAGGAAACTATGTTGAACAAGTTAAAATAAGAAAATACAACTTTTTTCAGCTTGAGGGCTTTGCATAGTATGCTAAAGGCCACCATCCAAAAGAAATGGGATAACTATTTTTTCCTTTGATTAATTTTAAAGCTTTTATTAATTTATTGTTAAGGTTAGGATTTATTTTATGTTTAAATTTTATTGGGGAGGGAGTAATAACAGAATTTTCCTTACCATAAGCCATAGCTGATTCTCTTCATCTATGGAGACTTGTTTCATTGTTAATTTTCCCTATTGATCAAGAGAAGACACAACAACCTTTTTTTAAGTGAAAGTATAGAAGGGAAATCAGAATAAGCTAATCTATTTGTTTTTTACAGGGAAACAAAGATTTGTTTGGATTTAGTTTTAGACTGTGGGGGATGTTTTTAAAGGATACTTTTTCTCCTTTAAAAATCCTAAAATTAAAAGGGGGGGGGGGGCTTTTAGCTTTTATCATTTACAATAAGCTTTGAATTCAGATATCAATGCCTGTGTTAAGCATAGAAGAAAAACCAGTAAGACATTGAAGGAGAACAATAAAGTTACAAAGGTCATTCTCAGTGAAAAAAGGCCTGATTCTACTCTTGCAAATGAGACCTCTGAAAGTACACATGTGCAAATGTTTTAATCCTTTGAAAAAATCAGAATTTTATTGAACATAAGAAAGGAGGAGAGAATAATTGATTTCATATTACTTGCAGAGGAAGGATTTCCTCTGTAATAACCTGTTCATTTTTCTGTTCAGTTTGGAGAAAAGATGAGGCATTTTATACTTCTTTGATCAACCTGTTAACTTATTTTTCTGTAATTCCTATTTGCTAAATCAGTGCTTAAATATGAATCAGGTTTGATGGGATCTGTACATTAGAAATTATCAAAATAAACTGTTAAGCAGCTTTCTAATGTGCTGAAAATCAGAAGCAATTGAGAAAGTAAAAATTAAATATGAATGCATGCTTATATCTATAATTCAGAAAAACATATGTTCACATAATTTTATTTATATAGTTTATTATTCTGGGTCCTGAAATGGTGGAGTAAAGCTTCTTGCAAAGGCAAAGCAACAAGGAAATTCTGAAATCACATCTGTAAATAATGAAAGGTGTATCTCTGATAAATGTGGTCAAATTCTTTTTTCAGTTCCTAACAAAGCAGGAACCATGTTTTTTTCAGCTATTGCTAAACCACTGCACTTGTATTGAGATTTCATCAGAATTGGTATAGCAGTTTCAGAATTGGATTTAAGTTAGGAATGTATACTCTGAAAAAAGAGGTACAATCAGAACATATAGCATGTTATGGAGATGTCACGTATGATAAATAAGCGCGTTTTCCATAGGCTTGGAATATTTGACAAAGCATATAAGCAAGATATTTGCAGTTTGCATTCTAAACAGCAAAGCAAAGGCCTAGCTTTCTAATTTCCTTATTCATTTTATTTTCTGATAATTCATGAAAAATGGAAGCATTAGCTTTAGAAGAAAAAAACATTTATTGAGCTCTGATCTCTAGAAGACATTCATATGAATTTCAGTTGATACTATTAAGCCAAAGATCTCTTTGTGCCTCTCTTTTCAATCATTGTTAATCATTTACATGCAGAATTCAAGAGAGCTTGCTTTTAATAAATACATTTACATTTGAAACCTAGCTTATGTTTTCTAGCTATATATTATGATTTATTTTTATGATTTATTTCCTTTATTGGCCATTTATATATTGTATTTCTGTGGACTTTTTCATTTTTTAGGAAAACTTAATGTTAATAGTGAGACAATTCAACATGGAGTAGAAGGATTAACATACCTTCTCACTGAGAGCTCAAAACTCATGGTAAGTGGTTACACAATGTGTTCTATTTAGAGAAATAAGCATATACTTCAAATTGTTTTGTGGGGGAGAATTAAGCATGTGTCACTTCTATGAAGGTGTGGTGTTTCAAATGAAAGTTTAAACATTCTTCTGGTTTTGGTGCATTTACTATTTAGTTATTAACTTCTTTCACTTAATCAGGTTTCATTGACTTTAAGAGCACTTATTGATGATTATCTGCATGTTTTAAATTTTTTATATGCTTATTTCTACTGACCAATCATATTTCAAAGTGGGAAATGTGATCATTGGAACAAAAAATACATTTGGAGCAAGGCAAAATGTGATGAAAGCCACTGGAAATTTAAATGTTCTGCATTTTACTACTTTTTAGATATCTGAAATAGATTTTCAAGACTCGATACTTGTATTACAATTTCCTGAAGAATTGAATGCCTTATTACTTCAGCTGTATCTTGACAACAGAAAGGAGATCAGGAATATTCTGAGTGAACTAACACCAAAGTTTCCTAGTTATCATAATCTGGAGTGGAGATTAGATGTGCAGGTAAGATTACAAGCATTAGTAGACATTCACTGATTCTTTTCGGCTGTAGTATGAACCAAATTTGTTTATTTATTTCAAATTAGTAAATATTCATTCTTTCCAGAAGATAGAGGTAGCAGTATTTTGAAATCATGCATTTTGTCATATAATTATTCACAGAAGGATACAATAAAGTGAACTGTATAAATTATCCATTTATTCATTAAGATAATGCAATTTTCACCTTTATTCATTTTAATAAAATACTTCTATAAACTTCCATCATTTCCATTTTACTAGTGCAATAGTGGCAAATTATTGGAATTTTATTCAAATTCCCTTTTATTTTGCAATAGAAAATTTGGAAGAAATGTTGGTCATTTTAAATGGCAATGTAATAAATTATTCAAAGTAGCTCCATGAAAAAAAATTAAAGGTTCTAGTGAAAATATTAAAAAGTTATGTACATAGTCTAATAAAAATTAGACACTAAATTGTTTATCAGCCCATTCTTGAAATTAGAACTAGGGTAACGTATTTACAACATTGTAATATAACACATACCATAAATGTATGTGTTTGTGTGTGTGTTTGGAAGGGAGGGATTATCCAATTGACAGGCCCTATTGAAATCTCCTAGAAAGATAATGTAATAGGTCAGGGGTCCTCAAAATTGGCAACTTTAAGACTTGTGGACTTCAACTCCCAGAAGTCTTAAATTTTCCAAGTTTGGAAACCTTTGTAATCGGTTCACATGGGAGCCAGTTTGGTGTAGTGGTTAAGGTACCACGCCAGAAACCAGGACGCTGTGAATTCTCATCCCACCTTAGACACTAAAGCCAGAAGGATGACCTTGGGCCAGTCTTTTTCAGCCCATGACAGCCCATGACAGCTTTTAAGAGTCAAGCTAGTTGTTGAATTCCTGTCATAATCAAATCAACACTTGATTGATCTGAAAAAAAGTAAAACCTGATCATGCCTGGAAAACAGTAGGCTTGAATGAACACACACACATACACACAAATAGCATAAATTGAAACAAATTATTCAAATTCAATGGATGTTTGGATTTAATAGGCACCCAAATGGGTTATATTTGGACAACTATGATATTTTGATTATTTGACTTTTATAAAATAATTCAATTGCCTTTTTGTTAAATGTAAAAAAATGTGTTAGATTACAAAAAAAGGAATCACAATATATTTTGGCTGCCTTAGTTATCCATGAAGTTTTAAAGCAACCAAATAACTGCAGAGAATAGACTGTGTATGAGGTAGTCTTTGACTTACAATCACAACTGAGCCCAAAAGTTCTGTTGCAAAGCAAGACAGTTAAGGTGGTTTTGCCCCATTTTATGACCTTTATTGTCACAGTTGTTAAGTGAATCATAGCCCTTGTTAAGTTAGTAACATGGCTGTCCGGCTTCTCTGTTAATTTTGCTTGTTAGGTCGTCACAAAAGATGATCCCATGACCCCTGAAATACATGTCAGTTGCCAAGCATCTGAATTATGGTCAAGTGACCACAGGGTTGCTGCAATGGCCAAAACCATTATTAGTCAGTTTTTTCAGGACAATTGTAACCTCAGTCACTAACCAAATGGTCATAATTTGACTATAGAGGTAGTCCTCAACTTACAACCATTTGTTTAGCAACTGTTCAAAGTTAAAATGGCTCTGAAAATAGTAACTTATAGCTGGTCTTCAAATTATGACCATTGCAGCATTACCATGATTATGTAAATCAAAATTGGGGGGCTTGGTAATCAGTATGTGTGTATGATAGTTGGAGCATCCCAGGATTCCGAGATTGCCATTTGTGATCTTCCTAGCTGGCTTCTGACAAGCTAGATCAATTTGGGAAGCTGGATTGCTTTAATAAATATGGCAGGAGAGAACCTAAAGTCAGGTGTCACTCACTTAAGTGCCTTGCTTAATAATGGAAATTCTGTTTCCAATTGTCCTAAGCCAGGAAAAGCCCGTAATAAGGCAATGAAAAAAAAAAAATAGTCTACAGATGTGCAAAAAACGTACTTTACATCTGCCTTCTTGAGAATACAATATTATACACACCTGAATGCCCAAGACGATATTTAGTTCTGGTTAAAATTTTCAAACTGCAGTGAATGACTATCAGTAAAACTGAAATATTCAGTAGTAATGAAGAAACAGGTATGTACTGTAACAAACTTACATTTTTGTAAACATTTGTTTTATGACTGTTATGAATATGGCTGCTCTTGATTCACCCTTATATTTAACACTTTTTCCATCTCACAATTTAAATAGCTTGCCAGCAGAAGTCTGAGGCAACAAATTAAGCCAGCTGTAACTTTGAAGCTACACCTAAATGAGAATGAAAATCAAACGACAAAAATACTACAAACTGATCCTGCCACATTGCTCCATCTAATTCAACAAATGGAGCAAGCACTGGGGGAAATGAAAACAAATCATTGCAGACGAATAGTGCGCAACATCAAATAGTATTTTCATTACAGTAAAATCTGCATAATTATAGGAAGCAGTGCATTTGGACCAGTCAGAGCAGTATTCCAAGAACATAAAACAATGTTTACTGGTTGAAGTTGATTGGGTGCTATGTTGATAATGTTGCTGGATGCAAGTTAGAATAACTGTCATAATCTTTAATCATGCATAAATAGTTGATTATGTGAGCTTTTTCTGTTCCATGTATAACATACAGTGGTTTTTGACCAATTGTTTCTTTTCACATTCTTTAAGAACAAAACATATATATGAACATTTTATATGTTTTTGGACTTCAGACTTGTTTCTTACAGTTACAGTATTATTCTTCAACAAATTACTGGTTAATGAAATGTAACATTTTATCATGCTGTAACTCAACTGATACTGTGTAAAAAGCAATATTACAATCATGCATTCTAAAGATTCATTAAAACAACGTTCACACAAGTTACTTTTGTTTGTATATTCACATGTGTATAATTTAGGCAGCTGGGCTTAAAGAAAAAATATAAATCAGAACAAATAATGGATCCTTTAAAAATAATTGTTGTCATGAATTATTATTTTAGTGGAAATTGTCACAAGTTTGTGTTTATATTTGGTATGGAGAGGTCCCAGGTACCCAAAGTCTCTGTCTTTTCCAGATACAGGAGAAAAGTTAATCAAGGGGCCTTGGGCTGAAAACTTGGCAAATACTGGACATGCTTATGTTAAACAAATTAATAGTCTGATTTGGGGATTATTGAATATGATGGCTGATTTTAGGGTTTAAGATGGGAGAAAACATTTCTATCCTTTTCTAAGAACATACAAGGCTTGTTCCTCATTTTGTAATATGTCCAGTCTCTTTCTCAAGCTGCTCACTGCCTTTCTAGGCTATAATCTTCATCTTAACTAGCATGACTCTTCAGTGAAAACTTGTTTAAAAATTAACTTGGTTAAGACAGGACAGCAATATAATCATAAATGTATTTATTTAAAATTAGCTCCCCCCCATGCTCAGTTATTCCTACTGAAGTCTGTTAGGGTTGCAATCCTAAAAATACCAATTGAATATTTCTGAAGTAGGCAAACTATAAAATTAAAATCACTGCATATTTGTTTTTATCTGGCAGAAGACTTCCCTCTACTGTAAGTGTACTGATCATCCCATTATACATATATCACAATTAAAAACAAATCAATTTATTTGCTCAGCATATTAAATGTGGCCAGTTTTAAGCCTCATTAAGGTTTTTTATGGTTTAATCTTACTCATCTGGTAGGTGTCATAGCTAAGCAGATACTTAAATCTTATTCTAATTTAGGCTTAAGTACTACGAGTGCTGAATAAATAGTATTTAACTATGTTCCCATTGGCATTCATTTTGCAGGGTTTTTAAATAGAATTTTGATGAACCATAAAGTCTCAAGTGAATATTAAAGTATATATGATGGAAGTGATTCTCTTTTGAAATGCAGCTTCTAGAATGCAACCAATGGCTCACTGATGGCTCAGTTAACGCTTCTTATAAGGTGTTGCTGGGATTTATATTCAGATGTGTCACCTATAAGAAAAGAAAGCTGAAGAACTCTGAATATGCTGGCAAATCTGTGGCTCTGTAGTTATTTTGTTCAAATTCCCATTGAACATGTAAGCACGGCCAGTGGAAGTCATCTTTTAATATTAGAGATTTTTTACTCCTAAACTAAATCTATCCACTAGGGATATTTCTTCAACTGGATTCACACATTATGCTAATTATGGTTGGTTTGCTTTGTATTTATATGTGGCATGAGCCTGCTATGTTAGCTTTATTTTGGGCCCACTCAAGATGCATGGATCATACTAACCCAGTCATCACTATGCCACTTCACTCAAGTTGGGAGCAAGATGCAGATAAAGTGGAAATTTGTGGGGAGGAATGGACATAGTGGGACGAGGGCCTGGGAATCTTTGTTGCCTTACAGCTTGGCAGTGCAATACAATCAAGATTTTTTTTTTTTTTGAGAAAACAAGTATAAAAACGGACTTGGCATCCACAAGAGCCAGTGGAATATGTAGACAGTTGGCTGTCTCGGTCCTAAATCCCTTGCATCCTGGCTCTGGATTACTTCTTAGCTGAAGCTCCAAAAGGAGCAGCTGGAGGAAGCCCTGGCAGGCGTTTTGCCTGGTTTGTTCGTCAGAACCCTCCTTGATTTCCGTCCGTGATTCTCGTCAACTCCCTCAGCCCATCCCCAAGAAGCTCCCGTTTCCCAGTCGGAAAAAAACAAACAAAAAAAAAAAAAACCCAACAACAACAACAACAAAAAAAAAACACCCAACAGAGTCCGGCTCTCTAAAACAAGCTGTGGGAGGGAGAGCTGGCAAGTGGGTGTACGGTGTAATCGGGCTGGTCCCAGACGCTGAGCTCATGAATAATGCAGCTGCCAAACTTTCTGCGCCGCCCTAACTCTGAGAGTTTTGGGTAAGCTTGTTTAGTATAGTCGATCGCGGCGGCGGCGGCGCCACCGTGGAAGCACTCAGCCCTTCTACAGGATGGGTATGTAAAAAGGAAAGAAAGAAAGAAAGAAAGAAAGAAAGAAAGAAAGAAAGAAAGAA
>BLBF01000040.1:30037336-30107048 GCA_015471245.1 Laticauda colubrina
AGAAAGAAAGAAAGAAAGAAAGAAAGAAAGAAAGAAAGAAAGAAAAGGGACCGACTACCCTCCGTCCCGCAAAAGTCGCTGCTTCGCCCTTCTTTTAAGACAGAGAAAGAGTGGTAGAAAGTGACTGAGCCGGGCCCCCTCCGCACCCGCGAGGGGGACGAAGAGGACGCCAGGCCTGGAACAGAGCGCGGCTGAGATTTCCGGGGGGGGGGGGGGGGGGGGGGACGCGTCCTAAAACCCGAACGCTCCCTTCTCAGGGTTCGAAGTCGGACCGGCCCTCCCGGCGGGATCCCCCTGGCTTCGAGTCCCAGGCCCTTTTTGGGATCCCTCCCTGCCTTTCGTGACAGCCGCGGGAGAAGATCTCTCTCTCTCTCTCTCCCTCTCCTTCGTCCTTTAAAGGAGCTGTTTTCTGAGGGGGGGGGGGGGGGGGGGGGGGGGGCGCAGCAGATCCGCCAAGTTCTGGGGGGGGGGGGGGACTTGCATAACTTTCCTCCGGGGCTTGACTTGGATTTGCTTCAACCGTTTGGAGAGATTCTGCGAGAGAAAGAGACACTTTGGGGAAGGGAGCGGACACCACCGCCTTGGATTTTCTGCCCTGAGGCCTTTTCGCAAACGAAGGGTTGGGGGTGGGTGGGGGTGGGGGTGGGGCGGGGGAGAAAGGTCGAAGCAGGAGAGCTTTGCTTCGGAAACTTAATTCGCCGCGGACCGATTGGAGCGACCGGGAATCTCGTCCTGGTCGGTCGGAGCCAAGGAGGCTGGAAGTTCTGCAAGGCAACTTGAGAAGGAGAAATCCTGGCCTGCCGGCTCTGATTGATTCCTGCTTCTCGCCCCCTGCCTCTCCCTCTTGGCCAGGTCCCGCGGCGAACTTTTTTCTGGCTCGAGGTAGGAAAAATGAATCCAGCTGCCGTCCCTCCCCCGCCGGGACAGCAAGTGATCCATGTCACGCAGGATCTGGACACTGACTTAGAGGCTCTCTTCAACTCGGTCATGAATCCCAAGCCCAGTTCGTGGAGGAAAAAGATCCTGCCCGAATCGTTTTTTAAGGAGCCCGATTCGGGATCACATTCCCGCCAATCGAGCACCGACTCGGGCAGCCACCCTCCCCGGCTGAGCAGCGCTGCCGTCGGGGTCCACCACGTCCGCTCTCACTCATCGCCAGCTTCCCTGCAGCTGGGCGCCGGGGCGGGAGCCACCCCGACTCCGGCTCAACAGCATGCCCACCTTCGCCAGCAGTCCTACGACGTGACGGATGAGCTGCCGCTTCCTCCCGGCTGGGAGATGGCGCTCACGCACACGGGTCAGAGATACTTCCTCAAGTAAGTAAGGGTGTATGTACGGTGGAGGGGAGGGCCAGGTGCTAACCTGCCGGTCGGTGAATAACAAAAGGTTGAGAGTAAATTATTGAGTCTGGGAAAGGGAAAGAGGCCCGGAGGCGACTCCAGGTAGGCCTAGTTGGCATGCAAACTCGGAAAGCAAAGCAGCAGAGGTGCCGTGCCCTCTCATTTGAAAGGAGGCCATTTCCTTTCATTGCAAAAACTTTCCTGCTGAAAGTTGGATAAGTGGCGGTCTCCAGAAAAAACTTGCCTGATCTGGAAAAGCTAAGCAGGATCTGCCCTCTTTAGTATTTGGATGAGAGACCCACAAGACAATCCTGGGACTGTAGACCAGATTGGACCAAAACCACTGAAATATTTCCCCAGAACAGTTCAGAGACTGTTCCTGAAATTAAGCAAAGATCAACTTTCTCTTTGATGAAAGTGCTTTGCCAAGGTAGTTCAGAGAATCCCATCCTATTTTGAATTGTGTTGGGAGTTGACTTGTCACTCTTCATATCGGACAGAATAGTGGTGTTAGGCACCTTTATTGCGTCTAATAAATTGTACAGACATTTCAAGGAATGTCTTGCAAAACCCATTTTGGATGGCATAATGTGGCTCACTATAAAGAAAGATTTTGTATATGCTCAGAGGAACTTTTTCACTCCATTGTTGGGTTCACATAACCATATCGGCTAAAGATTTGATCTCTGCATTTGCACAAATTATCAAAGTTTGAAAAGTTTTAGATTTTGTTAGATATTTTTAGGATTAATGCATTGTGTGAATTCAGGCTGTTGGATTAGTTAACTGTTCACTACATCAAACAAAAATGGGTTAATTCAGTTACAAAGTTATTATCGAAAACAGCCTATCTGTATTTTGCCTTTCAAAGTACAAAATTGTATTCATAACATCTTTCATTTTATCCTCTCAACATTAACCTTTGAGAGAGGTTTCAATTGTGATAAAGTAACTGACCACAATCACCATTAAGTCCCTGGTTGGGAGAGACTTGAACAGAAGCATTCCAGTTCACTGTTTACACTGACTTTTCAGTCCACTAGACCACACTACCCATCCTTAGTATCCAGATAGTAGCCTGTTAGCTAGCCTAAGATACAAGTTACTATGAGGTTCCAAGTGAGCTGTAAGGCTGAATGAGGATTTCAATCTGGATTTCCTCTGGTTTTACATTTACATTCTAAGATGTATTACATTACTCATTTTTCCAAGCCTTACACAAATTTACTTTATTCCTTGTAATGGCGGTAATTAAATATGCAAAACTGATGTGAACATTTCACCTCTGCCAGAAATTCTCCATTGTCGTCCTTACTGTCTGTCTACCAGCAATAAACAAAAATAGTTTATAACTAACACCTTCAAGATGCTGCCTATTTTTAATGTGTTGTTCTGTTTGTGAAAAGATGGTTGATCAAACTATATATTCTGGAATATCATATTTCATTTTCTAAATTAAAATGTATATATCCACACATTTAATATTAAGGCTTGGTTTCTTTTGAGCATATTTTATTAATGAGACATAAAGCAATACATGTTTATAAAACACAGTGGAATTTTTTTATTTCTCCAAGTCAGAATCAAAGTTAGTGGTCTGATTCATATTTCATAATAAGCCAGATCTTTCAAATTACATTGGAATGGTTTATATGGATTTTTCTAAGTCAAAACCAAATTTTCTTATGGCTCAGTGTTTAAACATATCTAGGTGTCTTTGGAGTTTTGTGAGAACCAGAAAAGGACAGTTTTGCAAATACATGCTATTCTCAGTCAAGCCAGGAGACTTGGATGGTGTCAGCAATGACACAATTGGCCCACTGCAACTCTTTATATGGTCCTTCAGAAATGCCTGCAATGCATTTTATTTCCTGCTTTTTCCTGTCCTAGCTACCTCAAAAGTCAGAGGATTGGAACAAGATGTTACTATATGATGCATGCTTGGAGAGAGTTGTGTCAGGGAAAATTGGTTCTGGAGCTAAAATTTGATGAGTGCAAGGTGAGGGCTAATTAAGAACTGCCTCCCCAATGCACAGAAATTTAATAATGTTAGCAAACGTCAATAAAAGAACTATTGTTTATGGTTGGATTTAGTTTGTAACTAAACTAGAACTATTTTCCATGGTAGAATTTAGTCATGTCCTCAAACAAGGAGTACAGAAGATGGAAGAAATAATAAATAATAATAAATGAATGTGTATGAAGTGACACTTAGAATTATTTGGAAAATAGAATAGTGGCATTTGTGGATAAGGATGAATTCTAAAATATGTTTGTTTCTCTGAAGAAACTAGAGAAATGGTCAAAGTCAACCTTTGGGGCCCCTTACATCAAAAGGAACTTTAGCAAAGCCATTGCCCTGGGGAAGGAGGAAGAAAAACAATTTTTTTGTTGGGCAATGTTTTGTTTTCACAGCTTGTAAAGATCTGTAAGTTGTTTTATACATTCAGATATATCTGGATCCATTTTACTGAGAGCATCAGTAGGATGTATATTGTGAAAGGGAACTAGAAAGCTTAAAAAAAACTAAATGGGAAAAAAGACATGGAATCCGACCTCTTCTCAATGCAGGAATCCAAATAAAAGTACTCCCAATGGATTGGGTGTCTACAGGTAGTCCTTGACTAGCAACTATTTGTTTAATTAAACAGTTCAAAGTTACAACAGCCTCAGAAAAAATGACTTTCGACTCATCCCCAAACTTAGACTTTTGCATCACCTCTGCAATCATGTTATTGTTGCAATTTATGTGGTTAGCACCTGACTTTTGTTTAGGACAGTTGCAGCATTTGGTGGTCACATGATTGGAATTTGTGACCTTCCCAAGCAAGCAAAGTAAATTAGGGATGCTAGATTAACAACCATGTGATTCTGTTAACGACTGTGGTGCAAAAATGATTATAAAAATGGATCCATTCATGGGATGGCTTGCTTAATGACTGCATCATTTAGTGACTGAAATTCCAGACTAAGTTCATAGGTTGAAGATTACCTATATGTATGGTACATCCAGTACCATACATATGGTACTGGATATGTACATATGGTACATACAGTACCTTTCTCCTTCTCTTGATACTATGGTGTAGTTAAATTTACTCCTTATTTAGCAAATAAGCAAATGGTCTTAGGGTGCAATGCATGTAAGTAGAACAATTGTCCCTTGAGCAGGGTTGTCAAACTCACGTCGCCACGCCATCATCACATGATGTATTATGACTTTTTTCCCCTTCACTAAACTGGGCATGGGTGTGGTCAGTGCGTGATGCAGTTGGCCTGCGGCCCGCAAGTTTCACAGGCCTGCTCTAGTGCTTTTTCAATATTCCCCGAAAACAATATTTTCCTAGCTGGCAGAATTCTAGGAATTGAAGTTCACACATCTTAAAATTGCTCAGATTGAGAAACACTTCTGGGGTAGATTTCTTGCCATGAGAAAATGTGATTTTTGCTTTGCCACTGAATTTTCCTGTCTCTCCATCTTTCCCTTTTTTTTGGTAACATAGAATTACTCTGTAATTAGGCACTCATATGCTGGCTCTAAAAAATGTAGCTGAAGTTACAAATTAACCTGTATACTACTAAATGCCAAAGTATCTATATCCTGCTATATCAAAGCTGGCAATCTATTGAAGTTGTTTTCTCAAGTTGTTTGAATGGGCCTGTAATGGTACAAAAGGATATAATTATAGATCTAGGATTTTCTGTTTTCTATTAGATTGGGTGAACTTGTAGTCTTTTCTTTTAACTCACTTAAATAATATTTTAAGGTGTATGCCACATTTTCAATCAGATTTTAAATTCAAAATGGTACCCAATTGCTTTTTGGGAGACAGGGAATAGTGCTAGAGAAATTTAGAGGTATAAAAAAGTTTAGGAAAAAGTGTGTGGTAATGTGGAACATATTTGGCCTTTTAAAATATGCATATTTTCTCAATAAAAAGATCACAAGTCACCATCTTTTATTTATTTTAAATAAATAAAAACACAATTACCAAAAACCTTATAGTTATGGTAGACCAGGGAGTCCCACCTTTTTTGGACCTCTGAAAACATGTGGGAAAAGTTGTAGGAATTCTTGTGCAATGATAGTGAATGCTCCTGTTCTAAAGCTTTCTGTAGCCAATGAGACAATTGGGAGAAATAAAATAATAGCAGTCTAAATTCAAGGAAACAGATGGCTCTGATTTTAAAAATCCAACTCATGCTTACCTATGGATCTATTCCAGGATAGAAAAAAAATGTTCAAGATATAAGAATAGAATATAAAGCAGAAGTGAGATTTAGGCTCCAAATTGTAAATGATCTATTTTCAAAGGGGGAAAAAATTCCAAAACTGCAGGCTAAAATTCAAAAAAGCATCCTAGAATATGAGAATGGCAATCTGTTTTGATTCTGGCATCAGGAAAACTGTACAGATGTATCCAATGTCCACCAGGAATTTGTTTATTTGTTTTCTGTAGCTGCCTATCTCAGTCAATGACTCTGTTTAGCTTACAATTCAAAAAGAAAAAAAAAAATCATTTTACAATTAAAAATACTAAAATCATTTAAAAACATTTTAGTTCTACTTCAGAGCATGCTGGCTGATTTTCTAAATATAAACAAAAACTTGTGGCACATTAAAAAACGAGATTAATTCATTATTGTAGGACTCAGCAAATTATGATTAATGAGAAAGTTGAGAAATTTGTCATTTTTCAAGATTTGGGGGTATTTTTAAATCATATTCCTTGAATATTTTATATGGGGGATTGTGGGTGCCATGTTGCTGTCCCCTATATTAATGTATTTGTAAAATAATTCCTTTAGATGAAATGAGTTATCCTGTGTAAATAGGATAAAAATGTATACATAGGTGTAGAAAAAGATAATGTAGGCTGTGGAGCCAAGCACCATTAAAATATAAAAGAACAGCTTATGAGTACTTAGTTAAAGCTTACCTGTTTGCACAGGACAGGTAGTCCTCAACTTATGACCACAATTGAGCCCAAATTTTTTGTTGCCAAGCGAGACAGTTAAGTGATTTTTACCCCATTTTACAACCATTCTTGCCACAATTGTTAAGTGAATCACTGCAGTTGTTAGATTAGTAACATAGGTTCTTAAGTGAATCTGGCTTCCCCGTTGTCTTTTTATATTTCTGTTAGCTTAAGCCAATCAGTTTAAAAAAAATTAAAATTCGGCTGTCACCAGTCTATTTCATTTAAGCAAATTCAAGCAAGAAGCTATGGTGTATTGGAGAATATGTGACAGTCCTTTTGTGAGGTAGAAACCTTATGCCCCCACCACCACACACACATTCCTTTCTACATCTGTAGAGTATCTTACTAACACCTTTGCTCATATTCTCTGATCAGTAACAAGAAAGTACACTTGGGTAGAATTGTCCCATATCTTTATTGATGTAAATAATTATATACCATTTTTTTAATTTTGTTTTTTTGCTCTAAAACAGATTACACAAGAATTTGTAGGCTTCTGTCTTAAGCTGTATCATTGGTCTGCTGCACTACCACCACAGGAACTGTCCCTTCTTCTGAATTTGCCAGATGATTTCTCCTTAAGCCAGCAACATAGGCAATTTCCACGATTCTACAATAGTAATGTTAGTAGCTGACATACAAAGCTCAGCAACTTGCATGTCATATTACTCCTGCCCCTAAGAATGCAGTCCCAGAGCTGAGGAAAAATGTGTGTATCATTAAAATCAGAAATTTACGTGAGATGAAGCTCAGCTTCTATAGAATGTGGGAGTTCCAATAACTTCACGCTTCAGTCTGCGATGCAGATCCACCAATTGTTTGCAAGAAAGTCACATTTGAAAATGTCAAACAAGACTGACAATTCTTCAAGATATATATGTCTTTTATACCAGGGTGAACCAAAATGTATTAAGGAGATCTGAATTCTGATATTTAACATATATGCAAATAAACTAGTTTTACATTCATTTGATCAGCTTTTGCAGGTCAATAAAAGAGGATAGTTTACAAGATTAAGCTAAGATTATAGGAAATTCTATCTGTTTCCTCAAGTTGCTTCCTTGAAATAGGTCACATCTAAATAGACAGAGTTGTAAGAATCAGTAACTTACTTTTTTGAGAAACAAAAGCAATTAATTAGATCCATGATGGAAAACCTATGGCACACGTGCCACAGGTGGCACACAAAGCCATTTGTGCTGGCACGTGAGCCACAGGAAGACTTACCTCACTGTGCATGTGTGTGCCTCACAGCTGACTTTTGGCCTGTTTAGGCCTTTTTCAGCCTCCCAGAGGCTTGAAGAAAGCCGATGCAGGCCGAAAAATAGGCCCATTTTGTCACTTCCTGTATTTCTGGAAATACCGGAAGTGACGAAACAGGCCCATTTTTCAGCCTACAAAGCCTGCAGAAGTTTTCCTCTAGCCTCTAGGAGGCCGAAAAAGGCCTCAAATGGCCTGAAAATCAGCTGGGAAGCGCAGTGCAGGTAAGGAGTGGTAGTGAGGGAGATTGTGCACACATGGGCAGGGGGCGTGGGGGTGCGCATATTGCCTTCTGGGTGCTGGCACAGAAGCGTGCACATGATATTTAGCACAGGAGCCCCAAAAGGTTAGCCACCACTGAACTAGATGCTGAATAAAAAGTCTGTATATATGTGCAGCATCACAAAGAAGCTGAAAAATGCTCACCTATTTTACTCATATGTTAGATAATGTGTAGAGTATACTAGCAAATTTATAGAGATGACTAAAAAAGACAGAAAATTAACTTAGTCTTGGAAGCTGTTCTTATTTATAATTATGAAATAGATGAATGGCTATTTACAAGTCTGATATCCACTATCTATTTCTATTCTTGACATGCATATCTGAAAATACAAGGCCTGGCTTGTGTCATGAGTATGTTGTAACATGGTAGCATGCTATAAATATATAGTTAAGCATACACATTTCATTACATTACCAGATACTAGATGCAATGTACTGTCTACTTCTGTACTGTTCACTTATTATGCTAAAGTCACTGTTCTGAGAAGATGCTAAATTTTCTGTAGATTTCCTATATAGCTAGAAATATGTTACAGGTAGTCCCCAACTTACAACTGTTTGTTTAATGAAATTATGATGGCACTGAAAAAAATTTATGATCTTTTTCACACTTGACTGTTGCAGCATTCCTAGGGTCACATAAAAGTTGCATGTATTTATGATGATTGCAGTGTCCTGGGTTCATGTGATCACATTTTTGCAGCCTTCTGATAAGCGAAGTCAATGGGGAAGCCAGAATTATTTAACAGCCATGTTTCTAACTTAGCATCTGTGATGATTCACTTAACAGCTGTAGCAAGAAAGGTCATAAAATGGGGAAACCTCACTTAACAACTGACTTGCTTAGCAGTGGAGCTTAGCAATGGAGCTAAGCAAATTCAATTGGGCTCAATTGTGGTCATAAATCAAGGACTACCTATAATCCTTTCATTCTTTCTTCATTCAGTGTTACTTCTAATAAGACACAAATTCCATATTGGCTTCCATGAGAGTAAGCAATTAAGGACTGAATTTGGTTGTTAGCAAGTACATAAAGTGTTGCATAGGAATAAGTGTATCTAATTAACATAAGATTACATACAGATAACAAGCTCGAATTAAAACATTAAAACCCTGATAATTAAAATCTTCAACTTCTTCAAGAGTAAGAAGTAATAACTCCCGTCATTTTAAAGCCTAATTCAAAAACAAGTCAATAAGGTCGACGGAATAAAAATTCTTTTGCCTTCTGGCAGAAGCATGACAGAGAGAATGCTTGCTTAACTTTTATTGGCAAGAATTCTGTTTCATGTTGTTTTTATTCTGAAACCAGCCGAGAAACTGTATGCCGTATACTGTAATGTTATATACACACATGTATGTATTGTCATGTATATGTGAATGCATAAGCACACATACACATCAAGATTATATATTTTTATATATTTTAATTATAATTGATTTCATACTAGAGGGATATAGGTAATCAATAAATAGTGCACAGACAAAATGTGAAACTTTTATAAAGACATAGAAATTTCTTTGGTCCTCACACTCCTGACAGTTAAAAAAAAGTTGACTTTCTGGTAGATCTAAGGCTTTTCTCCAAAAGCTGATTTTCTGGAAGTGCTGACTACCTCTCCCAATTGTTGTTTAAAGGTCATCTTGATATATCATGCAAAGTAGAAGTGATGCATTGCCTTGGTTGCATTCAGGTCTTGTACAAACATGTAGTTTCATCAGGAATGGTCAAGAATAATAGAACCGAGCAAGCATTAATTCTGCACCGCTCAGATTCCTGAAATCAAGTTGTCAAAACATTAGACAACTGGGCTAATGAGAGAAAAGAAATGATATTGCAATAGATGTGTGGGCCACCCAATTAAGCAAAGGAAGTAGATGAACTTTTTGCAAAACGGTTAAGCCAAGGTGTGCAGGAAACACGCTACTGTAGGAACAAGGGACTTTAACTATCCAGACATCACTTGGGAAACAAATTCTGCAGCGAATGGGAGATTGAACAGGTCCATGATATGCCTAGCAGACAACTTTATTCTCCAAATAATGAAGGAGCAGGGAACAAGAAGATGAGCCTCTACTAGGCTTAATTTTTACTAATAGGGATGAACTGCAGGAGTGGGCATTGTAAGAACTTTGAGAGAGAATGACCATGTCACATTAGAATTCACTAAAATCCATGTTCTGATTAACTGAAGAAAGTCAGATTAGTGTTTTAGATTTTAACAGAGCTGACTTCAACAAACTTAAGAGAGAGAATAGGAAGGATTCCACAGATGGAAATCCTAGAGGAAATAACAGTTCAGGATGCTTGGGAAATTCTGAAAAATTAGATAATAAATGTCCAAACAAAAACAACATTGCAGAGAAAGAAAAACAAGAGACACTATATATAAGACCACCATGATTGCACAAAAAACTGGCAAACTGAGGGACAAAATTGACAAATATAAAAAAATTGAAAAAGGATCATATAATGTAACTAGAACAGAAAACCAGTAAATAGACTGAATCTGCAAGAACAGGAAACAAGGCTCATAATGAATGAAGGCTTGCACTGTATGCTAAAAATATCAACAAAAAAACTTTATTCATGTGCTTTTATTTAGAAAGTCTGTTAGACTCAGCGGGCCTACTTATGCGTTATTTTAAACCAGCCTTCCCCTCCATCCTATATGTTATACCTCATGTTATACCTTTGGTATATGTTATACCAAAATCTAGCTACGTGCTAAATTAGAAGGCTGACCTAAACCACATCTGGAGATACAACAGCATATCCAAATATAACTTTTGCCTTATAGTTTGTAAGTGTTTAGCTGAAAGATGCAGTGATTGCAGAAGCCAAGATTTTGGGCTATGCCATTTCTTTTGCACACTAAATGAGTACATTAACACTGCTATTTTACATTAACAATAGGGGGAAAAACCCACAATAATCATATCTGATTTGCCAGGAATTTATATCACAGGCAATTAAGCATAGCTTCTTTAGGATAATTCTTAATAATTAACAACACAATCTAATCCATCCTGAGGCAGGAGGCAGTGATTCTCAAGTCAGGCAAAACTGTTATATAAACATGGAAGAGTTTGGTTTTGAAGGCCAGGAAAAGAATAGCTGAATGTACACTGACTCAAATGAGTGAGAGCAAAAAGGCTTCAAATTTAAACCCTGGGGCCTACTTTCTCTCCCCCCCCTGCACATTTTCTATTAAGTTTAATAATTATGTTCCACAGAAGATAGATTTTCTACCTATAACTATTTCTTATGCATAGCAAAACAACTTATTTAGTCTTGCCTTGTCATGCTTTGTGTGAATCTGATATTTACTCAGGAGTAACAGAATGATGCTGCATGTTTTCTCTTGTATTTTTCTCGATAGAATAAGAAAACAGGAAATTCCTTCTTATTTCCAGATTGGATCTCCCTCTGACTGGCTTCCACTCATTGCTTATCATCCTCTTCTCAGGTGCTATGGAGAATACTGACCCTCTCTTCCCTGTGGTAGCCCTTCTGCTATCTGCTATCTTCTCTTCATGAGGCTAAACATACCAAGTTATCTTAACTGTTCATCATACAATTTAGCCTTCAGACCCTTTATTATCTTAATACTGACACGACGACCCTACCCAGAGGGAAGAAGCAAGCTGCCACAACCACACACCACAAAGACCTAGACGAGTCATCAGAAACGGAAGAAGATGACGATGAGGTCCATTGCCTGTACGTGAACCAAAAAAGGCACAAAAGAAGAAGAAATTGGCGGGAATGCGCTGGCTGCGGAGGAAACCACCCCCGAGCCGAGTGTAGGTTCCTTGATGCCCTCTGTCGAGCTTGCAAGAAGAGGGGACACATCGAAAGAGTCTGCCACAATCGTAAGAACAGCAGTCCTAGCAGACACGGTAATTCCCCACGAAGAACTGACCCGAGGCAAGCCGATAGAAAATGGGAGCGCAGCAAGGGAACCAGCAACCGAGAAAAAACTCACCAGACTGTCACTATCAGAAGCACACAGACGGAAAGCGGGAGAAAAGTCAAAATTGTAGTGACCATTGAAGGAAGCCCCTGTGAAATGGAGGTCGATTCAGGATCTTTCCTATCAATGGTGTCTTGGAACACAATCAGGCGGTTGGTTCCAAACATAAAACAAAAAGAACTCAAGAAACAAAAATTAATTCTCAAAGACTACCAGGGAAATAGAAATCCCGTGGTAGGTCTAGGACACTTCAAAGTCACTTACAAACAACACGCCGAAGTCCTGCCGCTGACTATAGTCGACCGAGACCATCCCAGCCTCCTGGGCATCGAATGGTTCGCACCATTGGGCATCGGGATGACCGGAGTAAGCCGAATAGCCGCAAACGATTGGTAAGAGAACCTGCTACATGAATTCCAGGACCTCTTTGATGGCACTCTAGGCAGGTACTGGGGGACCCCAATTTCCTTTAGCTTAGATCCCCAGATAGCACCAAGAAGGTTAAAAGCCAGACAAGTCCCCTTTGCATTAAAGCCTAAAATAGATGAGCAATTAAACAAACTGATTGCACAAGGGGTCATAGAACCAATTGACCATGCTAGGTGGGAGACTCCTATAGTAACACCTGTAAAACCTGACGGGTCTGTGCGCATCTGCGGAGACTACAAGGCTACCCTGAACCATGCGCTACAGCAAAGCGCATACCCGGTACCAGTCGTACAGCATTTACTGCACTCAGTTGGGGGAGGAAAATTTTTTGCTAAACTCGATTTGGCTCAGGCATATCAGCAGCTTCCAGTAGACCCAATAACGGCTGAAGCACAAACAATAGTAACGCATAGAGGGGCATTCAAATGTAACAGGCTTCAATTCGGAGTAAATGTTGCTCCAGGCATTTTCCAAAGCCTCAAGGAACGCCTATTAAATGGGAAAAAAGGGGTCGTTCCATACTTTGATGATGTCCTAATTTCAGAAAAAACACGACCCAATTAGAAGCAAGACTAAGAGAAGTGCTAACCAAATTTAGAGAATCCGGCCTAAAAGTAAAAAAGGAATAAATACTGCCTGGCTACTGACCGCATCGAATTTTTAGGGTATTTAATTGACGAAACAGGATATTCACCCAACAGACAAAAAAGTCAAAGCAATTAAAGATGCACCCAGGCCAAAAAATAAAATGGACTTACAGGCATTCTTGGGTCTGATCAACTTTTATAACGTATTCCTCCCCCACAAAGCAATGATAGCAAAACAATTACACCGTTTGCTGGATAAAAAAACTGTCTGGACTTGGGGTCATAAAGAACAAAAAGCATTCCAAAACATAAAAGACTTATTAATCTCAGACACCATTCTTATTCAGTTTAGTAATATGCTTCCTCACCTTTCGGAGTCAGTACCATCCTGAGCCACCAATTACCTGACGGGAGAGAGGCACCCGTCGCCTTTTACTCGAAAACGATCTCCAAAGCGGAACGCAACTATAGCCAGCTAGACAGGGAAGCCCTGGCAATCGTCGCCGGAGTTAAATGTTTTCACGAATACTTCTATGGGAGGACATTTTCCATTGTGACTGACCATAAACCATTACTGGGGATTTTGGCGGGAAACAAACCCACACCGAACATTCTATCCTGGCATCGACCCGGCAAACAAATCACCCATGCAGACGCTTTAAGCCGAGCACCATTACCAACCATAGAAGACGACCCGGCTCCAACCACCGCTGCCCAACAAGTAGAGACCTGCCCCGAACTTCCATTGTCTGCAAATGATGTTGCCAGAGCCATGGCGAAAGACCCAGTGACTGCCCACGTTTTGACTTGGGTAGGTAAAGGCTGGCCGGAAAGCCAAAAGACTGAAGGTTTTAAACCTTTTTGGACTAGACAAACTGAACTGTCAATACAAAAGGGGTTTTTATTGTGGGGAGATCGGATGGTAATTCCATCCAAATTGCAAGAAGAGATGTTGGGCATGTTACATGAGGGCCACCCAGGCATAATAAAAATGAAAAGCCTGGCCAGGAGCTATGTCTGGTGGCCTGGTATAGACAAGGGTATTGAACGCTGGGTTGCAACATGCCATAAATGTCAGAGAGCTACATCCACACCACCGCAAGCGCCCATACGGGACTGGGAGAGCCCACGAGGCCCTTGGTTTCGAATCCATATTGATTTTGCAGGACCAACCAGGGGCAACATGTTCTTAATAGTCGTAGATGCATATTCAAATTGGTTGGAGGTTATAGTTATGTCATCCACAACAACCGATGTTGTTATAAAACAGATAAACAAATTGTTTGCAACTCATGGTTTACCTGATGTAATGGTATCCAACAATGGGCCACAACTAATGGCTATACAATTCGAACAGTACTTAGCATCCCTGGGTATGTGCCATGCACTAACCGTGCCGGCCCACCCGGCGGCGAATGGTAGGGCCGAACGAATGGTCAGGTTTACTAAAGTAAGCCTAGAAAAAATGGACCGTGGGGATGTCCAAGACAAGCTAAACCACTTACTTACACTACAACACATCACTCTCAGTAGTACAACAAACAAGAGCCTGGCAGAATTGTTAATGGGGAGGAAACTCAGATCCCATTTAGATAGACTGCACCCAAATTACACTTGTGTGAAACCCCCCGACTCGTCCAGGCGATACCGCACTTTTGAAATCGGCGACCTAGTCTATGCAAAGAATTTTATTGGGGACTCTCTCTGCCTTCCAGCCACTATCACACAAATAACAGGCCCCCGGTCCTACCGACTAACCATGGATGATGGAAGAGAATGGAAGCAGCACATAGTCCAGCTTCGTTCCCGAAACATCGAGCGTAAAATGACCGTGCCACCTCAAATAATAAAAATTGATGAAAACAAAACCAAGGGGGGGGGGAAACACAAACAAATTCAAAAGGATGTGAAAATGGACCATTGAAATTAAATCTAGAACATCTAACCAACCAAAAAGAGCACTTACGTTTAGATGAAACCATCGGAGGTAGTCCAAGCGAAAGGGAAGCCGTCCTGGAAGGGGCCAGCCAGTCCAGCTCAACCAGCCTGGTTGAACCAGGAGGGAGCGGCAAAACCACCGGCCTGAGCAACTCAAGCGGTAGCGGCAATGCTGACTCACCCTTCCAGGCGGTTCCATGGAGACGAGCCGGAGAGACAGCGATCCCGACCGAACCGCTTGAAGTCCTAGGTGAGAATGAGCCCCGCAGGTCAACTAGGACCAGAAGAAGCTCCACCTACCTGCGCAACTACATCACTCATGTAGGACTGAACTAAAGGGGGAGGGGTGTTCTGTATAACTTGGAAGGTTCCAAGTAGTCTCTTCTGATTGGCCAGAAAGGCCAGTAAAGGATTGGTTCATTAGGAACCAATCCAAGGAGCTGCTCAAAGGTGGCAAAGTTAAAACAATGTCATTGGCTACAAGCTGGCAGGCAAGCCTCTATTTAAAGGGCTGCCGTGGCTTGAGCCACTGTTCCGTTACTGTTTGCTGTTAACTAATAAAGAGTTATTTGTTGGAACCCGGTCTACTGCGCGTCTTTTCCAGACGGAACACTTTTTGTTTCCTTTCCTGTAAAAAGCAAACTTGATGATGAGAGAATGTGCACCAGGAGGCCGGAGGCAGATGAGAGGAGGCTGCCTGGCATTTTTTTACAGTTCTCATGGTCAACTGGAAGAGATAATGGCCAGCTCCATGGTCAGGATAGGTTCAGTGAGGAGCAATGAGGAAATGTTACAGAGGACATTAGGATTGAAGTTAATGACACCATGGAATTATATGAAATAAGATTAATATTTAATATTTCCTATGGAATTTCATTAAATCAAAGGATAGCATATTACAATGAAATTGAGCAGAGCATGTTGTGGCATTGAGAACTGGAAAAAAAAACCTCAAAAAATCAGCACTTGCAGAAATAGGGATTGAGCAAATATAGTGATTGCCTCACATAATCATGCAATTGTATTTTATATTTACTTTTCACTTACTGTCAAATAATCATTGATTATGGGTGATTATTAACTTGTTATGTTCACAAAAGATTGAACGGTGGCATTCATGATTGTGGGTAGGAATTTGATGTGTACTTTATACTGTCTTTCGAATTTCCAGATATATAAAAAGCAATGAACTAGCCACAAAGCATATTATGGTTATGTTTTGAAATAAATGCCTAATTTATTAAAACAAGCAATGAAATATTTTGTGTTAAATGAAATTTTCTATAATTCCATTCTTTAATATATTCCTCTTTAAGTGGCTCACATCTGTAACTGATTACGTACACTTGGCTGATTTTTGTAAATGAACTCAAATGTTCCAGTTCTCTCCCTTTCCATTTGGACCAATTCCATAGTTTGCTATGATGTCCTATTCGACAACTGGGTGGACTTAAATATAAAGAGTGATGAGCTGAATCTGGTTTGAAGACTAGGTCCATTTGCTCATCTGTCCTGGTAGATTGAATAAGATACCAGGTGAGATGTCTTAGTTTGTTTATACCCTGCCAAAGCTGCAGTTGCAATGTCACATGCCTGAGATATGAGTAGCAACAGTGGAAGAAAGGTATTGACCTCTTTCTTATTCACAAGCTTTTTGAATGTATCTGACTCATTCTGTGAACACAAGATAGATTAGATTGATGGCTAGTTTGATTCAGCAACTCCATTTTTATGCTTTTATATTCCCCTTTTAGAAGGACAATGTTTTTCTGGAAATCTCAAAAGCTGGGATTCCCCATCACTGCAATGGTCTCCAAGCTAAACAAGGGGTGCTTAGTTCAAACTATATCATATATGCCTTATAAGTGTCCCTGGGTCAAGACATTTTGCTGTCCTAAGTCATTTTGACCTGTACTTTGAGTCAACATTGCTATCATAATGCTTTAACATATTTTATAACATGATGTTCCAAATGACTACTTGGATTATGTATCCATCCATAAGGTCAGCATGAGGTGGGATGTTTATGTCCTCAAGCTTTTTTCTGAGATTATCTGCCTATCTTGACAATATAATCTAAAGCAATGATTTACATTTAAATTGAGTGAATGGAAACGTTTTCTGTAAACTCTGAAGTTTGCATCCTAGAAAATGCAGCTATAATCCAAGCATTTCATTTTGTATACATTTTGTGACCTTCTCTGATGTAAATATCTTTTTAACATGCTTCCAACCATATGGTCTTAGGATGGTGGAAGTGCCTCATATTGAAGAACAATTGATAGGACTTAGTAGCAGTTCCATAAAGCCCATGTCCCACTGCCCAACGGATGCAAAAAGGACACAACGGATGAGCAAAATGTTCCTTCCGTTGTTATCCGCTGTCAAAAGGGGCAAAAATTTGCATAACCGGAGTGGATAACACGGACGCGGGGAGGACGCAGGGCGGATGCAAAGCGGATGCGGAACGGAAGCCCAGCGGATGGAAGCGGATAGGAGTGGATGGCACATCCACTAGGCTTCCGGGGGGCCTCAGCAAAACGGACGCGGAACGGATACAGCGGATGCACAGCGGATGCGGAACGGATGAAGCGGATGCACAGCGGAAGCCTAATGGATGCCTGGCGTTAATTGCGCATGCGGAGAGGATGCATTGCGTCAGCCCCGCGGATATAAAGGAAGCAGCTTGGAAGCAGGTCACCATTCAGAGGAAAGACCTGCTGCCGGATGGATTGGCTGCCTTGCCTGCCCTGCCTGCATGTCTGCCTGCAAGCCTTGCTGCCAGCCTTGCTGCCAGCCTTGCTGCCTGCCTGCCTGCCAGCCTTCCTGCCAGCCTTGGTGCCTGCCTCCATGCTAGCCTTCCTGCCAGCCTTGGTTCCTGCCAGCCTCCCTGCCAGCCAGCAACCCCACAACCATGCAGAAGCACAGCAAGCCTCAGCCATCTGCTGCCAGCCCTGGCAAGAGGGACAGGGCTACCATCCTGCCCCCTGGCCCTCACTCTGGTTATGCTGGGGCTTCTGCAGCACGAGCTCGCTCTTCTGGGGCTGGCGCTTCTGCTGCTTCTGCTTCTGGAGGAGCTGATGACAAGCACTCCAGCACCAGCCACCTCCACAGCACCTGGACCCTTCACCCCTGAGACTGAGCGACCAAAAGGAGTGCCAGAGACTCATTTTTGTTTTATAGCTTGTTGTTAATAAAGTCTATTTATGATTCACACACTTGCTTCATTTCTTTTTTTGAATAAAGTCTTGCTGGAAACTGTTAGAAATGGTTTAAGCCTTTGCATGCTTGTGGGATGGGTAAGGATAGCTTTGGGATGGGTTAGGATAGCAGTGGGATAGATAAACCTCCAGTGCAAGCATAGTGGGACTGTATGGTCCACCCTCCCAGGTGCCACACCTATGGCCCTTTATTATCAATAATAATGTAATAATTATCCACACATGTCAACATAAACACAACTCTTTATTAAACTCCCTGTTCACTGTAGGCCAACCAAACATACATGGCCCAATCTCATCCGTGTGATGAGACAGGCTGAAGGAAGCATCCATTAAGCATCTACCATCCTGTCTTGCCACTCCACTGCTCCAGCTGGGGAGTTGCACCAGTGTCTCAGGAGGTTGCGCTGCTTCTTCCCTTCACGTGAAGCTCTGTTGGGGCCTTGCACATCCTCAGTGTCTATCAGGTTTCGCCCTTGCCTCCATTCCCCAGGCTCCATGTCCCCATTGCCTTGTTGGAGGTCCACAAGCCTGTTCTGCAAGACTGGGTAGCGGGTGCGCATGAGATTGTGCAGGATGCAGCAAGCTTCCATGATCCTCCTCACGATCTCTGGGCGATGCTGCATGGTGGTGAGAAGTACCTGGAACCTGTTGGCCAGGATGCCAAAGGCGTTCTCCACCACCCGCCTTGCCCTGGACAGCTTGTAGTTGAAGATCCTCTCTTCACGGGTGAGGAGTCTGGAGGTGTAGGGCTTCATGAGGTAGATTGTGAGAGAGAAGGCATCATCCCCCACGATGAAGTAGGGCACATCTTGTGTGTCGTTGGGCAGGGGTTCTGGATCTGGGAAGCCCACAATGAGGTTGCCTTCCAGCTCCTCCTTGAGGTGACTGGCGTTGTATACCTGGGCATCTGAAGATGAGCCGTTGCCTAAAGCATCGATGTACATGAACTTGTAGTCAGCATCGACCATGGCGAAGAGGATGATGCTGAAGAAGCCCTTGTAGTTGAAATAAGTGGACCCTGAGTTGGGTGGAGCTTTGCAGGCCACGTGCTTGCCATCTATGGCTCCAACGGTGTGTGGGAAGTTCCACTTCTGATACCACTGCTCTGCAACTTTCTTCCATCCTTCTTCAGTGGAGGGGTACTGGAGGAGCTCCTCCTTGTATTCTTCGATGATGGCCTGCACCACTTCTCTGACCACAATGCTGATGGTGTTGGATGGCACCCTCCAGCCGTACTGCATGCTCCTGTAGGTGGTCCCTGAGGCCAGGTGGCACAGAGTGAGTGCCACCTTGAGCCCAGGTTCCAGGCTGGGCCGGAAGGTGGTGTTTGCCTTGGTCAACCTGGGTGTCAGCCACTGCACAACTTCGTCAAACATGGCTAGAGGCATCCTCATGAAGTTCTGGAACGCCCGAGTGTCTTCGTTCCTGAGCTCCACCATCAGCTTGTTGTACAGTCCGTCCTCTGCTCTTCTGGCAAACCATCTTCGGACCCAGACTCTTTTTGGCCGCCTCTTTTTCTTCTCGCAGTAGTGTTCACAGAGCCTGCAGATGGCTTCGCACTGTTGCAGAACGATGGTGGCTGCCGAAAGGACTTTGTTACAATCCACGGTGGACATGACTGGATGCTGTGGAAGAGGAAGAGCCAGATGAAGGCTGCAGAGGTCTGCACCGCTGGGCTGCTGTTCTGAAAGTGAGATGCAGATGAGTTGCTCCCCCTTTTATAGGAAATATAGGTTTTCCGCTAGGCATCCTCTAGGCATCCTCTAGGCATCCTTAATATCCGAGATAGGTCCCCTCTGCAAATGTTTTTTCTGTTTTAAACACTTTGTTTCCGTGCTGCATCTGCTAGGCATCCGTTCTGCATCCATTCTGCATCCGTTCCGCTTCCTCCCTGCGTCCGTTTTCCGCTGGAGTGGATGGAGTTGCGCGGATGCGCAGCGGATGCCTAGCGGATATAGCTGATGCGTAACGGATGCAGAACGGATGCCTAGCGGATGCGTAGTGGATGCAGAACGGACAAACTGGATACATTTTCCACGCAAAAGTTTTGGCCAGCTCAAAACTTTCAGAGCGGATGAAACATCAATAAACAGATAGAGAGGAAGCAAAACGGAGGCAGTGAGTACATCACGTTTTCCAACGGATGGCAAGCTTTTTTGTCCGTTTTATATCCTCTTTGCATCCGTTGGTTCAGTGTGACATGGGCTTAATTTTCATATGCTGCACAACTGGGTAGATGCCTATTGTGGACAATTAACTTAGTCCTACTCCTAAGAGTTATGTTTCTACTGATTACCTTAGTTTGGATAGAAGCAAAGGAATTTCATCAGACCAAAATTGCCTTATTAAATAATCTGAAGCAATTCCTATTCTGCTGTCACTTTAAAGTAGCGATACTTTGTCTAGCTATTCCACAAGGACTCTGTCTTCTGTCAAGAATCAGATCTGGACTCTGTTGTTATGTGATCCTTTGCAATTCGGCAGCTAAGCATTTGCATTGGTGAAGTTTTATCAATCTTTATGAGATGTCTTTTTTCTCATTAACAGGAATTCTTGTTACATTTTTTGATTCTAAAGCTTGCCTGACATACTCTTCAGGTCCTCATATGGGAAATATAACTTGACTGTTTCATGGAAGACCCTTTCCAGCAGCTGCTAAAATGTTTTTGCAAATTCCAAGAGAAATCTCTGTCACCTGCTAAATCCATGTTTAAAGTGATTTAGACTAGTTTAACTTTTTTTTGTTGATTCTTACAACACTTTCCATGCTTTCAGGAGTCCAAGCAAGATAAAGTTTGACAAGAGTTCCCTTTTTCCTGTCATGGAAATGGAATATGGCATGCAAATACCAGGATGATATCATCCCAAGCAAGGAATCTATCTGTAAAAGGGACACTAATTCATAGTGCTAGAAAACTCCCAAATGTTAATTATTCCAACATTTCTTGGGAGATAAGCTCTGCTGTGTGTATCCTTTCAAAAATGTATGACTTCTCTTGCTAACAATTTTTAACTTCAGAAATACTTTTGTTTTTGCTTTGATCAGATCCCATTTCAAGTACTGCATCCAAACCATGGTACCAGCATTCAGAGAAACTGGAACAGATTCAGAGGAGGGCAATAAGATATTCATCAGATTAGGAACACTTTCCTATGAAAAGAAATTGAACTAGATAAATAAGTTTAGCTCTGATAAAAGATGACTGATGCAAAATATGATAGCATTCTTTGGCTTTCAGGAAAGATATCATAATGGAAGATGGTCAGGTCTTGACCATTTATGTTTTTTACATAAAACATTCTGGAAATATGAATATGGGATGCTTGTGGGCACTGGCAATTGATCTTGCATGAATTGGTTGGCAAGCAATTTTTGCTTCTCAAGACTTGCACTCGCATAGGATGGGGCACAGCTGGTTCAGGGTGTTTTATGACAATTCTGTGTACTGTAATGCTACAGAGACATAACTGGCTTCAGAACCATTTGAAAGAATTGGAGAATGGAAACGCCTTGATTTTTGCTAAAATGTAATCAGCTCAGACTGAAGCAGCCCAATCAGCTGAAAAAGTTCAATCAAGAATTCAGTTAAACCGGTTGGGGAACATGGAGATAAAGTTGAGGGATACTGAAATATTACATACAAACAGACAACAACAACAACCCAAAGTGCTGTTCTTTGAAAGGGCAAGCTATTGTGTAAAAAGGAACTTTCAGTCATGTCTTAACATTCATTAAGGGTTTTTCTAATCAGTGAAGCTGTTCCTTAAATGCAGACCTGGATCTTTATTATCAGGTATCGGGAATAGATTTGGTTGGTCTTGCATTTTCCAAGTACCATGCTTTGTTTTTCTCCATAGAAAAGCATGGCACAATGACATTGGGAATTATTTATCATAGTACAACCTATGTTTAACCAAATGGGAATTTATTTTTGCCATTAACATGCATAGATTGGGATTGCAGTTGGAATGTGTCTTTTTCTTCTAGTAGAAGGATCTCAGGGCCTTGAAGGAACAGTGTTCACAACGTGGGAAAGTGGATTCAGAAAAAATGATTTGCTCTCAATTGGAGTGCTTTGTTGAAAGATCTGTATGTTAACATGTGGACTTCTGGTAAAACAAGCAAATCTAAATTGCATCCACCAGAACACATACCCAAATGTGATGAGAACAGAAGATCCCTTTGAATGAGTATTAATTTCTTCTTTTAATCACATTTGATTCAACATAAAGCAATACTTATATGTCAAAAATGAAAGGGAGGAAGGCTTAACAGTCAAAATCATTTAATGTGAAATGTTAGAAGCATACTTTACTTTCCTATTTATTTTTACTGCAGCCTGACCCAAATACCCTCATATGAATATATTTCATTTCTCTAAGTTTTAGCTTTAAAAACTCTTATGACTTACACTTTATCATAGTCCTGAATTTGTATCCTATCATGAAACAAATTCAAAACTATGAAAAAGTACTGCATATATTATTTTATCACTCTAGAGGCAAGGGACTGTTAGTGAACTCTGAAAAGATTTAAAAAATTTATTTTTTTTTAAATTTTAAAACTTAAAATGAAACTCAAAAGGAGATGAGCTGGTCTTAAAGAAGACTATCTTTTCAGACCAGCTGAGATGGACTGAAAGTTAAGAAAATGTTCGTAAGAGTTTGTAAGACCTATCTGAGACCCTTTTTGACATCTTGATCGAAAAGCATCTATTTCAAATTTTAGCATATGGAGCTCCCCCCCAAAAAGAGCAGAAGAAGCCATTTTAAAACAGTGTCCTGAACTTTTGCAGTTGAGATGATTGATGGTATTTAGTGACACTTATTTCCAGAGGACACTCCTTTCCATTGTCTGTTTTGTGTTCATAGCCTGCCAAATGTGAGGCTTAAAGTACAATTGCAATATTCCCGTAAAATGAAAAGCAAAAAAACAGGAGAACAAAAACCCACAAAAACAATTCAAAAAGCATAGTTCCACCAAAATATGATGTTCTTTCATAGAAGAAACTCAGAGCAGATAACAGGAGAGTTTCATTTGTTTGAAAAAGACAGTGTGCCTATTAAATAATTTAATTTTTTTTTGTAGAAAAAACACTATAATGTTTGCTAACTTTCAGAAGCTTCTTAATTAAAAGAAAGCATATTAATGATTCGATACATCTGCATTTCCTTTTAAGTTTAAAACAATGAAGCCCACCAAAATAAGAATATATAGATATGGGAATTATTTAATGTAATTTTCCATATTAATTCACAGATTTCATCTAAATATCTAATATGGCCTACTTATATAATATGGTCTGCTTATAAAATCTTTCTGAGTGTTATCAGATAGATGGATTCCATATTATGCAAAATCTTGAAATATTTTAATTTATTTGAATAAGCCGCAGTTACTGAGTACTTATTGAGTACATTATATTACTGAGTACATAGAGTATATATTATACTGATTGAGTTCTAGGGATAAATAACTAAGCAACAAATTGTGGTTTGCAAAGCACAGTGACTGAGTCTCCATACTGCCTTTTGCCAAACTTGAACAAAATCACACTGAAGGTCCCTAGTGATTCTACAGGCAAAATGGCAGGTAGCTCTTTAAAGCCTTCTTGCTAGTTGCAATTGTTTTTCAGTCCCAAACACAACAGGTTTTAACTTGTAACCAAGTGCTTTGGAAAACCTGTCTGTATAGGCTGGTATGACATTGGTAATGTGCCAAAGGAGAACCCACATTTCAGACAGATAAATTACATGCTTTGCATCCAAAAGACACCACTTCAGTTGAATAGGATGAACAAACAGCCTGTCCTGAAATGACATAGTCACATGAAAGGATGTGATAATGTCCCACCCCTTGATCTTTAATTTTGGAGGGAGAGACAGGAAGGGAAGTCAAAGAAAAAGTCAAAATGCAATATTAACTAATAGTAGAAGTATGGCCAAAGATGTAACTATCAAGTGGCTTTGAACAACAACATCTACTAGGTAGTTTCTATAAGCCTGTAGCATGTTGTTGGTTCAAAAACGCATTAAAAAGATTTCAAACTGAAGGACAGGCAAGTTTCTTTTGAAGAAACTCCAAACTCCTCAGATGGCGATAAAGCTGTTTAATACAAGCTCTATCTAAACACATAGAAGGATCTCTGTACTGGTTTACTGTTACATGCTGTTTTTTTTTTTTTTTTCTGTCTTGAATAGAAGAAGCAGTCGTATCCTCAGACTTGTTCCCTATTTGAAATGTGAATTACATTTTGCATGTAGTTGGAAACTTGTTTATATTATCCTGGTTGTCTTACTCATATAATTCTTTCACTTTGATTATTGAGGTTATTATAGGACAAGAACTTTTTTTGTTGCAGAGATGGATAGAGCACTCTGGAGCTTAGCGTGACTAGCAGATATAAATTGTATGGAAGCAATTTAAGAGAAAGGAAACGTCATATGGGCAGAATTTAAATGTATAGACTTGTGGTATTGATTAATTTATTTTCTTTTTCCTTCTCATTTTTATAGAAAAAGTTAATGCCATTTTTCCTCCAACTGGCTTGTTTATAAAGTCATCCGTATGACTATGGTTAAGGATTGTCCAGTAAATTTGTTCTTGGC
Source organism: Laticauda colubrina (assembly GCA_015471245.1). Classification (NCBI taxonomy): domain Eukaryota; kingdom Metazoa; phylum Chordata; class Lepidosauria; order Squamata; family Elapidae; genus Laticauda; species Laticauda colubrina. The sequence goes on from BLBF01000040.1 coordinate 30,061,968, forward strand.
AGGACTTATATTTGTCCTTCAGTAAGACCTGAAATGAATAAGGAGAGCTTATTTGGAAGTAACTTTGAGAAAAAGAGCAAAGAAGAATTTAAAGTCTTTCGACCTAACCATGGACAAGTGTCCCAGAAAGCCTGTATAGTTTAAGTGGCTGAGTTAGTTCCAGTTTTATCTTTATTAGAAAAGTTACTTTAATGCTTTTAACACCTAAGCATGAAACACCTGAGCTCTTATTGCAAGTTGGATTTCATAGGCTGTTCTTCCTGATGCAGAGTACCATCTAGATCAGGACTGTCAAACTCCCCACCCATGGGCTAGTTGCATCACGTGCTGGCCACGCCCACACCATGGGGAAAAAAGTCCCAATATGTCACATGAGTCTGCTGTGACGATGTGAGTTCGACACCCCTGAATTGGATGAATTAAATCACTCTTAACATCACAATTCCACTGAATAGCTTGCACAGATCCCTGGCCCTTGTGCTGAGATTACGGGGAGTGGGGGGGTGGAACCTTAGCATTTTTGTTTTTAGGCAAAATTATTTCGAAGTTTCTATGGACCCATAAGATTGAGTGTCAAATGGGGGGTTGGGTGGAAAAATATCAGATTGCAAGAAGAAATTATGATGTATTTGGAGCAGTGGTGGGATTCAAATTTTTTTACTACCGGTTCTGTGGGCGTGGCTTGGTGGGAGTGGCAAGGGAAGGATACTGTAAAATCTCCAGTCAGAGGTGGTATTTGCTGGTTTTCAAAATTTCCACTACCGGTTCTCCAGAACTGGTCAGAACCTGCTGAATACCACCTCTGATTTGAAAGTTGTTCTCCTCAATATCTTGCAATCTAACCTAAGCTTTTTGCCCAGATTATTGTAGTGATTTAGCTGCTAAGCCTTTAGTTGATCTGGCTATTGTGAATTCACACATTGTTTCAACAGTAATTTCTTACTATAGCAGAGCTTTTAATCCTTTGTCTTCAGAGCCATCATCTAAACTTTGCAGAGATCATCTGGATTGATCACAAAGGTCTGAAAAGTATAATTTAAGTGAATAAGTGAATAAACAGTTCTGATTTATGCAGACGGTACTAAGCAAAATATGAATTATAGTCTTCTGTCCTGCACAACTTGTTAGAGTATAGAAAATCTACCCAATGTTACCATCCTTTATGTGAAATGGTATTTGATGTCAACTAAGTAGGATAAGTAAAATGTCAGAGACAGCTAGGCCTGGAAATAATAAGACCTTTTGTGTAAAACTCCCACACTAAAATTCTGGCCTTGATGACTTGAAAATGTTGACCTTTGAGTATATGCTAAGATACAGTGCTTCAGAATTGAAACCATGCTGCATTGAACATACAGAGCTCAGTTTTCATATTTCAGCTGCTGAGGCCTACCATGTCTGCATTTTCCATCAGGAATTTTATATAGGTAATTTGATAAAGCCTTGCACTAGAGAAGACAGTCCAAGTGGAAAATAAATACCTGCTTTTGTTTGGTTTTAGAGCCTTTTAAATGGTTAGGTGTACATGATAGACTTTAAGGCAATGATAAAAAGGTAAGCATTTCTGTAATTTTTTTTTATTGCAAGAACATTTCTACTTTGGATTCACTTTCAGTCCATTACTCCAGCCCACAATATCTGATATTAACAATTTTATTTAGTTTGGTTATACTTGATTCATAGTGAATCTACTTCAGTGTCCGGGAGTTTGCCTAGCAAAAGATGGTCTCAATTGGATTCTTGGTATTTTGAGAAAAAAATTAACAATAAATTGTTTGTAGCACATATATTGTGTGACAATATATGTGCTACAAACAATTAGCACATAAGTAGTACATAAATTGTAGCACATATATTGTAGCACAATTAATAGCACATAAATTGTAGCACATATATGTCACATATTTTGTCAATATGTGACATATATGTGCTACATTCAAAACTATTCCTTGGATTGAGAATCTGCAGCTCTACAGAATAGTCAATTATAAGAGCTGCTGTTATGTTAGTTTTGGAATATACATAGGCAACTGGTTTAGGAGATCTTTTCTATTCTCAATTTTTTTCCATAAATAAGTATAGATAATAAATATAGATCTTCAAGATATCTAACACTATTAAATAAACCTTATCCAGTTAAATTTCAGAACAACCTTTTTTACACTGAACAGTAAAGAGTGTTTTGGGCCTTTCAAATCTCAACCAAATTAATTTATAAAGTACTTTCTTATTGGATATTGTCCTGATATTTAGAGGGACAGTTACATTCTCAACCATCTTAGATGAGGATCATGATGATTGAGAATGTTATAAACTAGGAATAGAAATAATTCTATTTAATTCATAAGTACAACCAGAAAAGATGAATATTTTAAATCAATGTGACAATGGCCTTTCTACAGGTAGGAGCTTCACTTTAAAAGTAACCTATTTTCAGTGACAAAGGTTTGTAGGAGGAATGTATAATTGTGTCAGTAGGGTGGAATTTTTGGCAGAGGTAGAGCTTTCATAGCACGATTGTCATCATCTTGCCTTCTTTGACCACATCCTCCATTTTCTCCAGAACGGCTGCATGGATGTCCATTTTGCTGGCCTTCAATCATTAGTCAGCAGCCCATGTCCATTGAGTATAAACAGTAAGCTGGGGCTATATTAGATTTTTAAAGAAAACTTGAGTGTATTTGTCCCTAGTTTTTTTTCCAAATATTTTTTTATGACTGTGATTGGAGTTCTTATTAAAATAAGATATCTCCATTTTATTTTTAACAATGCAATTCTGATTTTATGTAGCAGTTTCTCTTCAAAACTTTACCCAGTGATACCCTTCAGGTGAGATTACAATTTCTAGAATACAATAGAAGAGAACATATGTAGCTCAGGATCAAATTGTGGAGTCAACCGTGCTCAGACAGCAGTAAGGATTTCACAATTTCTAGAATTCCTAAACAGATGCATTTGTAAAGAGAAAGATTGTGAATGTTGTGCCCATAAATAGGAATCTCAATGATGTCTTCCTAACAAATACCCACTCAAGTTTTGATCTCTCCCAAAATAACTTATTTTGCAAACCCTGTCCCATCACCCAACTTTTCTTGTTTTTACTATTGCCCTACTTGTTTAGCAAGACCGACTGACATTGATTGCAAGACCTGACTTTTTCTAGTCAATTCTATCATTGCTATTTTTTTACTTCGTAGTGATTTTTCCTAATTATTAACAATTTTATATTTGAATTTCTACATTTTTCACAAGGTGCCCACTCCTAACAGAATGGCATTTGTTCTTCAGTGACTACATTCTCAAAAAATGTAATTTAAAGCAGATTTGCACAGGCTAATCCATCTAGAGCCAGCTGTACCCCCTTCCTAAAAACATTGGGTGTGGTCTCAAAGAAGAGAACATTATTAAATGCTTTATTGATGAATAATCATGCTACCCAGATTTAATGTTAATATTTAATAATGTAAATATTTAAACACTTCCACTGTAATTGTAAATAATTAATGTAAATTTACATAAAATGAAGACATTTCCATTTAATAAACCAAAACCAAATCAAGGCCAAAAACAGCCTTCATCCCAGAAAAAATGTATATTTAAAGGGAAGCATCTTTGCTTGCCCATGATACATACAAGGCCAACTTTACATGGTAATGTTGCAAATCCTGCACTTTGGTAGAGTCCATGTCCTCTTGTTCAAAGTACACGGTATTCTAATTGATCTAATTCTGGAAAGTACAAAGTCTTCTTATAAAGATTAGCTAAAGACTCAGAACTGTGTAATAAAACACTGCATAGGTAAATGAGATGTGGGATTATGTATATAGTTTCTGTTTACAATGTTCCCTGCAATTATCACAGCATTGTAGAAGAATGGTGGAGAGCAAGATTAAAAATGTGCCAACAGCTTGTTGAAACAGAGGTGTAGGAATGTGAAAAGCATAATGGCAGGCAACTAGTACATACTAGTTTACAATATAAAGGATAGGGTTCTTAGCTAGTCGAATATCCTGTGGGATTCATATGTTAGAGGTGGGAAAAACAAGATGAGGTCTTCAAAATGTCTCCAGTTTTAACATTAAACTCTAACCCATCAAATAGTAATATAAATTTAGTGTAATAGCTAAGAATTTAGGCTAGAAACCAGAAGGGCATAAGTTTGGTCCTCCCTTAGGCATGAAAGCTGGTTGGATAACTTTGGGCCAGGTACTTTCTGTCAGCCCAACCCTCCTCACAGGAGAAAGCATGAAGGATACATAGCAACTTCATTTGACTAAAAATCAAGGCAGGATAAAAATCTAAGAAATGAATAAAACTAAATCCACTTGACTAGAGCAACAGGCCAGGTCTTAAAATAAAGTGTATACAATATTTTTGAACTGGATCTTGATAGACAAGGTGTCTCCCCCACTGTTTTCAAAAAAATATACTTGATAAATCTTATTCAGACAATGTGTAATTAAAACCTAGAGTCTATGAATTCAAAATATTATATAACTACAACAATATAACAGATGTTGTACTATATTTTATAATTGTATAATTATAAAAAATAATTGGATATAGAAGATAAAGTTTTAATAGGTGGACCAAAATTTTGCTGTGCACTTGAAGTTTGGATGAAAGCAGGCCAAGTATTTCAATATATAATGCAATAGATAAGAGAATCTAAGACTCATTTCAGCATAGTACTTATCTCTCTCATAACTTTTCCAATGTTCAGCCCCACAATCAGTTTATTAAGCAAAAAGTATGCATCCATTTCTGACATAGAGAGCCTGTTTATAGTATATGTCATACAGTTGTTAGATGTTCTATGCTGCCTAATCTCTTGAGAGATCAGGGGACATACATAGCATTCCTTCTTTCAGTTATTTACCTACAGCCCTGTAGGGATGATTGGACTGGAGCTCTCTGGTCTTATGTCTATGTTATATTACACCGGCCTCCTCAGCTTAGTGTAAAGCTTTTCCAGCCAATCCTAAATTTTGAGTGTGCTTATGCAAGGAAATGCTTTCATGCCTAATTATCCTCACCAATTAATTAACATGGACTTAGAAAATGAGAATCTGGCAAAAAAGTGTGTATATCCAGATAAACTGATACAAATGAGGATTTGAAAAATGTGGATTTTTACAGCTCTACCTTTTCATCAAACTTCTTTTTTGTTCAAACATATTCCATTCCTGTTTCTTCTTTATTAACGTTCCTTATTTATTCCTTATTTTTCTGTTACCAAATTCTTAAGAGTTTTAATTGATTAGGCAAAATGAGGTATTCACATGAAAACTATGAATGGAAGTATCTGGGTCAGGTGAGTTTTTACCTTTTATGAACCTAAAAGCCTACATTTTCCAGAGAAACAGGTGATTTCTTGTGAGTTTGCCACTCTAATTTTAGACAGTATATGTAGCTGGTCTATCAGCTATCGCTATAATGATCAAAGCCAGAAAAGGACTTGCAAAGAAATTCTTAGATAAAAATTTAAACAGCATCATGCAGTGTTGTGATTTTTTAACCATTTTTAAATGATATCAGTGTATTTATTTTATATAGTAATTGTCAGAGAGAAAAACTACTTCCAAATGAATATCTTGCATAGTACGGATATTACCTCATACAGATTTCCTCTTTGTATCAGGATGGCTGCTATTATATCAGTATTGTTATCAGACCTCTCTCTTTTTATCTGTGAAACACAGTTGTCTGATTCATTTTCCTAAGAAAAACAGGATGCTGCAGAGGACCCTGACAATAGCTATTACTGACAGTAATACTTCTGTAGGTCCTAAACAATGAGAGAAAAAGTAAGCTAATAATAATATGTAATGATGTAGTAACCTCTTTTTCCTCCTGCAAGTTTTCCACAAACTCCTTTTTTCCCTCCCAATATTTCCATGTGTTTATTGAAGTTAAAATTATAGCAAGCACAATTTTATTGGCCGCAATTGGCCACAATTGGCTTAAATTGACCCTTTAAGGCCCGGTCCCACTGCACTTATGGATGCAGAGAGGATGTAAAACATAAAAAAAAGCTTGCCATCAGTTGGAAAACGCTATGCATCCGTTGTGTAGTCATTGCATACGTGTTTCATACGCTCTATCCATCGAGCATCCGTCCACTGCGATTTCATCCACGCAAGAAGTTTTGAGCTGCACAAAACTTTGTGAACAGATGAACTTTCTGCTGTGTACGATGTAAATCCACGACATACGAGCAACAAACGTTCTATGTCCGTTATCATCCGTTAAACATCCACTGTATCCTTTCTGCATCCTCTGGGCATCCTCGCAACTCACATCTGTTGCAGCTGAAAATGGAAAGAGGGAGGAAAGAAAAGGTACATGGAACGTCTATACATCGTTAGTAGCACGGAAATAGAAAGGATGAGCAGTGAACGGTTTGCATCTGATATACATCAGTGCGGCATCCCCTTTCTTTCCTTTAGGTGTACGTGATGCTTTATCTGCTATGCATCCGCTTAGCAATTATCCCCCGTAACCCCTTCAGAGGTGTCATCCCCTTCCATCTGCTTTCATCCGCTAGGCTTCTGATGAACATCCGTTTAACATCCCCGCTACATACTACCCATGTCCATTCTTTTCCATTCTGTTTATGCAAATTTTCACCACTTTTTGGAGTGGATGACAATAGATGGAGCCAACCCCGAAATTTTGCTCATCCGCTGTGTCCTTTACGCATACGTTTTGCATCCATCGGCCAGTGGGACCGGGCCTTATTAAAATGGTGGTGTCTAAAGTAGTATCATCTCTGAACATCTTGATCTAGGGACAAAGGATAATCTTCAGGACACGTTTTCCAGTTAGTAAGTTGCTATGAGATCATTTGCTAAGCTCCTGCGAGAACATGGTATGTCTGTGATTGAAATAAAATTTCTGTACATTCCACCACTAACTAACACTCTTTAACTTAGTAGTGCTGAAGAGGTTGCCAATGTGAGTAATAAAACACCTGCAAGACCAAGCTCAGAGAACCCAAATTTCAGTTGGGTTAGGACAGGAAATGCCGAGCATTGGAGACATAGGATCAAGTTTCTTAATGATCAAAGAAATAGAACAAACTCTTGTTGTCATGGCAGCATCACGTGACATATTGTGACTTTTTTTCCCCTTTGCTAAAACAGATTTAGGAGTGGCCAGAGCATGATGCATCCCACTCACAGGCCGTAAGTTTGGCAGCCTTGAAATAGAGGAGTAAGAAAGAAGAAAAAGCAGGAAGCAAAAATCTTAAGGAGAAGTAGCAACATGGACAATGATCTGAATTGGTCTGCAATGGGATCAAAAAGTTATGATGATAGCCACAATCATCTTGTCAGCCCTTTGAGGTAATCTGGACAGAAAAACAAAACCATGACATAATTACTGTAACAGAATCTTAGAAGTCTGAAAGCGGTTTCCTGGTGCTGCCTTTATGTTCTAGAGAACTAGGAGAACCAATGCTATTTTCTCCATTACTTCTGTTTTGGACTCAAGATTTCTTTTATCCAACCCTTTCTCTAGACTGAAACTCTTTTTCCTATCTCCCAAGGTTATTTTCACAGTCTAACACATATCTATTGAAGTCCTGCCTATTAAAAACAAACAGGGCATTGATCACACAGTTGTGGTCCCTTCTTGATATTTTTATCCATCCATTCTGAAGGTTCCCTAATGGAAATAAAAAGATATTTAGGAAGACAGAAAAAAATCCTGGAGAAGAATGGTGGTTGTGAAATGTCTCCACCCACCCACTCACCCAAAAAACTTAATGCAACCCCTTGTATTTTCCAAAGGCTTTTCACTTGAAGCACAGACATTCTGATTCATTGAATCCTTAGCTCTTGCTTCCCCAATTTAATGCCCTCCAGATGTGAATAAGTTCCATCATACCATAGCTAATGGAGCCACCTGGATAGTATCAGGCAGGAAATGTTGTTCTAAACTTATACATGTAGTTTTGGAGGCAAGTGTCACTTTGTTGGGTGGGATTACTTCTGAGTAAATTTATGCATTGGCTAAAGTTCTTTGTAGAACCCCCCCCCCAACTAAAATATTGTTTCATTTACCACTTCAAAGAAATTGTTGTCTAAATTCTAAAACCCCTCATTTTAGTTTTTAAGAGTTTATATGGGTCTAACTAACACTTTTACGAGGGCAAGTTCATTCGGGTAGTCTTACTGGAGAAGCAGCTGCCAATGACTCAAATATATTCATTTCCCTTTAAGTTAATACTTAGGAAGAATCTTTCCAGTTTAAAACATTTTATGGTTTTAGATTTTGAATAGGTGATTACGATGATGAAAAAGTTAGCCATTATTTATTTATTTATTTATAGAAGATATATTAAATGGCAATAGAAAAAATATTTCTTTTTTCAACTCAGTACTGCCATTTAGCATATAAGTGACATTTTTGCAGTTCTTGTGTTGTAGCTCTAGAAGATTACAAAGATTGATAGAATTATTGAATTGATAAAAAGTTTGCAAATATTTGCCTATGGTAAGATTTTTGTGCTTAATATACAAAATAGAATTCTTTTACAATCAGTTGGGTTTTGAAGTCTGTTAAAATTATTCTGCCCTTTGGGAAGCTTCTTAGATTACAGTTCCTACAAGAGGCATAGACACTGCATTGTTACACGAAGTTTGGATATATTGCACATAAATTGATACGCATTGTTAAGTATCCAAATGCACCTATGTGGATGTGAGGAAATAAATGTCACATTTCACCAATGCAAAGCCATATACAAAATAGCCTTTAGATTCTTTTTTTGTATGTGTGCCAGAATATTTTTAGTAAAAAAAGGTAATACATTTTAAAACAAAGATTAAATAGAATTTTAAAACATATATGTAGTCTTAGTTGGTAGTCTTAGTAAACACAAATCAGGTTAAAAAGTAAAAATTAATGAAATGGCAAACACTGATTTCTGTTTCATAAAACATAACCTTCATAAAAGACATTTAGGATGAAACAGAACCAGATGTCTTTATTCCTGTGGATGCCCTACAGCAAGGCTATCAAACTCCCAATCCATGGGTTGATGTGTCATATGATGGTCAGGCCCATGCCCAGTTTATCTGGGGGGGAAAGTCCTGATACGTCATGTGACGCTGCCATGACGATGTGAATTTGACACCTCTGCCCTACAGAATGCAGTTATACTTGTTGACTAACTCAGATTATTAAATTTGTTTCTATGCCTATTCACCAAATTTTGGGACTTATACATGGAGAGAACTCATACTTGCTCTCTATATCAACCTGGAACTCTGTATGGTATGGTGATAGTAAAAAAAAATGTGATCTCTAGGTAGAATGGCCTGTCTCTTACTTGTTTTGATTCCCTTATAGAAGGGACAAAATGGTGACTGCTATCTTTTGTCAAATGGTGGTGTTGGCATGTATTGGTGTATATGGGGGCTAAAAAGAAATACAGTTTCTTTCCTTATTATATGTATAGAAACAAAACACATATAGATGCTTGATGTGATATAGTTTGTAAAAATTTTTCCAACAGGCCTGCATGATATCTGATTTGAAAGTCAAAATAAAGCCAACTTAATCATTTATTGAGTTCCACCAAGGTCTCAAACTGAATGCTATCTCTTCCTAATGTGGTAAAAACAGAGTGATGCAAAGCTCCCCTTATGCCAAAAAACATGATTAGTTGGTTAGTTGACCTTGACAGATCACAAAGATAGATTCATTAGACTTACTAAATCAGTTTAGGGAAGCTGTCTGGCAGCCTGAAGCTGCAAGATGTTAAACCTAGTTTAGAACTGAAGTTAGACTTAGCCAAGTTACATATTCTGCTCATAGAAAATTCAACATACTCTATTGAGGCCTTTGATGATTTTGCTGATATCAGAAGAGGTCTAAACAGCATGAATTATTTCTACAAGTTTTTAAGATACAACAAAATTCTAATTTTCCAAAGTTCACTTTTTGTAAATACTTATTACTCCAAAATTTATTTATTTTCTTTTTGGACATGTATCCCAACTTTTCACAGAGTCCAAGGCAGCCTATATAGTGCTTCTTTGATTTTTCTTCACAGCAATTCTATGAAGTGGATTGAGAGAGAGGGAATGGGCAAAAAATGCAAAAAGGACAGTCCTGGATTCCATTTATTATTATTACAATTATTAGATTTTTATCTTTTTCATTTATTTAGGTCAACTCAAGGTGATCAACATACTTAATTCCCGTTTCCTGTTTCCCACACAATGCAGGTGGATTGTTAATCACTAGAAAAGACCTACTGATCCAAAGTTACTTTCATTTGGCCTATAGTAGCTCCGAAGGAGTAAAAGTACTTGACTTCAGGCTTTACATTGGGATGGGAAGACTTTAAGTGCCTTAAGACATACTTTTTACTCCTTAAATCCTGAGTTTTTCAAAATTGGAATCACTTTGTAACCTGACCCTGTCCAATTTTGGAGTATATTCTGCAGCACATAGTACAAATCCTAGTATGGCCTGAAGTAATAAGTTGCAACTGGAAAAAATATAAAATGTGTGTTTTAATATAGATGAATTATATTCATTTCTGTGTTCAGTTTGTTGTTTTATTGCCAAGAGGGATAGTGCATTTCAGAAAATTTGCCCCAGAGATCCGACAATAGATCTTCTCTAGCAATTAGTTTTTATTGCATAGCGATTTGATATCCTCACTTGAAAATTTTTAGAATAGAATGTTGTTTTGTACCCTTAAGGAAGAAATCTCACTACATAATATAATGCTGCCAATGTGAAATGCACTTGTAAGTGCACTTGTGACTTTATGTCCAGTGTAGACCACAGCCTTCAGGGCACAGAAAATTATGTATATTTCCAAGTCTTAGTAAGCATACAGCTGAAGAAAGACACTTTCTGTAGTTTAGGACTACTGACAGAGGAGCACAGTTCTTTAAAAGCTACCGTATAGAATTGTTCCTTTGTGTAAAGTCTACTTTGAGTTGAGTGTGACCCCGATGACTTCTTGTAGACCTTGGCAACAGTAGAGAAGTGCTATCTAGTGCCGTCTTCCAAGATTTTATTTTATTTATTTTTTCCAAACTAGCCCACAGTCCCATTCAAGTACAGACCAGACCCAAAGCTGCTTAATTTTAAATATGAAATTTACCAATCATTTTATGAAGCTTTAGAATATTTAAAGACTTTATATTATCTAAATAATCTACATATCCACCAAGAGAATTATATGGTATTGTAGGCTATGGGTGGGATTGAGGCTAATATCATTTAATGACTTAATTTAAACAACACTTGAATGACAATTTCACATTCTTGACTATTATCCTTACTTAATATTGTTTATAGATGTATCTTGGGAATACTGGGTTTTTAACAGACAAATCAACAAGTTCTAAAAACAGCAGTTTTCTTTCCTTGATTAGAATATGTGCAACCAAGGAAAAATAAAATCAGCAGACTTATTTTTGATATCTCATTCTATCATCGAATTAATATCAGTTATTTTCCATTTAATTGTTTTTAGTTAGAAAACTGAAAATGATCCATTGAGACCTGTTGATTTTCCTGATGCTCTTAGCATTGTTCTCTTGTGGGTAAAATGCTTCTTGAAGTAGCTTCCTTCTGACATTGGCCAGGAACAGGCAAGAAGTTTGGGGAACATCTAGACAACCCCAATCAGAATTAGGATTCATTTGTAACAGTTTAGAATATGACTAAAACATGACAATACAGTCAACAGTTTAAAATGATAAAATATGATAAACTGTAAAAACTATGATACCAGTCCTTAATCACTCATCACCATTAGACTTAAAACACCTTGCAGAAGAGTTCCACCTTCATGGTCTTCCTATTGCTCCCATACTTTTCCTCTGTAAAAGGATAGTATCATGCCGCCAACCTTCCACCCCTTTTGCATTGATAGGGAATCATAACCATCATTCCACATGTGTCCAGTTATTCTTGTAGGATATGACCCTCAAGTTGTCTGGAAGCCAAGCCATAAAGGATTGCATTTTTAATAGTACTCTGAAATCTATTGGAATATAATGTTACATTGCAGTAGCATATCTCCAGTTAGCATGTAAGCTACTCTATTATGTGTTAATTACAGTTTTCAAGTGATCTCCAAAGGTAGCTACATGCAAAGAACAATGCAATTATGTATTCTAATGATGATGAAGAAGAAGGTTTGAGTTAACTGTCTCACTTTGGCCAGGGCCACAGCTAACACAACAGCTAAAGCTGAATGCTACAGAAAACTTCATGGGCCATGATATTCTTCTACAAATCCAACATAGCACACAAAAATAAGTCATTCTTGTTCAGAAAAGTGACATCCCATGTGGAGTTAAAACTGGAGCCAATAGAATACCAGATAATTTTCCACCTTGCTTGGTATCAACTGTTGTGTATAGAACTTGGTAGACTCCAAATATCTTAAACTGATTGGCCAAATAGGCCGTTCTCGGATTGGTCAGTTAAGCCCCATTCCAATTGGCCTGCCTCATGGCGGGAACACTTGAACAACTGTCATTGGCCACAAGCTGCAAGCAAGCCGCTATAAGAAGGGCTGCTGCAGCTTGGGTAAATGTTCCGTTACAAGTCACTATACTGTTTTAATAAAGAGCTGTTTGTTGGAACCCGGTGTCGCGCACCTTACTTCCAAACGGAACACTGGCGATGAAGGTGGGATCATCCTAGAAGAGTGAGACCGAAGCACGTGGCAACCAGAACCGAGCAACCGAGATGGCCGGTAACAATGCGCTGTCCGCACCGTTCAACCCAGCCGAAGAAGATTGGGAGTCGTACATTGACCGCTTTCTGATGTACTTAGAAAGCAACGAGCTACAGGAGATAACTGACCAGAGGAAGAGAGCAGTAATCCTCACACACTGTGGGCCAGCTGTTTTCAAAATGGCCAAAGTGCTAGCTTAAACCGAGAGATGTTAAGCAGATGGCATGGCCTGAACTGAACAGAATGCTACGAGCCCATTATGCGCCTATGGTCTCCAACTCGATCAAAAGGCACGAATTTTATAAACGAGACCAACAGGAAGATGAGAGCATCGGGGATTTTGTAGCAGCCCTAAGACACATCAGAGGAGCCTGCGAGTTCCAGAACATGGACGAGGCCATGAGAGACTGCGTGGTCCTTGGATTGAAGGACGCTACACTCCAAAGCAAGCTGCTAAACAGACTGAATATCACAGTGGCCGAGGCCATCGTAGAAGCCACCGCCGCTGAAGCAGCCAAGAAATCCACAGCCACTATGCGCCAGATGAAGTTTTGTGAAGATTCAGAGAAGCAGGACTTATAGTCAAAAGAGAAAAATGTAAACTAGCCACTGATCAAGTCGAATTTTTAGGCTACCTTATAAATGAGCAAGGGATATACCACACTGAAAAGAAGATAATGGCAATCAAAGATGCACCCAGATCTAAGAACAAAACTGACTTACAAGCATTCTTAGGTCTCATTAATTTCTACAATGTCTTCCTGCCCAAAAAAGCAACCACTGCAGAACCTTTACATTGACTGTTAGATTAAAAAATTGTCTGGAAATGGGGCCACCAGGAAAAAGCAGCATTCCAGAACATTAAGGACTTATTAACTTCTAACACTGTTTTGATTTAGTACAGCAACACTTTGCCATTGACGGTCACCTGTGATGCATCACCTTTTGGAATCTGCGCCATCCTGGTCACAAGTCAGCAGAGAGGCACCAATTGCCTTCTATTCCAAAACACTGTCAAAATCTGAAAGGAACTACAGCCAACTCGACCAAGAAGCCCTTGCAATCATTGCAGGCGTCAAAAGATTACACGAATACCTATATGGTAGTATGTTTTCAATTATCACTGACCACAAACCCCTGCTAGGGGTCCTAGCAGGAAACAAACCAACCCCGAACATTCTGTCGCCAAGAATGACGAGGTGGTCAGAATTCCTTGCTGCATACAATTACACACTCATCCATTGGCCAGGAAAGACCATCACCCATGCGGATGCCTTGAGCCGTTCCCTGCTGCCTGACATAGAAGGCGACCCAGCTCCCACCACCTCCACTCTCCAAATCGAGTCATGGCCGAATCTGCCACTAACCGCACCAGACATCGCTAAAGCTACTGCGAAAGACCCGCTGACACCTCGAATCTTGCATTGGGTAGGTAAGGGCTGGCCGGACGAGAATAGAGGCGAGACTTTTAAACCTTTTTGCAACTGACAGACTGAACTGTCTATTGAAAAAGGCTGTATACTATGGGGGGACAGGGTGGTAATCCCCAAAAAGTTACAGGAAGAAGTGTTGTACATGTTGCACGAGGGACACCCTGGCATAGTAAAAATGAAAGCCCTGGCCAGGAGTTACGTCTGGTGGCCAGGACTGGACAAAGACATTGAACGATGGGTGGCAACATGCCATGACTGCCAAAAATCAAGGCCTACCCCTCCACTGGCACCAGTCATGGAATGGGAAACTCCCAGAGGTCCATGGTTGAGATTGCATATTGACTTGCGAGGCCAACAAAAGGGAACACCTATTTTATAATCGTTGACGCCTACTCGAACTGGTTAGAGGTTATCCTTATGGCGTCCACTACTATGGAAGCAGTCATAAAACAGTTAAACAAACTTTTTGCCACACATGGACTGCCAGATGTAGTAGTCTCGGACAATGGGCCCCAGTTTAGCTTTTGAGCAATACTTGGCCGCACAGGGCATCCGACATGCCCTGACAACACCGGCTCATCCGGCTTCTAATGGACGGGCCAAATGCATGGTTCGTTCTACTAAGGAGGCCCTAGAAAAAATGGACACGGGGGATGTCCAAGATAAACTTAACAAACTATTAACTATTCAACATATCACTCCTAGTACAACCACTAACAAAAGCCCAGCAGAACTCCTCATGGGTAGAAAATTGCGTTCCTACCTTGATAGAGTGCACCCCACCTATTTGTGTGACAAACCCCTGACTCCTCCAGTAAATATCACTCCTTTGATATCGGTGATTTAGTCTACGCTAAGAACCTTACCGGGGACCCATTATGGCTTCCAGCCACAGTTACCCAAATCACAGGGCCCCAGTCATACCAACTTGCACTAGACAATGGCAGAACATGGAAGCGGCACATCAACCAGCTTCGCTCTCGAACATTGGAACGCAACACTACACCACTGCCACAGACACCAACCGAGGAGGGGGGAAACACAAAATAATAAAAAAGGGAGAGACAAACCTCCAATAACACAACGACAATTCCTGAACAAACCCGAACTAGAATCCCAAATGAAACAAAAAGAGCACTTACCCATAGACGACCTCCAGAGAAGAAGTCCAGGAGCAGAAGAGCGAGGCGAGGCCTTCCTGGAAGGAGACAGCCAGGCCAGCTCGACCAGCCCAGACAAACCAGGAGGGAGCAGCGGAGCCACCTCAACCAGCCTGAGAAACTCAGGTGGGAGCGGCAAGGCTGACTCACCTTTCCAGGAGGTTCCATGAGAAGACAAGGAGAGGAAGCGATCCTGTCTGAACCGTTTGAGGACCACGCTGAGACTGAGCTGCGCAGGTCAACTAGGACCCGCAAAAGCCCTACCTACCTGCGTGACTATGTTACGCACGTTGGACGAAACCAAAGGGGGAGGGGTGTTGTGTGTAGAACTTGTTAGACTCCAAATATCTTAAACTGATTGGCCAAATAGGCCGTTCTTGGACTGGTCAGTTAAGCGCCATTCTTATTGGCCCGCCTGATGGCAGGAACACTTGAACAACTGTCATTGGCCACAAGCTGCGAACAAGCCGCTATAAAAAGGGCTGCCGCGGCTTGGGTAAATGTTCCGTTACAAGTCACGATACTGTTTTAATAAAGAGCTGTTTAGTGGAACCCGGTCTCACGTACCTTATTTCCAAACGGTGTTGGAAACACGGTATTTCCAAACACTTTGGAAATACCAAATGGTATTTGGAATACCGAACGGTATTTCCAAAGACTTTTTCATACCATGCAATCCCCAAAGGCTTGAGATATGTACTTATGATTTCTATTGCGTTGGCAAGTCAGGGATGCAAATTGACTTCTGATGGTCTAAGGATTCATAAGGTGCTTTTAAAAAATTATCAGGATACAAAAGGGTACCCAAAAGTTATAAGGAACCTACCAGCATCCTGTTTAAGTTAGAGGTGGATGGTAACCATTATGTCAAAACTGGCATTGTTTCTTGTGTCCTCTCAGTAATCTTGCGGACTCTTATCTCAATGATTCATAGGCTTGTGTTAGGTAAGGCTTGGCATTGGCATTGATTTGCCATTCTTTTTCAATTGAGGTCAACTAGCAGCCAGCAGACATTCTCTTTATTTTGGAAAGGTTTCATTTGGGCGAAAGCTTAGCCTTTTAATCAGAGCCTGCTTGTCTTCTGTTTTTGATGGCAAAATACCATGTTTCTCAGTCATTTTCAAGCATTGACTGTCTGGCAGGATTTCCTGGATACATAGTAGTTTTCAGACTATGAAAAGCTAGCATTCTGATTTTTACAGATTGGTTGAATTATTTGCATAGTTTCTTTTTTTCTTATTGAAGAAAGCTCATTGCTGGAGAAGAAGAATGTGTAAACCCCCCCCCCCCCCCAAAAAAAAAAAAGTAATTAGGAGTCCTTTGTGCTCTCTAAAATTCGTTATTTTCTTGTGGACATTTCATTATCCAAAAAGCTACAAAAAGTAATTAGTTCATCTCATCCTTCTCCTTTACTAATCAGTCTTATGTTATTCTATGGGGAACTGGTCCATCAACCCAAACTTCCTTCTGCCCTTCAGGTCCCAGAATCTTAAACCAATATGAAATTATATGAGAGCATCATTGTGATAATCCTGTCATCACTTCTTCTGTTAATCTTGCTTTTACTTTTGATTGGAGGGCAAGTATATGTAGTTTAGAACCTGCTACTTCTGAAGGCTACATGCTTTGGAAGCACATTTTTCTAACCTTGAGGTGTTCCACTTAAGTGGACTACTTTAAGAGTACTTGGCAATGGCCATATGGGACAAGAAATTCTTCAGATTAAAATCCACATTTCGACCCTTTTAGGATATGCAATCTCAGAAAACAAGAACCACTTAGATTTTTGGAAAGACTTTTATTTCTAATTAGAGAATCCTGAAAGCTAGTCAGAGCAGTGGTAGAATTCAAATTGATTTACCACTGGTTCAGTGGATATGGCTTCGTGTCCGTGCTTTGTGTGTGCACGTATACTTTGCACATGCATGCAGCAAACATGCACTTTGAACACAGGCAGAGGCTTTCCTGCTGACCTTCTGCACTCTCCCTGTCTCTTCAACAGCTGACGCATGGCAATCTGCTGTGCTGCTCAATGCAGCTGAATTTCAAAAGCAGGAAATAAAGGTCAGTATGGAGCCGGGGCAGGTGGGCAGGCCCAGCAGCTGATTATCGAAGTGAACCAATTTGCTCACAGATAATCTTTGGAGCTACCAGTTTCGCTGAACCAGTGGTAAATCAATTTGAATTCTACCACTGCTCTGACTAGCTTTCAGGATTCTCTAATTAGAAATAAAAGTCTTTCCAAAAATCTAAGTGGTTCTTGTTTTCTGAGATTGCATATCCTAAAAGGGTCGAAATGTGGATTTTAATCTGAAGAATTTCTTGTCCCATATGAACTGGTAGAATCCCACCCCTGTGTCAGAGCCATTTTTCACACCTTATGCCTAGCAAAATTAAGATGGTGTTTCTCAGACTCTTTCTTCTGGATTGAGGTGTATCTTCTATCTTGTTTCCTCTCCCATTTTCCCAGGACATATTAGATATACCATCACATGTATTAGGAGGTTGTCCAGCTTTGGAAAGTATTTTACAGTAAAGTCCTCCATGAGCAGATGTCTTCATCTGTCATGCACAGATGTCAGCAGTGTCTGTCTTTTAGTAATGGAGGAGAGAGAGCTGGTGCATTTATCTCTGTATTGTTTATAGAATCATGAGCAATTAGCCAAGAGGGAGTTTTGTTACCCTGATATGCAAAATAGTTTACTAATTTCAATGTCTGGATTTCCACGTTTGCAAAAACTAAAATGAAAGCACATTATAGGTTAGCATAAAATCAACCTCCCCTAGTGTTTGGGTACATATTTATTGGCTGGGACTAAACAGCATGTTGCTTGAGAACTCTTCTGCCTATAGTAACTTGCTTTCTACTTTACTGAAAAGTAGGTGTGAGAATCAGCATCTGGATTGGGACTTTTAATAAGGGAGAGAAGATATATTAACCATTTATAGTACCTCCCTATCTGCTTTCAAAGTGATGTTGCACTTTCAAATTTCATTGCCGTTTTAGTGCAAATTGGGACCACAATAGAAAGCAAAAGTTCCTGATTGGATCTTCATATGTCATCTTCCTTATGTTCCTGATTGGAACTTCATATGTCATGTTTATTTAAATTTTTTTACATTTTAATTTGACTCTGGGTCCTCTTGAAATCTGGGTCTGCATAAGACAAAGTGGCTCAGCAAAGAAGCAGTAAAGCAGGCTTATCGAAATAGACTGCTGCTGGTAATGTTTTTTTTTTATTTCAGAGAAGTAAAAACATTTGTTAGAGAAGTTAATTCATGAAAGTCCATTGTGCTGACATTTGGAAACTCTGACTAGAACTGGAAGGAAAAGGGATTTTGTCACTGGAAAGTTTGAGCAGCGCTTTGAACGCTTGCAGGAAAGGTATCATGGAAGCCTCTGAAGCCTATTGTGTTGCCCCTCTGGTGACAGCCTTGGTCAGTGATCTACCAAGCACAATAAACTTTATCAGAAGGACTTCAAGTTTGAGTCTCTTCAGTGACAGATCGAAACCATGATTGTGCGTGGTTTCAATATGTGCTCACCGCCAGAGCTCCCTGAGCTGGCTGGCTTCAGGGCTAAGCCATCCTGTACAGGTGGTGAACAGGAGGGAGACTGCCAGCAGGGTTGAGGAGAGCCACATCTCTCCTCCTCAGCTGCCCATTACTCCCTTTCCTGAAGGCGGTTGTAGTGGTGGTTAGAAATGGTCACCTCAAAGAAGTCGACCGGAAAAGAATGTGCAGGAGGAAGATAAGAAGTGAAAGTCTTGGTTGACTGGGTTAAACTGTAAAAGCAACAATGCAAGGTACCCTGGCATTTAAACTATAAAAAAATAACATTGTTTCCAAAGAAGATTTTGAAGCAGCGAAGGAGAGAGGAAAGGATTTGGTTTGTTTTTTCTCTTCCCTTGTTCCCTACAAGGAACAATCAACAAATTGTTCCCTACAAGGAACAATCAACAAATCCCTTGTTGATTTAGGAATCAGCAAGATTCCTAAAAGATACATTTTAACTGAAACTTGGTAACAAAATAGTAGAACCCCAGGAAGAGAAAGTTGAAAAAAGAAGCAAGAAGAAACAGTTTGGGATTATTTGGATTACTTGGTGATCCCTGGATTTTTGGTTACTGCATTTGAATGACTAAAATTAATTGGGTGGTGATTTAAAAGTGTTTAAAATGACACCACTTTTAGAAGAACTAAAAATGGAACTTAAAAAGAAGTTGCAAAGAAGATGCACAAGAAGGGAGAGGTTCTTTTGGCTTCGTATTTCAATTCTTAGAAATGGAGATCTGGAACTATGAGAAACAACAAGAAACACTTGCAGAACAAGAAGATTGGGACAAAGAAGAAGCCATCTTTAATGATCAAGTAATTTTATGTGGGGGGAAAAAAGAAAGGGGGAAAAGAGAATGAAAAGTTTAAGATTTGAACAAAAACAACCAAAAAGAAGAAGAATAGTTTGAAAAATAAGTCTAATATTAGAAAGATGTTAAAGATGTTAATGAATATTAATCATAGAATTGAACTGGAATGGAATGAGTGTTTTATTTACATATATATATATATATAATCTTTTTTTAAGAATATAGTGTGTATTTTAAGAATGTACCAAGCAGAAATTCGATTGAAAGTTATGTATTATATTGAATGTTATAATTTTAAAGGTATACATTGAAAGTTAAATAAGAGTTGAATGGATAAAATTAAAAGATATAAAGGTGTCATACTCCAATTTGTAACTACAGGAGAAAATTTGTTTAATGAGAAAAAATAATATGAAGTTGAAACAGGACAGACAAAACTATAAATATAATGATTTGAATTAAGATGAGATAATTAAAATAAAGTTGAGAAAATTAAAAGAGGGGGAAAACCATGTAGAAAATATAAAACAGTGATAAGATATAGAATAGAACATAAAAATGAGCATGCAATTGAGTTTGTGTCTGTATGAAGAAGTGATAACCTGGGACCATACTATTTTCCAAAAAAAAATGTTTTATTTGTATTATGTTTTTTTTGTGAAAACCCAAATAAATTTTTCAAAAAATAAAAAATAAACTATACCAGATAATGCCAGAAGAACTTCATTTTTCTGTTAGGCAAATTGCAAAGCCAAAAGGATCTTCAGGGGTTTATGATTAGTTTCTTGTTAATAGATCCATGTAGTAGATGGCAAGTGTTCCGTCCGGAAAAACGCGAGGTAGACCGGGTTCCAACAACAAAGTCTTTATTACATACAGCAGTTGAAAAACGGAACATTGGCTCAAGCTGCGGCAGCCTTTTTATAGGGATTTGCCTGGTGGCTTGTAGCCAATGACAGGTATTTAGTTTTGCCGCCTTTTGAGCAGCTTCGTGGATTGGTTCAATAGAAACCCATGTAGGTTTTTTAGCCAATCAGAATCCTGTATTAGGAGTCTACTATTCTATATACAGAACACCCCTCCCCTCTTGTTTTAGTCCTACATGGTGACGTAGTCGCGCAGGTAGGTGGGGCTCGACTGGACTTGCGCGGTTCATTTCTGCTGAAGACTTTGACCAATTTGGATGGGGTTGCTGTCTCTCCGGTCCTTCCCCATGGAACCGCCTGGAAGGGTGAGTCAGCCATTTTACTGCCGCCTGAGTTTCTTAGGCCGGCAGTTTTGCCGCTCCCTCCTGTTTTCTCCGGGCAGATCGAGCTGGCCTGGCTGGCCCCTTCAAGTGGACTCTTCTCGCAATTTTCTTGTAACTGTAAGTCTCTTTTTTGCTCTTTTTGTTTGTTATCATATTCTGTGTTTAATTTAAATGGTTCTTTATTATTTTCTCGTATTTCTCCCTCTCTTTGGTTTGATTTTTGTCGTTTTTTAATATTTGTGGTTGTGTGTTTGTATTTCTTTTTATGTTTCGGGACCGAAACTGGTCTATGTGCCGCTTCCATTCCCTGCCGTTGTCTATGGTTAGTCGGTAGGACCGGGGGCCTGTAATTTGTGTTATTGTACCTGGAAGCCATAATGGGTCCCCGGTAAAATTTCTTGCATAGACTAGGTTGCCTATTTCAAATGTCCTGAAATGGGTGGAGGAATCGGGGGGGGGGTTTCTGGTGTATAGTTTGGGTGCAATCTGTCTAATTGCGACCTCAGTTTTCTTCCCATTAGTAATTCCGCCGGGCTTTTGTTTGTTATAGTACCCAGTGGAATATGCTGGAGGGTGAGTAGGCGATTTATTTTATCTTGAACATCCCCAATGTCCATTTTTTCTAACCCTTCTTTGGTAAACCTGACCATTCTCTCTGCCCTACCGTTTGCAGCCGGGTGGGCCGGTGCGTTTAGGGCATGTCTAATACCTAGGGAGGCTAGGTATTGTTCAAATTGGATACTCGTTAATTGTGGCCTGTTGTCGGACACTAGGATGTCCGGCAGGCCATGGGTAGCGAAGAGTTTGTCAAGTTGTTTAATAAGGTTTCAGTTGTCGTAGATGGCATAATTTTAACCTCCAGCCAAT
The DNA here is from genome assembly GCA_015471245.1 of Laticauda colubrina. Lineage (NCBI taxonomy): Eukaryota > Metazoa > Chordata > Lepidosauria > Squamata > Elapidae > Laticauda > Laticauda colubrina. Next base: position 30,083,765 of record BLBF01000040.1, read on the forward strand.
TTGAGTATGCATCTACGACAATTAGGAAAGTATGCCCCTTAGTAGGACCCGCAAAGTCAATGTGAATTCGTGACCAGGGGCCTCGTGGGGTTTCCCAGTCCCTAATGGGTGCTTTTGGTGGGGAAGGTCTAGTTCTTTGGCATTTGTTGCAAGAATTTACCCAGTATTCGATGTCCCTGTCTATACCCGGCTACCAGACATAGCTTCTAGCAAGGCTTTTCATTTTAACAATTCCAGGATGGCCTTTATGAAGCATACCCAGTACCTTAGTTTGTAATTTGGAAGGGATAATTACCCGATCACCCCACAACAAACAACCCTTTTGAATCGAGAGTTCGGTTTGTCTGGTCCGGAAAGGTTTAAAGTTCTCAGTTTTTTGATTTTCCGGCCAGCCTTTACCTACCCAGTTCAGTACACGGGCAGTCAATGGGTCCCTTACAGTGGCTCTGGCGACATCATTTGCAGATATGGGTAGATCGGGGCATGTCTCTATCTGCAAGGTGGTCATCGTCGGTGCCGGGTCTTCCTCTATAGTCGGTAATGGTGCTCTGCTCAACGCGTCTGCATGGGAAATTTGTTTCCCGGGGCGATGTGTCAGAGTATAAGAGTAGGCTGCCAGGAATTCTGACCATCTTGTCATTCGCGGGGACAAAATATTCGGTGTCGGTTTGTTTCCCGCCAAAATTCCCAGTAGCGGTTTATGGTCCGTTACTATCAAAAATGTTCTTCTATATAGATATTCGTGGAAGTGTTTCACTCCGGCGACGATTGCCAGGGCTTCTCTGTCCAATTGACTATAATTACGCTCGGTTTAAGACAGAGTATTTGAATAGTATGCGATGGGTGCCTCTCTCCCATCTGGCAATTGGTGGCTCAGGATGGCACCGACTCCAAACGGTGAGGCGTCGCAGGTCACCGTCAATGGAAGTGTGTTACTAAACTGGATAAGAACGGTGTTTGATGTTAATAAGTTTTTTATTTTTTGGAAGGCTTTCTTTTCTCTATAACCCCAAGTTCAAATTGTTTTTTTATCCAGTAATCAGTGTAATGGTTCCACTATTGTCGCTTTGTGGGGTAGGAACACGTTATAAAAATTTATTAGTCCTAAAAATGCCTGCAGTTCAGTTTTGTTCCTTGGTTCTGGTGCGTCTTTAATAGTGTTGACTTTTTTGTCAGTAGGGTGTATACCTTCTCCGTCTATTAAGTAGCCCAGGAATTCGACGCGATCAGTCATTAAACAGCATTTTTCTTTTTTTACTTTTAGGCCAGATTCTCTGAATTTAGTTAGTATGTCTTTTAATCTTTTTTTTAGTTGGGTCGCATCTTTGGCCAAAATTAGGACATCGTCGAAGTAGGGTACGACCCCTTTTATACCATTCAATAGGCGTTCCATGAGGCTCTGGAAAACGCCTGGGGCTACACTCACTCCAAATTGGAGTCTGTTGCATTTGAATGCCCCTTTGTGGATCACTATAGTTTGTGCTTCAGCCGTTAATGGGTCTACTGGGAGCTGTTGGTAAGCTTGTGCTCGATCTAGTTTAGCGAAAACTTTTCCTCCCCCAAGAGAATGTAATAAGTGTTGTACAACTGGCACCGGGTATGCGCTTTGTTGCAATCCGTGGTTCAGGGTAGCCTTGTAGTCACCACAGATTCGAACCAACCCATCTGGTTTAATTGGTGTTACGATCGGCGTTTCCCACATAGCATGGTCAACAGGTTCTAAAACCCCTTGGTCTATTAATTTATTTAGTTGTTCCTCCATTTTTTGCTTTCAGAGCAAAAGGAACTCGTCTGGTCTTTAGTCTTCTAGGGGCTACCTGGGGGTCTAGACTAAAGGAAATTGGGGTCCCCCGATACCTGCCTAGGGAGCCGTCGAAAATGTCCTGGAACTCTTGGATCAGGTTTTCTTCCCAGTCGGTTGTGGCCACCCGGTCTAATCCAGTCATCCCGATGCCCAATGGTGCGAAACATTCGATGCCCAGGAGGCTTGGTCGGTCTCGGTCGACTATTGTCAATGGTAGTACTTCGACATGTTGTTTGTAGGCGACTCGGAAATGTCCTAGGTCTACTACAGGAATTCAGTTTCCTTGGTCGTCCTTCAGGGTTAATTTTTGTCTCTGGAGTTCTTTGAGTTTGATATCTGGGACCAGTTGTTTGATGGTGTCCCATGATACCATTGATAGGAAAGACCCAGAGTCTACCTCCATTTCGCAGGGGTTGCCTTCTGTTTTTACAATTATTTTTACTTTCTTCCCGCTTTCTGTCTGAGTGCTTCCGATAGTGAAAGTCTGATGTGTTTTCTCTCGGTTAGTGGCTCGCTTGTTCCGCTGCCACTTTCTCTCAGTTTGTTTTGGCTCAGCTTGTGCGGGGGAGTTGCTGCGTCTGTTTGGGCTGTAATTTTTTTTATTCCTGCAGAATTTCTCGATATGCCCTCTTTTCTTGCAAGCTCTGCAAATGGCATCGAGAAATCTGCAATCGGCCCGAGGATGGTTTCCTCCACAGCCAGCGCATTCCCACCAATTCCTTTTTTTGCGCCCTTTCTTGTTGGCGTATAGGCAGTGGACTTCGTCGTCTTCCTCCCCGGATTCTGACGTCTCGTCAAAATCCTCGTGGTGAGTGGTGGTGGGAAATTGTTTCTTCCCTCTGGCCAGGCTTGTTTCGTCGTTGTTCGTGTTCATCTGTTTCCTTTTGACCATCGATTTTTTCGTGGCTTCTGCGGCTGTGGCTTCTGCGATGGCTTCGGCTACGGTTATATTGGGTTTATTTAGCAGCTTGCTCTGTACATTAGAGTCTTTTAAACCCAGTATTACTTGATCCCGCATCGCTTCATCCAAATTTAGAAATTCGCACGCTCCCCCTATTTGTCGGAGGGCTGCCACAAAATCAGCGATGGTCTCGCCTTCTTTCTGGTCTCTTCGGTAAAATTTGTGCCGCTTTATAAGGTTTGACACCACCGGTGGGTAGTGAGCCTTTAGTATTCTTTGGAGCTCTGGCCAAGTCAATTGTTTCACATCTCGGGGCTTCGCCAAAGCCTTGGCCATTTTGAAGATTGTGGGCCCACAGTGTGTCAAGAAAACAGCTCTCTTACGCTGGTCTGAGATCTCTTCCATCTCGTTACTTTCCAAATACATCTGGAAACGGTCTACATAGGATTCCCAATCCTCTTCATTGGGATTGAAGGGTGCGGGTGGTGCGTTATTTCTAGCCATTGTTCTTCGTCTAGTTTTATTTGTCGCCGCGCGCTCAGTCTCGCGTTTAGGACGATCCCACCTTCGTCGCCAGTGTTCCGTCCGGAAAAACACGAGGTAGACCAGGTTCCAACAACAAAGTCTTTTATTATATACAGCAGTTGAAAAACGGAACATTGGCTCAAGCCGCGGCAGCCTTTTTATAGTGATTTGCCTGCCAGCTTGTAGCCAATGACAGGTATTTAGTTTTGCCGCCTTTTGAGCAGCTTCGTGGATTGGTTCTATTGAACCAATCCCCATGTAGGTTTTTTAGCTAATCAGAATCCTGTATTAGGAGTCTACTATTCTATATACAGAACAGGAAGCTTGTGTCAATGCAATCTCCTTGCCTTTGTTTGGTTTACCTAAGTGGTTGTAATGGAGGGTTTAGTTAAAAAGGTCATTATGTGAATTGCTCCCAATTTTACAAATTTTTTTTGCCACGATTGTGCAGCTGTAAAGTGAATCATGTGGTTGTTAGGCGAATCTGGCTTTTCCTATTGACTTTGTTTGTCAGAACCTGGTTGGGAAGGTGCAAATGGCAATTACACAATTCCAGGACATGCAACCATTGTAAATACATGCTGGTTGCCATGTGCCTGAATTTTGAATTTGGGGATGCTGTGATGGTTATAAAGCAAGAACACTGGTCATGAATCACATTTTTCAGGGTCCTTGATCACTAAACGATTATAAATCTAAGATTACCTGTAATTGATTAGCAATGCTTAAAATTGGTGGGCAGCCTTCAGGCTGCTCACAGCATACTGGGTATGAATTGTGCAGTGTTTGTGGCTTTCCCAGGACCACAAAACCACACTACCAGCATTAGATTGGAAAATCATCACATGGTGAATTCTGAGGGGTGAATCTTTAAAACTCAGAGAGGTAATGGGACTTGGAGTGGCAGCAAAAAGCATGAATATTCACTAGTATGCAAACCCTTTCTGTGAATTTCCTAGCAGAAAAATAAAGGTGTCCTCCATGTGAAGCTTTAAATTAAAAGTTATGCATGACTTCTCTTCTTGATCTCTCCAATAATTGTTCAAAAGTAATTGTGCAAAAACCAATAAAAGGATCTGCTCTCTAAATCAGATACCGTAAATTTTGAATGTGGTAAGAATATAGCTATGAGTACATGGTGTACTCAGCCAAAATTTATAATTTTCTCCACTGTCCTAACCTGTCATGACTCGGTGTTTACGGAGAAAGCAAACCTCAGAGCACATAAAAAATTATACAGATAGACCAGGTCTCCCAATTAGGCCTAAAGTATATCAGAATTGGGTAGACATTACAGGTTTGAAAGATCCAAGCAAAATGGGAAGGGAAAAGGTATCATATAACATGGAGGACTTCCCTAAGAACCTAATGGAGGAATCCAAAACAGTCTATCTCAGGAAAAAACACATAAGGCGAGCCAATTCTGTCGGTAGGCACCAGCCTATCAGGATACACAATCAAAATTTCCTTACCCCAAGCTGCTGAAACTCATTAAAAAAAAATCTTAGAAAAAAACTTTTCTTCTCTTCCTGCTTAGTTCGAATGTCTTTTTTAAGGTGATAATTATTTGGAAATCTCCATGAATAATCAAGAAAAGGCAAAAACTTTCTACAACTCCCTAATAATTTTACTCATATTACAGTTTATTTTTTTATTTGAAAAGTCCTATGTATTCAACTTTAATTGTAAAAAAAAAACCATTCAAGACAGCATACCAATATAATACAAATTTTAAATTGTAATATGAACAATACATAATCAAAATATCCAAGCCACAAGTAAAACCAAATAAAATGACTTGCTGAATATGTGGGCAATTAGAATAAATTTCTTGCAAAATTGAGCAGATTAATCATGGCTTTTAACTAATGAATCAACTCATGGCTTCTAAACAACAATGATGCTTCTTTTAAATGTATTACGCAAAATCATTTAGCTCAAGAAAGAAAAATAATACACTTCTATGTTAAATGGGTTTAACTTTTCCCCACTACAATACTATGCAGTGTACAGTAATTCAATTCCTTTTTCCTCCCCCAGTTCTCGGAAATTGGGATTTCATCCAAATGTTTTAAAAGTTATCAATATCACTCTAAGAGTGTTTTGTTTCTATTGTATAACTAGTTTAATGTTTTTTTTTAAGTCCTAGCATATGCTAACAGTTAAATAACTAAATCAACAGAAAGTTCAGAAATATATTCTTTAAAAATGTATTTTTGTACTTATAGACACCATGGAAACTAATTCAGGAATAAAGGCAATTATTTAAGAATAGGTGTAAATTTTTTTTTAGCAATTTGTATAAAATAGTAGATGCTAAAATACATAAAGTTGTTGCTCCAGGATAAAAAAGCTACTGGGAGGTTCATAACATAGTGAAATAGGAGTTATAGCATATACAGGTAGTCATCAACTTACACCAATTTATTTAGTGACCATTTGAAATTACAATGGCATTGAAAATATGACTTATGATCATTTTTCACACTTACGACCATTGCAGCATCCCCATGGTCATGAGATTCACATTCACAGCTTGACACCTGGTTTATATTTATGATGATTGCAGTGTTCCAGGGTCATGTGATCATTCTTCGCGACATTCTGATAAGCAAAGTCAACAGGGAACCCAGATTCACTTAACAATTGTGTTATCAATTTAATAATCTGCAGTGATTCACTTAACAAATGTGGCAAGAAAAATCATAAAATGGGACAGAATTCACTTAACAAATTTCTCATTTAGCAACACAAATTCTGGGCTCAATTGTGGTCTTAAGTTGAGGATTAGCTGTACTCCATTTGAAAATTAATCTAAACCATGGGTTAACCATGAGCCGTGGTGGTGCAGTGGTTAGAGTGCAGTACTGCAGGCTACTTCTGCTGATTGCTGGCTGCCTGCAATTTGTCAATTCGAATCTCACCAGGCTCAATGTTGACTCAGACTTCCATCCTTCCAAAGTAGGTAAAATGAGGACCCAGATTGTTGGGAGCACTATGCTGACTCTGTAAACTGCTTAGTGAGAGCTGTAAAGCCACTCTAAAGCAGTATAGAAGTCTTAAGTGCTATTGCTATCAATGTAAGTATACAACGCACCATTCTCTTTCCAATCCCACCCCATCTCCTCTCTTTGAGCACAATGCTGATACATCCATTTTAGATTGTCTAACTCAGATTATGATGGCCAAGTATAATAAAGATTAATTGCAGTTTTTTCTGGGTTTAATAATGCAGCAAGATGTAGTTCAGGGTTAAATGTAAGAAAAGCCTGTCAAAGTCCTTATAATGATGCTAAAAGAACATAAGCAAGCAATCAAGTCCAAGGTTTGCTGTGCTTGCAATATTAAACGATTATGGTATCAGCAAATAAGACTTTTTCTTTGTTGTCCTTAAAAGTTAGTAAACTGTAACAAAGTGTGCAAAAAGTAAAAACTTATTTTGTATTAAGTAAATATATACAGTGGTGTGTGGCGAGGTGCTAAAATGCTACTTTCTTCTTAAGGCCATTTATTATGCAAGCATACTATTTTCATATTAGACTATGCTCCACCAAACATAGATTAGATTTTTAAAAATCTACATTTATTATTTTTATAAATAACTCAAGGCAGCGAAACTATTTAATGATCCTTTCTCTTCTTTTTCCTCACAACAACCACCTTGTAAAATGAGTTGAGCTTTTTTGACTTGACTAAAGTGGGGTTAATTTCAGTTGCTTTCCCTTACAGTAGACTGAAGAGATGTGTGTTAAAAGACATGGACCCAACATGAGGTTTGTGAGAAGCCAGACCGTAATAAACAGCTTGTTAGAAATATAAAATGTCTGGCAAAGAAGTCTCAACAGAACTTTTCCAAAACACCCAAAGGGGAATATTCTGCTGGGAGAGAATGGCTATCTAGAACTCTAAACTGGATTAGTCTTCTTAGGAAGCAGGGATGCATTGCAACATTTTGGATAAGCTCCTATTTTTATTTAAAAACTGGAAAAAGATAAGTACATCTATACCCTGCAGGAGACGAGTTCCAAGAACTAAAATAGAAATGCAGCAAAAGGCCTCCTGAGCATTTCAGGTTCCAAAATTTTGAAATGCCTTGGCCACTTCACCTCTAAGGATGTAAGAGGGCTGGCAGATCAAAGCAATAATTCATCTAGACCAGCATCCTGTTTTCTCAGAACTAAACAGTTGTCTCCAGGAAACCTTAAATTAACTTTTGCCTATACATACTTGGTGTATTGCTTTGGAATAGGGAAGAGTCATTTTGCTTTGACTATTCAGGGCTTCGGCAATGTTCTTAGACATCTCCATTTGCACACCATCTGCGTTTACTTCTGACATGGCTGCAGCAGAGTACAAATTGGATACACATCAATGTGTATCCAATTATATGTGTATCCAATGTGTATCCAATTATAGATTGGATCCAATCTTTCTAAAGATAGATCATCTCTATCTTTAGATGGAGATACTAAAGTTTGATAGAGCTCAGCTTTGGACTGTTTTCTCATAACTAGAACTTCAGGCTTTTGTGCTCTTCTTGGCTTTCAATTATTTAGTACTTTTTTGTTTTCTTTACATTGGGCGGACAGTGGTGCCATGATCAGTTGTTGGAGACCCCCAGTAGTAATAGAGTGATTACCAAAAGCCTGAGGAGATAATGGTTCCATTCAGATTTTTGTAGTGCCTCAGGGTTGATTTCAGTGAAAACAGACGCAGCACAGCTTAAACTATTCTGTGGCTTTAAGAATGAATCTGCCAATATGGAAGTACCCTAAGAGTTCCCTTCTGTTATCATCCAAATGAGTCATTTTGGTGGCTAGCAATGCATTCACAAAATAGTCATGCTTCAAGAAGCACTTTATTTTAGTTGGTCTGAAATGCTATATAAAATATATATATGATATATGATATATCCGTTTATTATTTCTGAAAATTCCCTATATTTTTATACCTAAAATTAAACTGCTAAGTAAATAAAGTGTGGTATGAAACTACTCCATTTGTGAAATGCCCATTCTAATTTATATCTTGTTGAATGGATATTTATGTAAGATATATCAACTTTTGGGCATCTAAGAGAGGATTTTTAGCCCAAGATAAGCTGCATATAAAGCCTGGGAGCAGTTTGTCTGAGCAATTTGTAATATAGGTAGTCCTTGACTTATGACCATAATTACAGCCACAAACATTAAACAGGTCACTATGTGACCATGCCCAATTTTGTGACCTTTCTGCAGCAGCGAAACAAATGCCACTGTTGTTAAACAAACCCATTATACCCAATGGGAATTTAAGCACAAAAAAGGTTTGTCAAAAGCTAAGCACCCAAAATTCTATCAAGTGACTGGGTGGGGGCATCCATTTACACTTAGAATCCAAGTTGTAAGTAGTTCTGAGAAGATCTGTCATAACTTTGGTCACTAAGAAATTGGTTGTAAGTTGAGGACCTCCTGCACTATATAGTCTGCAGTTTAGAAGGAAAAGTAAAATAGCAAATGTTCTGCTTGTTGCTGAACAGGATGGCTTTTATTCATTTAGCACATTCATAACCTACCGGTATTTTCTCCTGGAAAAAACATGCCATACTAGCCAGGGTAGGATGCTACCGGTTTGGCCAGATTCTATAGAACCAGTAGCTCTGAAGAGTAGCAGTCACTGAACTGGTTTGGTGTCTGCCACTCTGTTTGGTCCAGCCTCCTTTCCCCCCAGCTCTTGGCTGTCCTTTATTTCCTGCTTTTTCAACCTCAGCTGCTTTGTGTGGCACAGCTGAGGTTGAAAAAGTAGGAAAAAAGAGGCTTTTCAAATGCTGTGCACTCTTGCACAGTGCTTGTCAGCTGTCTGGGTGGTACAGATGAGGTCTATGCACACGCAAAATGCACTCTCACTAGGAGTGGGATTCTACCTGCCAGAGAATCGGCAAATCGCGCCACTGGCTGGCCCCTCCCTGCCCCACCCACTCATTCCTTACCTGGCATTCATGCCATCAAACCTGCCTGCAAAGTTGCAATTTTTCCTCCCCCCCCCCCCAACTGTCAGCTGTTCTGCTGTACTGGGAGATTTAGATTAGCTGGAAAGCAGGAAATCATTGAATCTCTTGCTTTCTAGCTAACCTAAAAGCAGAGCTGAACCTGAAGCTTCTATTATTCAGTGCAGACTCAGGGAGCAGATGGCAGAAATACAGATCTCTAAGTGAATCTGTGATTCTGTGAGCAACTCAGTCTGCCTGCCTGCTTTGCCTGATTTTGGGTAAAAGTTGCTCTCTTTTTTTGTAAAAAAAATCAATATTTACATAAATATTTATAATATGTACATACAAGCCATGCCCAGCCAGTCACATGGCCACCAAGCCACACCCACAAATTAGGCCACACCCACAGAACTGGTTGTTAAGAAATTTGAATCCAACCCCTGCACAGTAGTTAATAATAAAAATTTAAAAATAACAGTAAAATCACAATGATTAAGTATACTAATGCCACAAAACACTCTATAAAAACTTCAAACCTAAAAATATCCAAATTGTGGTCTTAAAAATGAAGCTAATAAATCTATAATAAATCCTTTGAAGGTTATTGGGTTCCTTTTCCATAATCTGTGGAGGAACCTGCTGTTTCCAATGTAAGACTTTCCTAACAGGTTGTGCATCTATGATATTTAATTTTGTAATCAAGAAAAATAAAGAAGATTAAGATATTCATAAGATTTTATAATTATGGTAGTGTATCATCCACCATTACTATTTTATAGATAATATTCAAATGAAAATACCAGTATTGCTGTCTTGATTCTTCCTGGATTAACATATTAGTGTTAATAATGGACAAAGTCTGTTATTTGAACAGATGTGTGGGATATAAACATATGGGAAAGCAGTGGTTATTCCAGGGGTATTTAACTTTAGCAATTTTAAGACCTCTGGACTTCAACTCTCAGAATTGTTCAGCCAGCCATCTTCGCTTATTCTGATGAATGACAGGAATAATTTGATCTAGTCTGAGCGAGGACTTTGAGCTACTGTGGAAACCCCTGCATCCAGTAGCCTAGGCTTCAGACTGTAATTAAGAATTATACTAATAGATTATTTTCCATTAGAAGATTAAATTAAATTAAATATAGGTATTCTGTTTAGGGTTCCACCTCCTTTGTATTTTTACATTAGCCATCCCATTTCACATCATCATTTTTTCAGATTTCCAAAGAAATAGACATGAAAGACTGTACCATACTACACGACACTCTGCACATCAGATAAAATGAACCATAATCCAGAGAAATTATAAACCAATTAGTCTAATGTCTATATTGGACAGGACATTTGAAGGCACTGTCAAGCAAATAGCCATATAACATGATTATTATTTATCAGCTTATTTATATTTGCATATCAGAAATGTTTTACATATAAACTATATAACGTATAAAAGTTTATCAGTTTGTAAACTTGAATTAATTTCTCCCTTAAAAGGTCTCAAACACAGTAGTGGAGGATAATGTTCAGAAATAAATCTCAGCAACATACAGTTATATTATCCCCATACAATTCACTACATGGCTTAGTTATGCCAATAAAAAGTGGTACCTTTTTTCAAGATCAAGAGATAATTATTTCATATGAAATAATCAATTTATGAAGCCAAAGTATTTTCTCCAAATATTTGATAAGCCAGACAACAAGTTTTATATCAGTATTAATGTTACAGAGATAAGATTGTTGTCTATAAAAAGACTAATTAACTAATGATATTCACAGGAACAAACCAGTCTTCAGATGTATTTCTGAAATTGATGGTAGTGGTGTTCTCAGTAGATTCTTTTATTGTCTAAGAGAAGCCTGATAAGCATCACATAATTAACATTTATATTTGTCTTACATTCATAATTGACCTAGATCCATTGAAGCAAGTAATATACTAAATATTTTTGTGTGCTAGCAGCTTATTTGGAGTGCTGTTTTATCAAGACTATTCTAGCCTTCTGATATGACATGTCTTTACTTGCTTGGTTGTTGTTTTTTCACCAAGCTTTAACCACAGAAGACATTCAGCCATTTATCCCTAACAACTGTCTAGCTCTTAAAGTGGAGAAAAAAAATTGCTAACGAGTCGCTGCTGAGCTTTTTGAGTAAGTGCTTAAAATAAGAACTTAGTTGTCAAAGGCATAAAACAGGTATTGCCTGTTCACTTTATCTGTAGCAAGCACCTAACATGTCATTAGGTTTGATAAAATGAACCATAATTAGGGTTTTATGAAATCATATTGGGGTCACAGTACTGAGGAGAAAAAAATGGTACTTTCCTCGTTGCTCCTGCCAAGTCTTTCTTTATGATTTTACATCACCGTTTCATTTGTACGTCTATTTTTGGTGCAAGCCCAGAGAAATGATCTGAATGCTCTCTATATAGTTCAATCTACATAACTTGTCAGGCTGGATCATTGGAACCTTAATTACAGAATGACTAGGGTAGAAGGTATGCTGATCTCAGTATTGTGAAGAAAAATATGAACATAAATTTAGTAAGGCATTTTTTCTTTCATTTTTGGGGTGGGCAATCTGCAATCCGTTGAGCTATTGGAATAATTTCTGTCCTCCCTTCTCCAAAGTTGTTAAGAATTCTCTGTTGTTTCTATAGCCAGTTGTTTAGAAAGAAGAGAATGTAGAAGAAAAACAGCTGTCATAGCATGTGAGTGTTCTTAATAACTTTTGGCCTATAGTTCACCTAAGCTCTATGCACAGAGTGCCATCCATCCCAGAGAAAATGCAAACCTTAATAGAGAAAAAGATGTCTATCTTTTGCTTTAAAGCATGTGTGTGTTTTTCAAAAAGGAAAGGGCATTTCTTCCAGAATAATTAACTGGTCCTCCCTAACCTAGGAATTATGGGAATTATAGTCCCAGAACATCAACTGAATATTCTTTTTTTATTATACATTTTATTTTAGATTTGGTGAGGGGAAAACATAAGAGTCTGCTTTACAAAAGATTAAACAAAACTGTTTAATCGCAGTTTTATAAATTTTAATCTTATTAATCCCAGTTTTAATCCCAGTTCAATAAACTAAAAAGAAATCATATTCCTTGAGCCACATGGATCCTGGTTTCAGTTTAAAGGCTAATGCGTAAAGGTTTTTTTTCTGGTTCATCAAGAGTCGTATTAGTTGGCCATGGGCACCTCTTAAACCCGTGTTGGTGAACCTATGCCATGTATGCTGGAAGTGGCACACAGAACCATTTCACCCCAGCACATGAGAGGTCACCTGGAAGAGCCCCACTGCGCATGCGTGCACCACTTCCCGACAGCTGATTGTCGGGTATCTTGCATGCATGTGGAGGGGGTGCACAGGAGATGCATGTGCATGCACAGGGAAGCGCTGCACACAAGGAGATCATGTGTACATGCATAGACATGCTGTGTGCAAGGGAGGAATGGCGCATGCATGCGCAGATGTGTAGCACGGGGAGGGAGTCATGCACACATGCGCAGATGCATGGCATGCAAGGAGGGGGTTGCACACACATGCAAAGACGAACGGTGCGTGAGAGGGGAATTGCACGTATGTGCAGGGTCATCGGGGAGGGCCAGGAGCCGAAAAAGGTTCGCCACCACTGTCTTAAGCTAACATACACCACTACTTTGAGTGAATATAATAATATATTCTTCTCTACAATGAACATTATAAATTATAGTTTTTTTCAGGAGATAATCAAGGAGAGAAGGAACTTGAAATTGAATAGAAATTTCCTAACAATGAGGATAATTAACCAATGGAACATCTTACCTTCAGATATTGTGGGTGCTTCATCATTGGAGGTTTTTAAGAAGAGACTGGACAGTCATGTGGCTGAAATGGTATAGGATCTCCTGCTTGAAGAGGGGACTGGACTAGAAGACCTCCAAGGTCCGTTCCAGCTCCATTCTGAGTTATGTAATCATTAATGGAATTTTTATAAAATTTCTTCAGATTACAATTCCTAATTTTTTTGTGAAAAATTATAACTATCAAATATCTACAGCAGTGATAACTGGTGCCAGCATGCTTGGACATTTGTATAGAACCTGGTTTCTAGAAGGGACCTCTCACCATATTTTTGTTTATACAAATCACCAATGCAATCCCCACAGTATGTTGGTGTATCTCCCTAGAGTGTTACCCATGTAAAAATGCTTTGAGGGAAATCCATCAGATGAAAAAAGGTTGACTGTATTGTTGAGGATCTTCTTGAAACTGAAGTCAGTTCTGTTAATAAAAGGAAATAGTAGAAATGTTCTTGAGCCAATTTTAATTTCTTATAGCTGACTGCACTCACATGTACAATTTCTGGATGTGTTTTCTTTATAGGAATCCCATTGAAATAGAAATCAGTTCTGGTCTGAGTTAACTTCTAAGCCCAAAGAACTTTGAGTCTTGCTCTGTATTTATTGGTCTTGGAGTTTTCAAGCAGAACACAGCAAACTCCAAGACCAATAAACACAGAAAAGCTTTATCTATAACAGAAAAAAACCATTCAAACAAAGCACAAGGCTAGAACCAAATTTAAAACAGAAACGGCTGTGAAAGCCTGACACACATGAGGAAGACGAACCCAACATATGAGCCTGATGATGGCAGATAAAGATTCTGCTGAAACATCACTATAATTTTAAAAGCACAACTATAAAGACATGGGAAAAGTACCAGAACAAAGCTGAATACCAAATATAAATATGTTTTCTTAAGTTTTCGCAGGTACTTACATGTATGGTGTTCAGCTTTGTTCGGGTATTTTCCCACGTCATTATAGTTGTGCTTTTCAAGTTGGAGCAATGTTTTGGCAGAATCTCATCTGCCATCATCAGGCTTCTGTATTGTGTTCATCTGTGAATCAGACTTTTACAGCCCTTTTCAGTTTTAAACTCACAAACAAAAAAAATATCCACACCACAAGCCAGGCAAACACCTGGGCACAAACAGATCCCCCCTGATATCTCCAGCTCAAACACACCCCAACCAGGCACCCAGATGAAACCTAGCTTCCTAATAAATGATAGCCGTCCATTTACTTGGAGCCAAGCTACACTAAAAGTCTCCAATACAGGAACATAATGTTGCCAGCCAATCAAGACAAAAAAAGCCACAAAACAGACAGAAGATATTAGAAACACCAATCAAGCAGAACACAGCAAACTCCAAGACCAATAAACACAGACCAAGACTCCCAACCAATCAGGATGAAGAAAAAACCATTCTGGCACAGCAGTAGGCTAGCCCCAAATTTAAAACTGAAAGGGCTGTGAAAGTCTGACTCACAGACGAACACAATACAGAAGCCTGATGATGGCAGATGAGATTCTGCCAAAACGTTGCTACAACTTTAAAAGCACAATTATAATGATGTGGCAAAATGCCTAACAAAGCTGAATACCATACATACACACTCACAGTGTACATATATATATGTTTTTTTTAAGCTTTCGCGGGTACTTACATGTGTGCTGTTCAACTTCCTTCGGGTATTATCCCACGTCATTGTAGTGCTTTTAAAGTTGTAGCAACATTTCAGCAGAATCTCATCTGCCATCATCAGGCTTCTGTATTGAGTTTGTATGTGGGTCAGGCTATCACAGCCGTTAGTTTTAAATTTGAGGCTAGCCTACTGCTGTGCCAGGATGCTTTTTTCTACCTACTGATTAGTTGGGAGTCTTGGTCTGTGTTTATTGTTCTTGGAGTTTGTTTGATTGGTGTTTCTGGTTTCTTCTGTCTGTTTTGTGGCTTTGATTGGCTGGCAACACTGTGTTCCTGTATTGGAGGCTTTCAGTGCAGCTTGGCTTCGTGTGAAAGGACGGCTATTATCTATTAGGAAGCTAGGTTTCATCTGGGTGCCTGGTTGGGGTGTGTTTGAGCTGGGGGTATCAGAGGGAGTCTGTTTGTGCCCAGGTGTTTGCCTGCCTTGTGGTGTGGAGATCTTTCTCCAAGCCATGGAGAAAAAAAATGGATTTTTTTCTACATCCAATCGGGATGTAGACATCCTGACACAGCAGGAGGCTAGCCTCAAATTTAAAACCAACGGCTGTGAAAGCCTGACCCATATACAAACTCAATACAGAAGCCTGATGATGGCAGATGAGATTCTGCTGAAACGTTGCTACAACTTTAAAAGCACTACAATGACGTGGGATAATACTCGAAGGAAGCTGAACAGCACACATGTAAGTAGCCGCGAAAACTGAAAAAAACAAATATATATATATATATATATATATATATATATATATATATATATATATGCAATATTATATTATATAATGCAATATTATAAACTAAGCATGTAATTCTGTATATATATGCCTAAATTCCTGAGTTTTATAATTTGAGGTGATATCTCTGATTTGTTATGAGATTGAAATAAAAACAAAATGAATGAAACAAAAAGAATGAGAAAGTGCTTATTTAAAATTTCAGAAAAGTATTTTAATTCTGACAGAACAGCAAATGACACATCACTTGGCTGTTCTTGACAGTCTCGAATGGGAAATATTGTATTTTCCTTCTGAAAGGGGGCAGTTCTCTATATAGATAAATGGCAGAGATTAGTTCCTAAATTGTCTGAGTTTGAATGCCTTTCATAGTCAAAGGTGTGGCTACAAGCCTGGAGGCCCATGATCCAGAGCAAGCTAAAGCTTGCCTTGCAAAGTTAACATCATTAGGGAACCAGACAATGCCAGTTCCCTTCTTATCTCAGGAATAATTGATAAAGTCTTGAGGAAAGGAGAAAGCAGTTTGAACTTTGTTGAAAGGTCAGCAAAATACACCATATTGAATAAAAGGACTTAGGTTCTAAACCATATGCAGTTGTGGCATATCTGTTAACACATATCCAAGTATTTCAATATTATTTTCTAGAAGTAATTCCTCAAGTCTACTGTCTTTCTTTACAACTTGTTCAGTTGCCATTTGTTGTGAATCTCCTTTGATTCTTCATGTATCCAATATGAACTGCAGGATTTGTTAGAAATTGTAATGTTCTATATCAATAGTTTTATACGGCTTCTGAAATACTGCATTTTATGCAGAAGTGGTATTTAGCAGGTTCTGACCAGTTCTGGAGAACCTGTAGCGGAAATTTTGAGTAGTTCGGAGAACTAGCAAAAACCACCTCTGACTAGCCCCCCCCCCCCCATCTATTCTCTGCCTCCCGAGTTCCAGCTGATAGGCCGGGTCTTCTTTTGTTTCCCTACACAGGAGAACAAAGCTGGAAAGCAGGTTAGTGGGGTGGGGAGGGAATGGGATTTTGCAGTAACCTTCCCCAGCAGTTGGGAGAGAATGGAGATTTTGCAGTATCCTTCCTCTGGAGTGGGGTGGGAATGGAGATTTTACAATATCCTTTCCCTGCCACATCCACCAAGCCATGCCCACAGAGCAGGTGGTAAAAAAAAATGAATCCCACCACCATCTTATGGTATCCAAATGATCATATTCTTGGTACATTGTATAATTGATTTTAAATACCTACAAAACAGACTTTCCCAATATTTGCACAGTCCATTAGATGTACAATGTACATATAATATCACACAAGTTACAAGATCAACATGATAAAACTTGCTGGGCTAAAGCTCAAGAGATAATTTGATTTTAAATGGCATTAAGTGAATTACTGTTTTGTACACACAAAACACACACACTAGCACAAAGACAAATACTAACATGATGAAATAGAGAAAAAAACCATCAATAAATAAAATCTGAAAAGTGGGAGGGGGAGGAAAAACTGATATTTCTTGCAGACATACCGGTACATAGTTTTAAGAGCAGGACAATTTTATTTAGATAATAACAATGCTACAATAATAGACCTCATAATATTTAATAGTAGCTTTGTAGCAATAGTACTGGCTGGCCGGATATTCTACAGGACAATGTAAGCTGTCACTGTTCAAATAGCAGTAAATGACTGAGAACATGTAGGTTGCTGGATCTGATGAGTCATCAAATTCCCACATGCTCTAAAACTGGCTTTCTTTGATTCAGTTCAGCCATAAAATCCATTCTCTGTTCTGCCCTCAGAACACAAAACTATATTAGAAAAGCTAATATAATATATGATATCCTGCTAAACAAAAATACTAGATTTGCAGATCCAGGCATGGTTTATAATTGTTATTTTTGGCTTTGCACAACCCAACCGCTCTTTTAAAGTGATCTTATTCATTCATTCATTAGATTTATATGGTTTCCTATCCCAAATACATGTTCTGGATGGCTAACAAAATGTTAAAAACATATAAAACCCCACATAAAACACATAATATCCAGGAAAAGTTAAAGAAGCAACAGTCAGACATTCAGCTTAACCAACAAGCAGTCTTCATCACATGCTCTTAAGCACAGGGCTAAGTCTTCAGGATTCTACAAAAGGCCAAAATATTGTATAAAAATATATTTTTTGAACCTGATGCATCCCATGGAGGCTTAGCTTCATGCAATAAAAGGAGAGGATAGAACAGGGTTTTTCAAACTGCATTCCAGCACAGAGGTATTTAACAGATAATCAGAGTTGGAAAGGACCTTGTAGGTCATTTAGTCCAACCTCCCGCTCAAGCGGGAGACCCTACACCATTTCTGACAAATGATAGTCCAACCTCTTCTTGAAAGTCTCTTGTGATGGTGCTCCCACAACTTCTGAGGGCAAGCTGTTCCATTGGTTGATTGTTCTCACTGTCAGAAAGTTTCTCCTTATTTCCAGGTTAAATCTCTCCTTGTTCAGTTTCCATCCATTATTCTTTGTCTGGCCTACAGGAGCGTTGGATAATAGCTTGACCCCTTCCTCTCTGTGGCCGCCCTTCAAATATTGGAAGACCACTATCATGTCTCCCCGGTCCTTTTCTTCACTCGACTAGCCAAGCCCAGTTCCTGCAACCGTTTGTTATATGTTTTAGCCTCCAGTCCCCTAATCATCCTGGTTGCTCTTCTCTGTACTTTTTCTCGAGTCTCAACGTCTTTTTTATAATGTGGTGAACAAAACTGGATGCAGTACTCTAGGTGTGTCTTACTAAGGCTTTATAGAGTGGTATTAGTACGTCCCTTGATCTTGATTGTATCCCTCTGTTAATAAAATTTAGGATTGCATAAGCTTTTTTGGCTGCTGCTGGACATTGCTAGCTCATATTTAGTTGGTTGTCCACTAAGACTCCAAGATCCCTCTCACAGTTACTGCTATTGAACCTGGTTTCACCCAGTCTATATGTGTACTTTTGGTTTTTCTTGCCTAAGTGTAGGACTTTACTTTTCTCTACACTGAATTTCATTTTGTTAGATATTGCCCAGTGTTCTCGTCTCTCACGATCCATCTGGATCTTGAGCCTATCTTCTTGGGTATTAGCTATTCCTGCCAGCTTAGTATTATCTGCAAATTTGGTAAGTTCCCCTTCTATTCCCTCATCTAAGTCATTAATGAAGATATTGAAAAGTACTGGGCCTAAGACAGAACCTTGTGGCACCCCACTGCTTACTTCCCTCCATGTAGACTTAGACCCATTAAGGACTACTCGTTGAGTATGGTTTGCCAGCCAGTTGCAAGTCCATCTAGTGGTGGTGCTATCTATTCCACTTTTTTCTAGCTTACTAAGAAGTAGGTTGTGGTCTACTTTGTCGAATGCTTTGCTGAAATCTAGATATATTATGTCCACAGTATTTTGCTGGTCTACTAATTTAGTCACTGTGTTGAAGAATGAAATAAGATTGGTTTGGCATGATCTGTTTTACTTGTTTCCATATGTTGGCAGATCTGTTTTTTTATTATCTTTTCCAGTATCTTACCGGATATTGATGTTAGGCTGATTGGTCTGTAGTTTCCTGGGTCTCTTTTGTTTCCTTTTTTGAAGATGGAAACCATCAGCATCAGCTCGGTGCTCCAGGATTTTTGAAAAATAAGATAAAGTGGTTCTGAGATTACCTCTGCCAGCTCTTTTAAAACTCTGGGATGTAATCCATCAGGCCCCAGTGATTTGTTTTCATCAAGACTCTATAGTTCTACAATAACTTAATGGAGTCTGTGAGAAATGAAGGGCAACAAAAAAATTATTCAAATGCAGCCAGTTTTCCATCACTACAGCTTTGTCTCTTGGTCAGGAATCTTTTTTTCTTTCACTACCAGGTTCTGCAGTCTGAAAACCTCTTGGCTGCAAACATCAGGCATAGATAGTTCTTGTTTAATGACCACAATTTGTACCAGCAAGTTGGTTGTTAAGTGAAGCAGTCACTAAGTGAACTCATGACTATGCTTTTGATCTTATTTTACCTTTCTTTTGCTTTACAGACCTGTGGAGGTTGAAAATGCAAGGGTTGGTCATTAAATTACTTTTCCATCATCATTGTAACTACAAACAGTCACTAAATGAGGCAGCTTATTTTAAATCAAAATATACAAATGAAATTCTTCTGTTTTACTATCTTACTGTAGCTTTCTTGGTCTATGGAAAATATTTTCCTCTTTTCTAAGAACAACTGAAATGGAAATGCTAATTTTAAGCCAGTCCTAGTGTTTAAAAATAAGTTAATTTTCCATCATATGAAATCAAGTAGTATTTACTAAGTAAAGCTCTTCTTTGAATTCCTTGAAGCTGAGCAGACTAATAAAAATGCCACAATAAAGCCATCCCTCTGTAGAGACTTTCTTCTCATGTTTTTGAATGAAGTTGAAAGGCTTTCTTTTCACCATAATCGGGTGGGATTCAAATTTCTTAACAATTGGTTCTGTGGTTGTGACCTAATTTTTAGGCATGGCTTGGTGCTCATGTGACTTGTATGTAAATACTATAAATATTTATGTAAATATTGATTTTTTTGTAAAAAAAAGCAACTTTTACCCAAAATCAGGCAGAGTAGGCAAGGAAGCTTGAGTTGCTCATAGAATCACACATTCACTTAGAGATCTGTGTTTCTGCAATCGGCTACCTGAGTCTGCACTGCATAATAGAAGCTTCGGGCTCAGCTCTGCTTTTATATTAGCTAGAAAGCAAGAGATCCAATTAATTCCTGCTTTCTAGCTAATTTAAATCTCCTGGTACAGCCAGGGGTGGGATGCTACCAGTTCAGCCCAGTTCTATAGAATTGGTAGCTCTGAAGAGCAGCAGACACCGAACCAGTATCTGGGTATGTAGAACAGCTGATGGTCAGAGGAGAAAAAAAGGAAAATTAGCAACTTAGCAGGCAATTTTAATGGCGCGCATGCCAAGTAAGGAGTGAGTGGTTGGGGCAGGACCTGCCAGTGGCGCGATTTGCCAGTTCTCCAGCAGGTCGAATCCCACCCAGGTGAAAGTGTGTTTTCTGCGTGCATAGACCATTTCTTAAAAACCTCTGCTATGCCATCTGGACAGATGACAAGCGCTGCATGCAGGTGTGCAGCATTTCAAACTCCTTTCCTGTTTTTTCAACCTCAGCTGTGCCGCGCAAAGCAATTGAGGTTGAAAAAGGAAATAAAGGACAGCCAAGAGCCCGGGTGAGTGGTTGGGCCAAGCAGAGCAGCAGACACCGAACTGATTCAGTGTCTGCTGCTCTTCAGAGCTACCGGTTCTACTACAAGGACAACCTTAAATTTCTAGTTTTAAACAGTGTTGATACAGAATATTCCCCCTCCTCTGTCCCAAATGCAGCTGTAACATTTTAGACTCTACAAACTCTACATAATTTTAATATCTTTACATACTCACTAGATATGTTTTGAATCACAGTTCTATTAATTTCCTCATTTGTAACTCTGAACAACAATAATGCATTTTTTGTAGAGTAGGAACTGTGCTGAATATTTTTGAGGGCTGTCCAGAATATGGTTGAAAACCAAACTTTGCTGATATAAGTGTAGTCATCTACTGGTTAAGTGCAATGATTTGCATGAAAGAAGAGCCATCACAGATCAAAAGAGGTTCATTCAATTAGTAGGACTTTCTAGTAGAAGCAGTTTATGTGCTTAGCAGTGAGTCATTGGATTGACTAATAGAGGGTAATGAAGTTTCTGCATATAAAATGTAAGAACCACAACTTATTCATTTTCAAGATTTTTCACTACAGAACCAAGGATTTAAAAAGTTTATGTCTAATTTAAAAGCAGAAAATTTTATGGGTCATATAACTACATCAATTGCTATTGGAAAAACCTGAGAGCAGTGTTCACATTTTTAGACAACCATGAAAATCATTTTAATTATTTTAATATTAAATTATAATTTGGTAATAGAGCATGTCAAAGGAAAATTGCTTTAGCCTGGGGAAATTGGACATACCGGTTTGAACTCTAGTTGAGGGATATCCAACCTTGGTAACTTTAAGACTTGTGAACTTCAACTCCCAGAATTCCCCAGCCAGTATGGCTTTCAGGAATTCTGGGGGTTGAAGTCCACAGGTCTTAAAGTTGCCAACGTTGGACACCCCTGAACTAGTTATTGCTGCTTATTAGTAAGAATTAGACTTCAGAATCTCATTTCTTCCAGAAATGTTGGGCTCAGTCATCACATGTGAGAGGTACTAAGATCAGAAAGGCTTGTTTGGAAATGGATTAATGATCAGATTTGACATATAGTAGCTTTCTATGTTCAATATTCAGCTCTGCATAGCACAGCTACTTTGAATAAAACCACAAGAAGATTTTTAACAATTAGATGGCATTTAGATCTTGGATGCTCTTCGGGTGATAAGTCAAATATTATCAAGTGATGTTTGATGATGCAGTCTTTATATATGTATGTATGTATGTATGTATGTATGTATATGTGTATATGTATATGTACATGTATATGTATATGTATGTATGGTATTCAGCTTTGTTTGGTATTTTCCCACATCATTATAGTTGTCCTTTTAAAGTTGTAGCAACGTTTTGGCAGAATCTTATCTGCCATCATCAGGCTTCTGTGTAGTGTTCGTCTGCAAGTCAGACTTTCACATTTCTGTTTTAAAGTCTGACTCACAGACGAACACAATACAGAAGCCTGATGATGGCAGATGAGATTCTGCTGAAACATTGCTACAACTTTAAAAGCACAACTACAATGACGTGGGATAATACCCGAAAGAAGCTGAACAGTATATATATATCAGCTTCCTTCAGGTATTATCCCACGTCGTTGCAGTGCTTCCAAAATTGTAGCAATGTTTCAGCAGAATCTCATCTGCCATCATCAGGCTTCTGATGTGCTGCCATCATCAGGCTTCAAGACTGCCTTCAAAACAGACAAAAAAATAGCAGCCATCCTGAGGAACCCCAAAGACAAAATTGACCTGGAAAACCAAGGCATATACGAAATTCCCTGTACATCATGCTCGGCCACATACATTGGACAGACCAATAGAAGAATAAGTACCCGCCTAGATGAACACAAAAATGCAGTAAAAAAGCTGGAACACACCTCCTCACTAGTCCAACACATGAAAACCACAGGTCACAACATCAACTTCAATGGCACTAAAACCCTGGCCACTATAGAAAACCCCAGCCACAGAATCATCAGAGAATCCATAGAGATTGAAAAAAGGCCTGACAGCATGAATAGAAGAGATGATTCCACCAGACTGTCAATCATTTGGAAGCCTGCACTCTCAAATAGAAAGATCTCCATGCCACAAGCCAGGCAAACACCTGGGCAAAAACAGACTCCCTCTGATAGCTCCAACCTAACCCCCCCACCAGGCACCCAGTGAAACCCAGCTTGCTAATGAATAGCAGCTTGCTAATGAAGAGCAGCCGTCCCTTCACACGGAGCCAAGCTGCACTAAAAGCCTCCAACACAAGAACAGAGTTTTGCCAGCCAATCGAAGCCACAAAACAGACAGAAGAAACCAGGAACACCAATCAATCAAACTCCAAGTCCAATGAAATAGGTCCAGGCTCCCAGCCAATCAGAATGAACCAGCCTCAAATTTAAAAACCAGGAGCTGTAAGACCCATATCCATACAGAAGCCTGATGATGGCAGATGAGATTCTGCTGAAACGTTGCTACAACTTTAACAGAACTACAATGACGTGGGATAATACCTGAAGGAAGCTGAACAGCACACATGTAAGTACCCGCGATAACTTAAAA
>BLBF01000040.1:30107148-30146415 GCA_015471245.1 Laticauda colubrina
GTATATGTATATGTATATGTATATGTATATGTATATGTATATGTATATGTATATGTATATGTATATGTATATGTATATGTATATGTATATGTATATGAATATGTATATGTATATGTATATATATATGTAATGTTTTCTTCTTCCTCTTGTTCCCCCTTTTTCTTTTTTAAATATTTTACGTATCTCAAATTTATTTAAGCTCTGTTTGAAATTACAAATACAAGGGCTTTATCTAAGCCTAAGAAAATACCTTTTAAATGAATTGTTTGTATTTATAAAAAATGACTCACCTGTAAATGAGAATGCTGTAATTCGTTCCAATTTTGTTTTGCCCTTAAATATTAAACATATTTCTATTAATGTGATTTAATACAAATATCAAACAATCATCAATTGAGGGATACAGTACAGTTATGCTGGCTTTACCGATGTTTGACCAGATAATTATCCAGACAGTGTTTTGGGGCAAAGGAAGACAATCTATTGCTGAGAGCTGCATCTGGTGCTGGACATGAGAACTGCAAGCCCTGTGTCCTGTACTCTTAAGATCGTGAAGATCAACCTGTGACTCCAAAATTTTTTTCTTGTAGCCTCAGAGTTTCTTGGTGTAATAGGTTTTCTGCCCCAACAAGGGAAGAAAGACATTACTATCTTGCATAATCTCTTGGTTATGCAAGAGATTATGCTTAACATCATGATAGAAAACAAAGGAATTCCTCAAACATACAATAAGGGAAAAAAAAAAGTTCCAGCCCCTTCCATTTGCTTCACCATCCATCTCTGTTGCCCTGGGCTCTTTTGAAAGGTTAAATATTCCCCTCAGCCACCAAAGGTTTCATCTCAAGCCTCCACCAAAAGTTTCACCTGACTTAAGAAAGAGTTTAGGGTGGCATAGAGATAACTCTATTGTTAAATAGACACACAACACAATGAAAGGAGAGTACAATACAGTCTCCAGTCTTCTCAGATGCTGTAATGTCTTGAGCTCAGCCTGCCCAGCCTTGTTTCACTTTTTTTTGGTCTTTGATCTGCATGAAAATCTAAAGGATGTTGTGAGCTCTTCCTTTCCAGTTTATCTCTCCTTTCAAAAAAAGCAGAAATGCACCTCCCATGTTCATGGGATTGTAGTTTCCTTGCACTTCAGCTCCACTTCAAGAGAAGGTACTTTAGGGACTTTTTGTTTTGGAGATAGTTGATATCAAGCTCATAGTTATATGAAAGGACAAGAAGCAGATGGCAGGACTCTCCCTTTAGGGCAGGGCATCTCTGAGGCTACATTTGAAAGGGATGGAGAATTGACTGACAAAACAAACAAGGGGAAAACCAGGCTCAGCAGTTCCCTTCCTTATAATTTGGTGAACAAGAAAGCAACTGCTGCAGCAGGGAGTGTTACCACAAATGTGTTTCCCAAAAGAGTAGATAACACTTGGCACTGTGATACTTACAGCATGCCAGTAACAGGAGGGAGAATAGAGCATGGTTGGAAACAGTAGGTGCCTATTTCAGTGGGAGACTTATTAAAATAAACAACTTCCTTTGTTGTTATTGCCAATTCTTAGAAGAACTCATTGCTTTGTTTGTACATTGAAGTAATTCATACATTTTTCATTTCTCAAATGACCAGTTTATTCAATAAAAGAAATTTCGATTTATTTTTGAATGAGATTTAATCATTTATTAAATGCTGATTAGCAGCTAACAAAATGAGGATCATATATGTATTTCACAGGTGTTAAAGCCATTGTACCTGTATGTGATAATAAAATAAATACATATGTTCCTCACTTTTTGTACTGCTATGAAAATAGACCATATTGGATTATATGCAGTTACATTAGTTGAATTAGTTGAATTCCCACTGATATCAATGTGAAGTTCATTTTAGTACTGATTTTACTGTGTCAAAAATTTTTAAATGGAACTTGAAGGTAATCCATGGGCTGGATTCACATGTTTCACTATGGCATAATATATGTTGTCTGGTTCAAGATTACCACATAAATGAATCCTATGATTTGTAAATCATACCTTTCAGGATATACAAATTCAGCTAAATATGGCTTAGACAAAAGAAAAGCAGTGATATCATATAGTAGAATGGCATATGAATTAGATTCTAAGTTGGTTTAATTTTTGTTGTTATTTTTTTGCCACAAAGAAAAAAACACACGTTTCCATATTTCTTTTGTCTTTCTTATATTTAAGTTCTCGTTTCTTTAGATTGTAGTATTGTATTACTTATGCCACAATAAATGTATTTTGATACCTTTTTATCAACTAACAATAGAAGCCATAATTATGTCTAACTGCCCCATGTAACATTAGATTTTTTCACAATCAAGAATTTATTATTAAGAATGATTGGGATTACATATAAATATTATTCTTTTATTGATAGATTAGGATTGTCTTTCCATAAAAGAAACCTTATTGTTCAATTTCAATATCTAGTCTTCTGTTTGCATTTCAGTTTATTTCTATTTGAAATTTGCTGAAACAATTTATTTCAACATTTTTAATCACTTCCAGCTTAGTAAATTATATTATTTAAATGGGATATATACGATGTATATCAGTGAAAACTTCTGTGCCACATAGAATTTATGCTGCTTAAAATGCAAATAATGTAAGTACAACATGCATAAAGTTGCTGAACTGATAGGACAGATGTACAAAACTGCTAGGTATATTTATTAATACAGGGGGTAGGAGTGATTTAAAACTGTGTCTATTTTTAATACTTAAACTGAAATACATATACTGAAAGGACAAACTGGGAAAATGGGTCAACTTTCAAGATTTTTTCGTTAAGAAAGAAGAGTTAATTTTTAGAAATATTAATACTAATATTGATATATATTTTATTTTAATATAAAATAAAATAAGTGCTTAGATGCTCAGATATATTCTTTTTTCTTATGAATAGCTTCCTAAATATCCTGAACAATTATGTGAGATGATATCCAACATATGTAGAGGCATCAAATATGTTTCAGTATTTTGTTTATAGAAAACAAAAGAACGTAGATGTTTAGACAGTACAGTTAAAAAGAAGAGGGAAAATGTTTAAATAATATAGAAGAGAAACAAGTGCTGGAAAGCAAAACTAGAATTGAGAGAAACCTTGCAGCCAGGAAATGACTCATTAGATGAAAGAGAGGGCAAGTGATTCAGAAAAATTGAAAGTGGCTTTGAGCTGCAGAGTTGAAAATCTGGGATAAAGGTGAAGCTAAATGTGCAGAGTTTTTAAAAGTTACATCAGAATCTGTGCCACTTCATATGCTAACATTTTATTATTATTTTATTTATTTTATTGCTACCTTTATTATCATTATTATTATTATTCATAAGAAAAAATTAAAAACCTTCTTTGTGCTTTTAGAAAAAATATCTAGTTGATGCCAGAAAGCACACAAGTGTAAAATGATAAAGAAAACAAACAAAGAAACAGAGAGAGAAAATATGAAGAACAATACAATGAATTTGTCATGGGTGTCTTTTTTCTTGAGTAGATACACAGCATTCTGATCTCTCCCTTCATCTTAAACAATAGGCAGAGCTAGAAGATTCTTCTGGTACTTGTGGTGGGAGGAGATAGCTCCACCTCCAATTCTGGAATGCTTAGCTAGAAGGAAGGAAAACTCAAATTAAGCCCACTTGAGAAAGATAAAAATTAATAATAGATACAAGATGTAACTGAAATTGAAGATAGCCCTCATATGATATTAGGGGTTGGATATGATATTAGGTCAGGGGTTGGATTCAATTTTTTTAGCAACCAGTTCTTTGGGTGTGGTTTAGTTGGTGGGCATGGCTTAGTGGTCATGTGACTGGCTGGGCATGGGCAACTCAACATCACTCACATCAAGGCACGCATCTCCTCACCTGGCCTCTCATGACTGCGGGGATGCTGCAACAGTCGTAAGTGTGAAAAATGGCCATAAGTCACTTTTTTCAGTGCCATTGTAACTTTGAATGGCCATACCACACAAGCAAAGTACCAGCAAAGAAGGCAAAAAAACACTCCAGAGAAACAGGAAGTCTAGTCCTGCCAAGAATGTAATAAGGGTTAACGGAGAGGCAGTTTCTGTAAGCAACACCAGAATGTTTCCTTCCTGCCTTCTTTATAGGATTAGGCCAGTAATTTCTTCTAACAACCGGTTCTCCAAACTGCTTGGAATGTTAACAACCGGTTCTAGAGAATTGGTGTGAACCTGTAGAATCCCACCCCTGGGCACGGTGCCTTATTTGTCATACCGTATGGTATGTCCAGTGTTAAGTTTTCTGCAGCAGCCAGACTTAGGAATTTCTCTAGTTTGGTAATATCCTGGAGAAAGCCGAATTTTATGCTAGGAGCCATTTTCTTTACAGGTAATCCTCAACTTACAACAGTTCATTTAGTGAGTGTTCGAAGTCACAATAGCATTGAAAAAAGGGACTTATGATCATTGGGATTTATGATGGTTTTCACACTTAAGCCATTGCAACATCCCAGGGTCACATCATCAAAATTCAGGTGCTTGGCAATTGACTCATATTTATGACTGTTACAGTGTCCTGGGGTCATGTGGTCACCTTTTATGAAATTTTGACAAGCAAAGTCAATGGGGAAGCAAGATTCACTTAACAACAGTGTTATTAACTTAAAAGCTGTAGTGATTCACATAACAACTGTGAAAAGAAAGATCGTAAAATCAGGCAAAATTCACTTAACAGATGTCTTGAATGTTGGACTCAATTGTGGTCATAAGTTGAGGACTACCTATAGTACTTTACTGCTTACTGCTATTACTATGAAACAAAATCATACCAACTTGAATGCCAGGTTTGTGAAGTACTTCAGACAGAGAGCACAGCCAGATGAAGTAATTCTACTTTGGGAGACAGGGAGAAGAGCCAGAGCCAGGGCAACAGTCAGATAAGTGGCCATTGCCTGCAGAGGCATGTGGATATAGTGAACATTTCAAGAGGGACCCTCCTTAGTTTCTTGGGCTGTAAAGGCAATGGGGGGGACAAATATATTTTCAGTCTTGCAAGATTTTATTAATGTACCTTAGAATAAAACAGAGCTTGTTCTTCTGGGTGTACTACTTGCATGCACTACCTTGAAAGACTGATATTGATGTTGGCATGGTTTATTTCTTTTTACTTATCTATATGAAATCATGCATGCAATTGGTAGAAGCTCCTCAGGGTACTAAAATAGAAAGAAGGCCTTGCTAAATCTCCAGGTGTGTAACTGAAGCTAGGTGTTACAAGTAGCTACCTATAAGTGCACCCAAGTTTGAAGGCTGATTTGAATTGGAAATGGAGCCATCTTTTCTGAGAGGAATTACCATCAGAGTTAGAGCTACTTCTGGAATGAGTTGAACAATTATCCCACTATAGAATTCATTGGCTCTACGATAGGAAAATAATGTAAAAAACAAGTTCAAGGGATATCTACATATTTGGAGGCAGGTTATTCTAAAGAAAAGGATTTGGAAAATGAGAAAATAATGAAGACATTTCAGGCTGTATGAAGACTAGTAATTAATGCAATAAGGGTTAGTACTTTTAGGTAAATAAAAAATTAACTTTTGCAAGATTCAAGAATTATCAGTTGTCTCAAGAACTTTGCCCCTGAAATTTTTCCAGAGTTTGCATATTCCTATCTTGGTTTGCAAGACTACATCCAATAATACAGAGATGTTCAAATGTAGCTGAGTAATTTCAATAGACAGATTGATGGTTTCTTTGGAAGATAGCTTTGTAGATAAATGCTTAATTTAGTATATTGTTTATTCATCTCAAAACAGATATTTTATCAGGTCTATGATGGTAGTAAAATATTTTGACAGAAGAGTGAAGTGATAGCAGTTTTGGATTCTTATATGTATTAATATTATGATGCCAACCAAGAGTAGGGAGGCAGACTAATAGATGGCATAAACAAATGAGAAATTTGTAATTAAAATTAGTATTGGAATAATCTTAATAACTCAGAACTTTCTCTTTTGTAGCCACATAGAGAAAATTACAACTTGGCAAGATCCTCGAAAGACTATGACCCAGCCATTAAATCACATGAGCCATCATCCTTCAACCACTTCCACCCCAGTATCACAACGTTCAATGGCCATGTCACAACCCAACCTTGGTGAGTAATAGGAAAAGGAATAAGAGTTCCAAATAATTGTGACCTTCTTCTAATCTCTTTTATTGACAAACAATATAATTGGTTGACTCTGCTATAAAGATGAATAAACTTTGGGGACTAAGTCCAACAATGAGAATGAGTTGGAAAATACAGAAGCTTCTTGATGAATATCCAAGATCCCTGTGGAAATCTTTTGGGCCTAGCAAGTTTTTGTTCATTTAACTGTATCAAATATACTTTTTGTTAAGGAAATTTTGTGAACATCTGTTTCACTTGTATCTCATCTGGGAATGTCTTGTGTTTTTTTTATATATGTATATTTCCTAATTTAACTGCCCTTCTCAGATCTATGGAAGTAATTAATATCTACCAGTATTATAATTTTAATGATAAATTGTGATTAAAATTGATAAGGAAAGACAAGGAAAGAAAAAAGGGAAGGTGTATCTAAATATAATAGGTGCCTTTTACTGAGTTTGATTATTTTGTTACTTATCTCATATATTTGTGAAAATTGGCAATGAATAAAATTTTTTGCAAGGAATCTTTCCCCAGCCATAACTGACAATACTATGGATTTGCTCTGAATCCTGTTACATGTTCTAAATTAGATTTTTTTTCTTTTTGTGAGTCTGAGTTCCTAATTGCAAATTATATTTTCCCGAGCTTTGATAGCACATGTTAGTCCCAGACATTTAGCACTTTTATGTAGCCAAAGGAAAAAGAATGCTTTTGGTTCAAATTTGAAGGTTAAAAAGTAGGGTTTTTGTAGACCAATCATGTCCTGAAACCATACCTACTGAATCAACATTTTCCTAGACAACACAAGAAATAAATTGAAATTCAGTGTTTAACCAATTCTCGTTCTTCCATCTATTTTGTTTCTGATCTTTCTGGTATACTGCTACAATGCCGCACTAATTTGATTTTATTTTAATAGTAAAGCAACAATTCCCATCATTGGCAATAATAGCAGGTATGTTTCAGTCAGATTTGGAAGATCATAGATTCCCCTATTCTTGCTTTATTGGTTGAGAAAATCTTCAACTTGTGTATGCAATGTAAGAATCTGTATCAATATTTGGAGTGTTTATGTTATGTCTAGGATAGTTGTTTTTCCTCCTAATATGGTTAGACAGAAGGAATAAATCCTAAACTACAAGATTTAGGTTTAGTATTCCAAAGGGAACTTTCTAAACACTGTAATAAACAATTCAGTTGTTCTGATTCTGGTTATTTGCATTATAGAAGTGCTTAAAGTTCTACTGTTATGTTTTTTATTTATGTCTACACAATATTCCAAAGCATATTGAGATTAATAAATGTTTCTGTTTACCTGGAGGCCTTTTTTATTCTTCTCCCCCTTTAAAAATGAGAGACAACTTGGACTTCTGGTAGCTTCCTCCTCGCTGACAGACTGGAGACCGTGATCGTCCATGGCTTTGATCCTTGCTCTTCCATTGGAGGGCCCTGATCATCTGCATTTGGGGCCAGAACCACCCTGTAGGGATGATGAAGAAGGGGGATACCACCAGCTAGGTAGAGGGGAGCTGCATCTCCCCTCCCTGGCTAGGCATTTTACTCCCATCTGAAGACAGCTGTCACGGTAGTCAAATATGGCCACCCTGAAGAAGAAGAGCTGACCGGGACAAAGATTGTGCAGGACCAGTGAAGAAGAGAACAGCATGAAATCAGGCTAACTAGGTACAACATTTAAACATAAGGTATCCTGGAATTAAAATCTTAAGAAAATTTTAAGAGAGATAATTAAAGCGGTGACCAGAGAAAGTGAAGAAGAAAAAAAAATTGACAGCTGAAAGTGGCTTTGAACTTTGAAAGGAGGAAGCCAGAAGAAGATATCTGTTTAAATTGGATAAATATATGATTTTGGCACTAAATAGGCCAAACTTGAGCATGTCAAAACAAAAAACAAAAAGCCAAGTAATTGATATTTGAATTTTTTGGTCTTTTGAACTTTAAAAGCCCTAAATAGAAAAGAAAAAGTGGAGAAGAAAAGGGCAGAATTTGGATATCACAGACAGTGCCATCTAGTGCTGAAAGAAAATTTTTGAACCACCTGGCTCTTTTAAAAATTGAATTTGATACTAAGTAAGTAAAACTTTGTTACAATAAAATAGGGACCCTGGAAAGTGGCAAGTGGAAATACCAAACATTAAAACAAAAGAAAGAAGCCGGAAGAAATTACCTTGGGATTGTTTGGTGATTTTGGCATAAACTTAAATTTATGGATATTGGACTATTTGATGAATTTGGAAAAAACCTAAAGAGGAAATAATAAAAGCTGATCATTGGAAATAAATTCTAAAGATGTTGGTTGAATCAAATTACTGGACAATCATGGACTTAAAAGAGTAAAGAAATGTATGTATGTGCATATATATATATGTGTGTGTATACATACATCACTTCTGTTATATATATATAAAACAAGTGCTTAAAAATGGCAGAACTTTTTTTGAAATTAAAAATGGAACTAAGAAATATGAAAGAAATGCTACATAAAAAAGGCAAGTTGTTTGGTTCTGCCTTACAATTTTTAGAAATGGCAATTTCAGAGTATGAAGAACAACAAGGAGTGCCAGACGAGGAGGAACTGATTAAAGAAGAGGCCATCTTAAATGAACAATTGAAGCAACAAATTTTAAAGTGAGGGGAGAAAGAATGGCAATTAAAACTTGGAAATTTGAGGAGACAATTGAAAAGGGGAATGTTTTCAAAACCAAACAAAGTAAAAGGAAGCAGCAGAAAAGGGAATCACAGAAGGACGTTTTAAAGAGGGAGGGAAATAAAAATTGGAGTAAGAAAAAGAGGGGAAAAATGAATGAAAAAAGAAGTAATAAGAAAAAAAACCAGGAAATAAAGAAATATGGAAATCGAATAAAAATAAAAAGAAATTGTTTATTCAAAAGACATAGAGGTAATGGTTAAATAAGGATTAAGAAAGGGGATTCTGCAAGGTGATGAAGTGTAGTATAAATATACTTGAAGTAATGAATTTTCAAGAAAGTAGGAAAATATAGATTTTTAAAATGGAAAGATTGGAACTGATACTTTTTTGTTATTAGAATACCGGTTTTTTATTCAACTATATATAGAGACAAATGGAATAAATGAGAAACCATGATGAGTTTATTAACTATGTTTAATGAATTGAAGTATATAGTTGAAATGAATTATGAGGCTTGCTATAATGAGATTAATATCAGTTTGTATGGTTAATTGAATAGATCAATTTTTCTTTTTGAAATTATAAATTATGTTTGTTTGTTTATTTAATTGAATAGTCAAATAGTCAAAATAGAGCTGAGATAAGCACCAAAAGATTAAACAAATGATTTAACCATAATTACCCAGGCACTTTGACCCCCCCCCCCCATGTTGAAAGTATTTAGGGCAAAAATAGTTCCAATGCTGACATATGGTGCAGAACTGTGGGGTTTAAATAAAGCTCCCCACTTGAACAAATGCAGACCCGCTTTTTAAGACACTTATTGGGGACTGATAAGAACACTTCTGCTTCAGCAGTCAGAGAGGAATTGGGTATCCACTCCTTACATTGCCACTTAATAATTAAAACATTTATATATTGGCTAAAGATACAATCAATGGATTCAGATAGACTTCCCAAATTATGCCTAATTGAACAGTTAAATAAGTTCCAATTTAACTCCTGGGCCAGTCAACTCCACAGAGCCATCTTAAGACATGGGTTTTCTACCCAATATTTATTGTCAAGGGCTTCCCAGGCAAGGGAAATTTTTAAACAGAGAGTCTTGGATATTAGTGCCCAGACTGACATGGAATTATTAGCAAAAAACAGATGTATAAGATGGTTGGCTAAAAATAAAAACATCTTCCAACCTGAAAAATACCTTTCAATGGGTATGCCACAATTACTGAGAAGACCTATACCAGAGCCAGATTTGAGTTCCAGACATGGGCGCTTCCACCATGTACCATACCACTGCTTATGTGGTTCAACTGCCATTGAAAATATTTCCAATATCTTGTTCAACTGCCAAATATATGCCCCCATTAAGCTTAAATGTTTATCATTTCTACTGGAAAGAACAGCCCATTGGGAATCAAACCACAGATTGTTATATTTCCTCCAGGCCTCTAATATACACATCGTTCGTAGGACTGCTAAGTTTATAATCAAGGCAGCGGTCCTAAGAACCCAATATATTGAACAAATTGGTGTATCCTGCAAGGGTGATCTATTCTCCGATTTCTGAATCCCTAGTTTTCCACATACATTTTTATTACTGTATTCTTATATACCTAACTTATCTGTATTTTGTCTTGTTATATATTTATGTTATGTTACTGATAAGGTCTTATGACTATTCAATTAAATAAATAAACAATTATAAATTATGTGATGTAACTGAAGGAGAAAGTGCCATGCGGAATCTGACTTAAAAGGTATATCTGTTATGTAGTTGTTAGGAGACTACTGTTATTAATTTTTAAAGTGATCATTAAAAAAATTAATGATTATTGCGATTTAAAGAATAACTAAATGATATATTAGGTATAGGGGTGGCACACTATAATTGGTAATTGGGGGAAAACTTTTTTGAAATGTTTGAATTGAGATGGAATTTTTGAAATGATGAAATAAGAATATGCAATGAAATTGCAAAGCTGACTATAAAAGTATAAAGCACAATGAATATGAAGATATGAGAATTATTTAAAATTAAAAGAAATAGGTTAAGAAATAAATTGAAAATGGCTCTCTAGGCTCTCCATGCCCCCAAAGGGTCCCCAAAAGTGAAAACTTGGGGTCTAGGAATGGAGACCACTCTCTTTCCCCCCTTTTTGTCATGACGTCACCACCGGAAGTAACAGGGACATGTGAAGAATTATTTTCTGTTTTGCTTTACTTAATATCAAGAGATAGCAGATAATTTTCATCAATCAACTCTGTGCAAGAAAAGAATACACCAGAAACCAAATGAAATGCTTGAGCTTGTTTTACAGATAAATCAGATATTCCTAACCTTTTAAAGGTCATGGAGTCTGCTACTCTAAGAAAATGTTGCTATCAGTTTTGGGAATAATGCGGATAGTTACAGTCTGGAAAAAATCCCTTTCATATTTGGTTTTTTAAGAGAAAAGGGAAGGAGCTCATCTTTGATCAAGTCTCTGTGGAGATCCTCAGTCATCCAAGTCATAGTTGTCTCAAAGGTGCTTTCTGAAAAAGCAGCTGGACTATTTTTTTCCTTGAGGAAGGAGAACAAAATGTTTTGTTCTTCTTCCTCAAGGAAAAAACAGTCCAGGTGCATTTTGAAAAAGCACCTTTGGGACATTGACCAAGTGATGATTATTTCCAAGTTATTTTTGCGTGGATGGAGACTGTATATCATGTGTCTACCATAGTACATTTACAGTGTTCTCTATGTAATACATGTTTCTTCAGGTTGATGAGAAAATATATCCAGAAGTAAGTAGGGTTAATGTAGAAACAGAATGAAGGAATTTTTAGCACCAAAATGTACCCCTTTGGGGCAAGTTTGTTTCTTTAAAGTAGATCCATATATGATTGTTCTTCCAAAAGGAACATTAAGAAAAATACTCTCTTGGATAAAATACCAAAGTAAACTAAGGTTCTATCCTTCTTTCTTATCCTTTTAATTAAAATGTTCTTTCCTTTTGTATTTTTGTCCTTTTCTTAAATAGTCCCATTATCTTTGCCAGAAGTGAGGACTACTTTACATAGGATTGTGAAGTTGCTTTGAAACTTTCTCTTTTGTTATGCACTGTTAGAATTGCTATTACTACCATTGTACTACTTTTAGCAATACAGATATTCCCAAAATGGCTGGTGTGTAGTATCAAAGTGCATTAATGAAATAAAAATACAGAAACGTAAGTCAAGATTTTCCTCACAGAGCTGTTGATAACAAGTAGTCCTTAGGAGCATTGGAAAATGTTCCAGGTAGAAGATTGTGGGTTTTTTTCTCTACCTTCATTTCTTCCCCACTTTTCCCTTTGAAGTGATATTAATCTGAGCTGCGTAAATTTCATTATGCACTGTACATTTCTCAACTGTCTGTTCAAGAGTTAGCAGCTTTACTGCACAAGGACTGTAATATAGCCAGAAAAAGAGAGTTATTGAAATGAAATTGAATTCTTTTGTTCTAGGTACACCTTTGTAAATAATTTCAAAATTATAATTGAATCTGGATACTGGGGAAGGTTCCAATCTTTTGGAAAAACTGCAACCTGCATGCCACCTGCAGCCCCAAATTTGCTGTCCCTAGTGCCTCCACAAATCACATCACAAAATCTGGAGGCAAAATAGGTAATTTTCATGAGTACACTTTTCAACAAATTAATTTTAAAGAGACTCCTTTCCATGTTTGTAAGCTTTCAGCTCCTCCACAAAAATGCTAAGAGAAAGAGATACTGTCCACCAGAAAGCTGCCTGACCTTGTTTAAAATATTTTTTTCCAAACCAGATGATCTCCAGATACACTGTTGTATAGTTAACATCTTCTCTAACCAGCGCATGATGTATGCTTCTCTAATGTATGCTGAGCAAAGAGTACAATATAGCTGAAGAAAGAAATCTGGAAATGATAGACCTGGTGGAATTTTTGCTTCTTTCCAACTCTAAAAGATCTACATTTGTAAGCTTCCAGGCACAAGAGGACAAAATGTTTGTACTGTTCTTCCAGTTGTACTGGTTGTCTTGTTGTTGACATCAGAATGTGCCCGCTTCTGCGACTTTACCGTTTCTTCCAATTGGGAAGCAATCTGGCAGGAACATTTAAGACATGATCATCTTCAGTGCCATTTAAAAGGGATTCCTATGTTTTCTCCTTCTTGGGATCCTTCCTGCTGCTTGACTGGAGAAACTGTAGGCCTCATCCATCTTTGCTGGATTGTGATTGACAAGAGGCAAATGGGGAAACTTGTCTGATGTTCAGACTTGATGCCAGATCAGAAGAATCGAGGAAAAGAAGAGAACAGACTGCTGTTGACTTGAAAACTCAGCTTGGGAGTCCAAATTTAGGCCTAAGTTGTCAATATTTTAACTTCTCTCTTCATTAAAATATCTTCTCCTCTGCCTTCCACCCACATAGTCAAACCAAGGCTCTGGGCCATTATTTCTTGGCAGGAGAAACAGGAATTTGAGACCTGACACACCTATGTAAATTACAGTCAAATGGCTACTTAATATACAGGTACTCAGAGAAAAGTCCCATTAATCAGATCCCTTGTTAAAAATGGGGGGGGGGTATTTTTGTCTTTTCTTGTTTATTTATGTTGTAAAGGTTGCACTGGGCCATTTGGGCTTGTGTGTCTGCTTTTTTTTCCCACTTCCTTCCAAAAGAAACCCCATAAATAAAACCTGTGCAACAATAAAAGAATCAACTTTTTTACCTACTATATTATTAGGTATACAGGTGAAACTCAAAAAATTAGAATACCGTGCAAAAGTTCATTTATTTCAGTAATTCAACTTAAAAGGTGAAACTAACATATGAGATAGACTCATTACATGCAAAGCAAGATAGTTTAAGCCATGATGTGTCATAACTGAGATTATGGTTTACAGTTCATGAAAACCCCAAATCCACAATCTCAGAAAATTAGAATTTTGTGAAAAAGTTCAATATTCTAGGCTCAAAGTGTCCCACTCTAATCAGCTCATTAAGCCATAACACCTGCAAAGGATTCCTGAGCCCTTAAATGGCCTCTCAGTCTGGTTCAGTAGGAATCACATTCATGGGAAAGACCGCTGACTTGACAGTTGTGCAGAAAACCATCATTGACACCCTCTATAAGGAGGGAAAGCCTCAAAAGGTAATTGCAAAAGTTGGATGTTCCCAAAATGCTGTTATCAAAGCACATTAATAGAAAGTTTTATGGAAGGGGAAAGTGTGGAAGAAAGGTGCACAAGCAGCAGGGATGACCACAGTCTGGAGAGTATTGTCAGGAAAAGTCCATTCAAAAGTGTTGGGGACTTTTGAATGGACTGAGGCTGGAGTCAGTGCATCAAGAGCCACCACACACAGACGGATCCTGGACATGGGCTTCAAATGTTGTATTCCTCTTGTCAAGCCACTCCCGAACAACAAACAGTGTCAGAAGCATCTTACCTGGGCTAAAGAAAAACAGAACTGGTCTGTTGCTCAGTGGTCCAAAGTTCCCTTTTCTGATGAGAGCAATTTTTGCGTCTCATTTGGAAACCAAGGACCCAGAGTCTGGAGGAAGAGTCTGGAATGTGCCTCTGTGAGAGGCACATTTTGCAAGATGTTTGAAGTCCAGTGTGAAGTTTCCACAGTCTGTGTTGATTTGGGGAGCCATGTCATCTGCTGGTGTTGGTCCACTGTGCTTCATTAAGTCTACCAGGAGATTTTGGAGCACTTCATGCTTCCTTCCACAGACGAGCTTTATGGGGATGCTGATTTCATTTTCCTGTAGGAACTGGCACCTGCCCACACTGCCAAAAGCACCAAAACCTGGTTCAATGACCGTGGGATTACCATGCTTGATTGGCCAGCAAACTCGCCTGACCTGAACCCCATAGAGAATCTATGTGCATTGCCAAGAGAAAGATGAAAGACATGAGACCAAACAATGCAGAAGAGCTGAAGGCCGCTATTGAATCATCCTGGTCTTCCATAACACCTCAGCAGTGCCACAGGCTGATAGCTTCCATGCCACTCTGCATTGAGGCAGTAATTGTTGCAAAAGGGGCTCAAACTAAGTATTGAGTATACATGCTTATACTTTTCAGAGGTCCGATATTGTTCGATGTACAATCCTTGTTTTATTGATTGCATGTAATATTATAATTTTCTGAGATTGTGGATTTGGGGTTTTCATGAGCTGTAAGCCATAATCATCTCAATTATGACAAATTACGGCTTGAACTATCTTGCTTTGCATGTAATGAGTCTATCTCATATATTTGTTTCACCTTTTAAGTTGCATTACTGAAATAAATGAACTTTTGCACAATATTCTAATTTTTTGAATTTCACCTGTACAAGCTGGTGATGTTCTGACTCTTATGTATGTGTCACATGTCAAAGATGAGAAAACCAAGATCAGAGATTATATTTGCTACAGCCTCTGGAGAGGAGGTATCCCTCAGTGAAACTTGCAAAAGCTCTTTCTGTTTCAAATTGTACTGCATTATTCAGTACCTTAAAATTAATAGACAGATGGGATGTGCTGGATGGGATTCGAAATAATATTGTAATTTTTTTGGAGAAGCAAATATAATTGACAAAAGAGAAGATATAAGTATACGGCTTATCCACAAGTGGTTCTGTCTATTTGAGTAGCCATGTATAAGATTGTTCTGTCAGACCTCAATTTATCATAAGCAGGAAGCAGGTGAACTGCAGAAGGGTCACTGACTAAAATAGCTTGGCTCCATTAATCCCTGCCTCTCATCCTCCCTCCTTCCTTCTTTCTGTTTCGTGGCTTCCTGACCAACTTATATATGGTGCCATGCAGTCAGAAGTATTTTGTGAAAATTTAAGGAGCTGGCATTACATATCTTTACTATCTCTCTCTCTCTCTCTCTCTCTCTCTCTCTCTCTCTCTCTCTCTCTGTGTGTGTGTGTGTGTATTACAGGATCTAAGCAGAAAGGCCTAGAAGTGTTGTTAAATTTTAATGATCCAAGATCAAGGTAGAAATTCGTTCTTTGTTATTTCTTTATCATTCTTTTCAAACCTGAACAGAAAGTTTTCTACTGACTTAGGACAGTGCAGTGTTTTTAATTTAATACTTTACAGATTTTTGGACCACTCTGTACTCTCAACTGGAAAGCAGTATTTTTGCTGACCTTGTTGGAAGACTAACGCTGTTTCTGGGAAATAAGTGAAACAGGCAGTTCTTTGTTGGCAAGAGCAAAGAGAAAGAGATGAGATGGAGACAGCTCCCCCCTCCCTTTCATAATGCCATGACTAAGTCAGACGTGTAATGTGGCTGGATTTTCTTCCTATCTCTGCAAACATATGTTTTTCATCAGACTGCTTTGCATGACACTTGATGCTCTCAAGTTTGCAACAAACTGGAGAGGGATGAAATATATAAATAGGAACTAGTTCACAACTGACTAGAGATCCTAATAAAACTTATTGGAGTTTTAACAAATTACTGCTATCCCAGTATTGAACTACAATTTCCAGAGTTTATACAAATATTCTTAAAGGCCCGGTCCCACTGGCTGACGGACGCAAAACGTATGCATAAAGGACACAGCAGACGAGCAAAATTTTGAGGGTGGCTCCATCCGTTGTAATCCGCTCCAAAAAGTGGCAAAAATTTGCATAAACAGAATGGAAAAGAACGGACGTAGTAGTATGTAGCGGGGATGTTAAACGGATGTTCATAGGAAGCCTAGTGGATGACAGTGGATGGAAGCGGATGACACATCCGAAAGGGTTCCGGGGGAGAATTTCAAAGCAGATGCATAGCGGAAGGAGCGGATGCATCACGGACGCCTATAGGAAACAAAGGGGATGCCGCACGGATGTATATCGGATGCAAAGCGTTCACTGCGCATGCGGGGAGTATGAATTGCGTCAGCTCCACAGATATAAAAGGATGTAGCACACACGCAGTCAGCATACAGGGGAAAGACCTGCTGCCACATACATCTAGCAGGAACACCATGGTTCATCAGTCAGGCAAGAAGAGGTAGCCCGTGCCTACTCGTTCCAGCCCTGGCAAGAAGGACAGAACCAGCATCCCACCCCCTGGCACTGACTCTGAAGCTGCTGCTGTTGCTGCTGCTGCTGCTGTGGTGAACCACCCCAAGGTCCTCAAAGCCTTGCTGCTGAAGGCCCTGCTGCTCAAGCCCCTGAAGGCTCTGCTGCTCCAGCCCCTGAAGGTCCTGCTGAAGCCCTGCCAGAGGGAGGAAGATGCAAGGGAAGCAGAAGAGAGAGAGGAAACAGTACACCATTTCCGAGGAGCATAAGGAGGAGGTGCTGGAATGGCTGAGGGAGAACGAGTACCTCTGGAGAAAGGGCCACAGATTGTATTGCGACACCAAGAAGAAGCAGGCAGCTTGGAGAGACAAAGCAGAGAGCCTGGGGTACACTGCAGAAGTACTCCTTGGATGGTGGAAGCACATGCACACCTGGTATGGCAAGCTACACCTCAAGAAATCCGGGCAGGCCGCTGTCAAGCTCACTGACCGGGAGATGTACATTATGGCCAAGTGCAGTTTCCTGGAGGGTGAGATCCGCCACCGAGGAGCAGCCCCTCTGAGACCCCTCTCCCTCAGACAGCCCACAGACAGCCAGTCCTCTTTCAGCCAGGAACCAGCTACCCTGTCCAGGCAGGTGTCTTCAGAGGGCCCCACAGCAGAGACCCCCCCGACAGCTGCACTCCCCATGCTGGCAGACTTGGAGGATCCCATGGAGGATGACGCCTTGCTGTCACAAATGGAGGAAGAAGCAGCAGCCACCAGAGGCCAACCCACCCCCACCCCCACCCCCAGCTCCAGAGGATGCAGGCAGAGAGGCAGACTGGAGGGCCAGGACCACAGTGTGCTGTTGGAGATAAGGGACACAATGAAGACCAGCACAGAACTTCTCTCTCAGCTGGTCCACAGCGACATACCATCCACGGACTGGAAGCCCTTCATCACCTACATGAGCCAGACCCTGAGGGACCTGTCCAAGGCCCAGTACCAGGTGATGAAGCAGAAGATCACAGCACTTCTGCACAACCCTCAAGGCCCAGCTGAAGCTGCTCCTACCCAGTCCAGGTTTACTCCTCCACCCCAGGCAATGTCACAGCCCTTCCACGGCTTTCAACAGCCCCTCACCTACCAAGGCTATGACTACCAGGACTTCCCACAGCAGAAGCAAAACTTCCCAGTCCAGGCCCAGGTTCATCGGACACCACAGACACCACTCCTCACCCAGCTGCAGACCAGACAGCCCCACTACACTCCTCCTTCCTCCACCCCACAGCCAAGCCCGTCAACGGACAATCTGTCATCAGTATTGGGCCTGACATCTCAAGTCCTTGATGAAGGGCCTCTCAACCTCACAGGACTGAATCAGCTCTCGGATAGCTTCCTGAACACAACACCACCTGTTGTACCCTCGGGGCCAAGCACCCCAATGGTGCCTCAGACCAGTACTCAAGCCACTGCCACCTCCACAGTCCCTGCCCGCTTAACAGCTGAGACCATGGACATGACTCAGAGTGACTGAGAATAGTGTCAGAAACTGAGTTGTTTTATTTGTTAAGTTTGTCTTTGCTTAAGACACTTTACTTGGTTCATTTTGCTTATTTAATAAAGTCATAAAGTTTACCTAAGAAAGTTAATAAAGGCTATCTTTGCTTAAGACACTTAATACAGTTTACTTGGTTCAAGTCATAAAGTTTACCTAAGACAGTTAATAAAGGTTATCTTTGCTTAACACACTTGGTTCATTTTTTTTACTTCATAAAGTGTTGGTGAAAACTTTGAAAAAATGGTTAAGCCTTTGCATGCTTGTGGGATAGATAAGGATAGTTGTGGGATAGATAAACCTCCAGTGCA
Organism: Laticauda colubrina; assembly: GCA_015471245.1. Classification (NCBI taxonomy): domain Eukaryota; kingdom Metazoa; phylum Chordata; class Lepidosauria; order Squamata; family Elapidae; genus Laticauda; species Laticauda colubrina. The sequence goes on from BLBF01000040.1 coordinate 30,125,845, forward strand.
AGCATAGTGGGACTGTATGGTCCACCATCCCAGCTGCCACACATATGGCCCTTTATTATCAATAACAATTTATTCATTGATAAACACATTTTAAAATAAACAAAGCTCTTTATTAATGCCCTATTCATTGTAGGACCACTCAACATACATGGCACAATCTCATCAGTGTTTTGTGACAGCTTCAAGGAAGCATCCATTAATCATCTATCATCTTGTCTTGCCACTCCACTGCTCCAGTTGGGGAGCTGCACCAGTGTCTCAGTAGGTTGCGCTGCTTCTTCCCTTCACGTAAAGCTCTGTTAGGGCCTTGTACATCCACAGTGTCTATCAAGTTACGTCCTTGCCTCCATTCACCAGGCTCCATGTCCCCATTCCCTCGTTGACGGTCGACAAGTCTGTTCTGCAACACTGGGTAGCGGGTGCGCATGAGATTGTGCAGAATGCAGCAAGCTTCCACGATGCTCCTCACAGTCTGTGGGTGAAGCTGCATGGTGGCGAGAAGTATCTGGAACCTGTTGGCCAGGATGCCAAATGCGTTCTCCACCCCCCGTCTTGCCCTGGACAGCCTGTAGTTGAAGATCCTCTCTTCACAGATGAGGTATCTTGAAGTGTATGGCTTCATGAGGTAGGTTCTGAGGGAGAACACGTCATCACCAATGATAAAATAGGACACATCTTGTGTGTCATTGGGTAGGGGGTCTGGATCTGGAAAACCCATGATGAGGTTGCATTCCAGCCCATTCTTGAGGTCACTTGTTTTGTATACCTGGCCATCTGAAGCTGACCCGTTGCCTGAAGCATCGATGTAGATGAACTTGTAGTCAGCATAAACCATGACAAAGAGGATGATACTGAAGAAGCCCTTGCAGTTGTAATAAGTGGACCCTGAGTTGGCTGGAGCTTTGCAGACCATGTGCTTCCCATCTATGGCTCCAACGGTGTGGGGAAAGTTCCACCTCTGATACCACTCCTCTGCAAGTTTTCTCCAGCCTTGTTCAGTGGTGGGGCACTTGAGGAGCTCCTCCACATATTCTTCGATGTTGGCCTGCACCACTTCTCTGACCACTTTGCTGATGCTGTTGTGTGGCACCCTCCAGGCAAACTGCATGTTTCTGTATGTGGTTCCAGAGGCCAGGTGCTGCAGAGTCAGTGCCACTTTCAGTCCAGGGTCCCGGTTGGGACGGAAGTTGGTACTAGGCTTGGTCAACCTGGGTCTCAGACGCTCTACAAGTTCATCAAACATGGCTGGTGGCATCCTCATGAAGTGATGGAATGCACGAGGGTCTTCATTTCTCAGCTCCACCATCAACTGGTCATACAGTCCAAACTCCATTCTCCTCACGATCCATCCTCGGACCCACACAGCTCTTGGACGTCTCCTTCTTCTTCTTTATAGAAGTTGAAACAGTCTGAATAGGTTTTGGTTCTGGTGATGAATGAGCGCAGCTATCATACGGACTGCGTCATCATCCATGGTGGAGAACAATTGATGATGTTGAAGACCAAGACCAAGGGTGAAGAGGTCTGTACACCACGGCTGCTGGACTCATACTGAGATCCAGATGATTTTCTCCCCCTTTTTATAGAAAATATTGGTTTTCCGCTATGGGGCCTTCTACATACTCTAGACATACTGCAGACATCCTAAATATACGAGATACATCCCAGATACAAATGTTTTGTCCGTTTTGAATACTTTATATACGAGATACATTCACTTACATCCTTTCTATTTCCGTGCTACTAATGCTGTGTAGACGTTCTGTGTACCTTTTGTTTTCTTCCTCTTTCTGTTTTCAGCTGCAGCGGATGTGAGTTGAGGGGATGGCCAGAGGATGCAGAGAGGATACAGCAGACGTAATGGACATAGAACGTTTGTTGCCCGTATATGTCGCGGATGTACATTGTACGCGGCGGAAAGTTCATCCATTCACAAAGTTTTGTGTAGCTCAAAACTTCTTGTGCGGATGAAATCGCAGTGGACGGATACTTCACAGATAGAGCATATGAAACACGTATGCAATGAGTACACAACGGATGCATAGCGTTTTCCAATGGATGGCAAGCTTTTTTTAACATTTTACATCCTCTTTTCATCCGTAAGTGCAGTGGGACCAGGCCTTAAAGCTGCTCAGTGCTGTAAGTTGCAGGATATCAAAAGCATAACAAAACCATAATTCAGAATTTATTCCTTCAGTAAACTATTATAATTTATCAGTGTCTGTGCCTCATTATACTCGTTGGTATCTTCCCACTTAGAAGCATGTTTAGGAAAATCTTGTGCTGTCCTAGCCTGTAGACAATTTATGAAAATATGAGTCAGAAAAACAAATTGCAACAGATAGTGAAGGCTTTTGTAACAGTGGCAAATGAAATATTTAAAGGAAAATATTCAATGAAATATTTAAAGAAAAAATACAAACCACTCTGTTCTGAGACAAGGGACCCCAGTCTGATAATTTTCAGATTTGTTGTGCTTCAGCTGGGTGGGAATTATAGAATTCAATAAATCTGGAGATCACCAGAATTATATTGAATTCTTTTGTAATAGCTAAGACACTTTTTTCTGTTAGATTCTTGAATAATAATGAATGTATCCCCCTCCCTTTCACTAACAGATTATACGAAGATTAGATTTTGGAGCAATTTGAGGACCCAGAGACATGACTCCCAGAATTCCCCTAAGAAGCTATTATGAAATTTACTGCCATTTTTAAACAAGATGCACATAACAACTATAATATTAAGCCATAAATAGATGTGATGCAGGTTTGGTTTTACAGTCCTTTACATTCCTACCGAAGCATGGGGCAACTCCTCCAGAAATTCCTTTCTCCTCCAGTTTTTACATCAACATATTTCCCAGTATGATAATTTATGTATGAATGTATGTATGTATGTATGTATGTAAAATGTTTATAGCCTGCTCAGCAGGAGCATCTATGGGTATGTCAAAAACATGGTGGCTGGAACAACCCAACTTAAGCTTAGCTTCTTTTTTATAAGCCATATTTACTTCTTGGACCAGCACTTACCCCATGGACACCTCTTCCCCACAGTTATTTTTTAAACTGAATATACAAACCACAATTAGAGAAATCTAACAGACATTTATCACACACAACAGAGGAGCCACAAAGAAGAGGGGGTCAACTTATTCCCCAAAGCACCAGAAGGTAGGAGAATAAGTACTGATGGAAACTAATCAAGGTGAGAGCCAACCTAGAACTAAGGAAAAATTTCCTGACAGTTAGAACCAAGAACTTGTGGGTGTTCCATCACTGAAGGTTTTTAAGAAAAGATTGGACAACCATTTGTCTGAAATGGTATAGGGTTTCCTGTTTGAACAGAGTTGGACTAGAAGACTTCCAAGCTCTCTTTTAACATTCTGTTATTCTTATATTTTCCTTGCACTAATGTTGCTGCATTACTGTATGTTTTCCATCCTATATTGGGGCTTTCTATTTATTTCCATTCTGCTGAAAAAGACATTTCAAGTTAAATTAAACCTTTCTAAATTATGAGGAGAGGAGGAAAAAAAACTACAATTGGTGTAATTAATATCAATGATATAAGAAATTGGAACTTTAAAAAAATGCTGACATTGCTGAAAAATAATTAGTATAATGTAACAGCGGTTTTGAAAGTATATGATTCGGATATTCATATCATTGCAGTATTCACAGATGGCCTGAGTTCCATTTACTGTAGCACAAAGCCAAAAACAGTGGCCGTTTCTGGAAGAAAAGGCGCTCTTTGTTTAAATGGTATAGACAGATTTCCTAGGGGAAAAAAGTTTGCAAAAAGCCAGCTGTGAATTTTTCTTCCTTTTGCTGTTAATGAAAGCAAAGATTAGGTTTCTTGCTTTGAATGTATTACTCTTCTACTACTGCTGAAACATGAAATAAAAGGACACAAAGTTTCCGGTGTTTTTTTCCAACAATAGTAAATAACCACCTGTGCCCCTTCATGATATATTGCTATATTTCCATTCCTTTTCTTATTCTCCAACCTGTTAACCCATGTGCTTGAGTTGCTTATGTGGGCATTGTCTAATTTTGATTTGTGAGTCCCACTTCCCCCAAAACGTTCCCCTGGCCTTTACCTTTGCTATTTGCAAAGTCTTCAGCCATAGAGATCAGAAATCCATCCCTTCATATCAGGGGTCATGAACCAAAAACTAAGGTAGGGCCAGGCCAAAAATGAATTTTTATTTAATTAAATTTCAGAGCAAGTTTAATTTATATTAATTAAATTAATAAAACTAATATGAAACATATATCCTACATATTTAATAATTTTCCCACTGTCATAAAAAATTAACAGGTAACATTCTGGGACCTGTCTAAAACTGCTTTTTCAAAAAGTAACTGGACTTTCTTTTACTTTGAAGACGTTTCCCTTCTCATTCAAGAAGCTTCTTCAGTTTGGACTAATGGAAGGATTTATACTCCTCGCAGTCATCTGGTTGTTAGCACTCTTTCTGGGAGTTGTTGGGGCTACTTTGAGGTTTATTTATCTATGCCCTCAGGGTATAGTGCAAATGGGTGTGAAACGTTCTTGGAACTGCTGAAAGGAGTGTGTTGTAAGCAGGAGATAAATGGTGTCCTGTCCCTCCCACTCTGTTGAAAGAGGGCTGTTCAGTCTTAATGTGGATGGACTCTGACCCCTCTTTCAAACTGGTCCTCTCTGTCCAGAATGTGAAATTTGTGTCTTCGATTTCGACAGGATAACCTTTGTCTTTCAAGTGCAGATGGACTGCTAATTCTTGTCCTGATGGGTTTGTCTTCCTATGTTGTGCCACCTGTTTCTGAAGTGGTTGTTTTCTTTCTGCCATGTACAGATCTGCACATGATTACTGCACTGTACTGCATATATCAAATTGCTTAGTTTGTGTCTGGGTGTTTTATCCCTGGGGTGGACAAGCTTTTGCCTTAGTGTATTTTTTGGGTTTGAAGTGTGAATGTATAATGTTTCGGTTGAAAATCCCGAGCTTTTCAAATATTCGTGAAATTAATGGTGCAAGAGAATTGAAAAATCTTCAAGGATAAACAAAAAAAGTCCAGTTTCTTTTTGAAAAAGCACCTTTGAGACAACCATGACCTGAATGACTGAGAATCTCAATGGACATTCTAGGGCCTGGCTTAAATTCTGCAGCCAGAGGTTGATAATCCTTAATAGCAAGGTATCTGCTTATCACCACTCTTGAATCACATGGGGGCTCAGATGTTGTATTTACCAGAGAAATACAGTGCTTCACTTACCAGCTCTGTCAGTCATTCACTTACCAGCTCTGTCAGATCCACCACAAGACAGCATGAGAGATCTTCATGCCCAAGGTGAGATCCAGGCTTTGAAATCCAATGGGATATGGGCTATCTAGGAATATGCAGTGAGAAGGGGCAGGTATTTGAGAAAATTTAGACTAGTGCAGCAGAATGTTACATTCAGCTTGTATGAAATTAAGATATTATTACTGAACTATTTTGGGGCAAGCACATGGGAGATTAATTCTCCATTTGTGGATATTCTTAGTTAACACAGAAAGCTATTTGGGTATATAAGGCCATAATGTCCTCCAAACACTGTCAGTAATGTTTAAAATGTTATCTGTGGTGTAGTGCATAAACTTTGACTTCATGGCTTACAATTTAACTTAATTTTGAAGAGAGAAATTGAATGCTGACTTCTGTTTCATTTGCGAAGTAGTGGCCGGGTATAGCACAATTCAGAAAATATTTCCTAAATTGACTCCAGCTGTTATACATGGATATAAAATTGCTTCTATCTAATTCTGGGTGGGATGAGGGCTTTGAAAAGCCATTTGGCTTGTTTTGAAACTGGCTGTCTTGGTATTAAGCCACAGTCTTATTCCAGCAAAATGATAAGCTGTTAGGGAAGGCCCATCACATTGCTGACATGGTTGTTGAGATTTCACAGTCTCTGACGGTAACTGCACAGATTGTTTTCTATTCCCTTTACTGTAGATCAGATTGTAGTCCTAAGTGGCATTGCTCAACTAACAATATGTGCGAGGAGTCACACCTCAGTTTTAGATAAGTGAAGATGTGCTGTCTCTGCAAGCAGTACATCATGTCAAAACCAGAGGTGAAGATATTTTTGTCAGCAATCTCAGCAATTGATACTGCTGCCCTACCAAAGGATAAACTGGACTACTGATGATACTTCTGCTACAATTGGATTTATGGAGAGATTTGTGGCATTACTGAAGAAAGAAATAGAACATCTCAAAATTGGTATTTCACACTCAATAGCATTCTTTATGTACAACTTTATGTACAATCACCTTGCTTCAACTTGACAGTAAAAATGCTAACTTTATAAAAGAGTATTGGAACATACTGGAGGAACCGGATAATTGCATGATGATTTGATATATAGTGTTGCTGTGATGTTTATTGACTGAGATGAGGTCAGATGTTCCAGTATACGTATGTAGATATGTATACACACACACACACACACACAAGCTGAAAGATGAATTACCAATTTTCCCAAATAACAAAGTCAAATCCAAAGTGGGTTGATAGCTTGGAATCCATGCTGTCATTTCCGACTACTTTATGCAGCACACCAATCTGGGTTTCCTTCAGTTATATCTATGATGTGTGTGTGTGTGTGTCTGTCTATCTGTCTGTCTCACTGAAGGATATGTGGCAAGAGGAGCTAAAGAGTAGTAAATTGAGCTATTTCCCAGCACATTTAGCATATTCAACCACTCAGTATGCCAATGAATTTTTAGAGGAACTCCTAAAGATCTTGAGGAACATTTTCAAGATATCCAAAGAAGTCCATTTACCATTGTAATTGATTCAAAAGCCATGTTCATGCAATGTCTATCACAACAGGAGTGATATGGTTAACTGATAATCAACCTGAAAAAGCAGCTATGAGTTGCGACACTATCAGTGCAACCAGATATACCAAAACAAACAAGACTACACATTAAGCGTCATTAAGAGGGTTTCAGTCATTTGATTTAAATACAATATAAAATTCTTCTTCCTGCTCAACTGCATTATATTTTTCTTGAATGATTTTGCTATTTGTGGCCCTAGTCTGTCTGTCTGTCCCTCCCTCCCCCCCTCCCTCTCTCTTTCTCTCTCTCTCTCTCTTTGCAATGTAACCCTCAACCAACTGTTCATAGGTCAGTGATGCCCCTGAAGTGCCCAAAAATTGTATCCATGTGCTAAGGAAAGAGGGAGCCATAGTTTCTAGCGGTTTTTTTTCTTTTCCCAAATATTCCAATGAACAGGGCAAAGACATTGTGATATGAAAGAAATGTATTGGGATAGATTTTCTTTTTTTTTCTTGTTTCTTTTGCTTTTTCAAACATGGCTCATATCTTCCCAATGGCTTGTGCACCAGTTGTATCAAGTTTTATTTTATGCTCAAAATCAGAATCATCTTAGTTTTTCTATGGTTTGCTGATTTACACTTTTTCAAGAAAAGCCCTGGGAGGGTACATAAATTCCACAGGTTATAGGAATGCCTTCCCATTTGGTAAGAGAAAAAGGGAAAGATTCTGAAAACTTCTGACCCTGAGAAAGGAGAGAGGAAGAAAGAAAGAATGACTTGAATACTGATTTAGTGACCACAGCCATGGCCTAAGATTATTTGTTTGTTATTTATAGGATATATAAAGCTGCTGACCAACAATTTATGACTCTAGGCAGCATACTGAAATGAGTATTAAAAAAAAACCCTTACATAGACCAGGCTTGAAATAACAAACCCTTTCTTTCCTGAGAATTGTACAACTGAACACCATTAGCATGCTGATGATACTTGTCTCTGTACTGACAATGATTTCATCCAGTTTCTTCATGTAGATGTTAAACAAAAATGGAGAAAATGGCACCTCTCAAAACAGGCACCCATTTTTCGTCCCACCATACTGACTGCATCTAATCCTGCAGAAAGTGGGAGAACTATGGCAACACCATGCCACGTACTCTCAATCCCCTGAGTTGGTCTGGAATAATACCAGTCAGTGTTTTTGAATGTCGTTGAAAAATCAACACCAGGACACTATCTCCTTCTCCTGAGCACAGTACAGGTCAGCACAAAGTGCAACCAAGATTACATTAGTGCTATTTCTCATTCTATAAAAGGGATGCAGATGGGAGAACGTTGTTAAATAAATCATACCCCTATGTTGTTTCTCCTGAATTAAAAAAAAAAAGTTACAAACCTAAAACCTATAATAAATATCAAAGTTCCAATCTTTTTTTGTAAATTAGTGAACTCACAATGTCACTATTGGTATGCATTTTGCTTTGCTCTGTGCTGCCAGCTAAGCTTTGGATTTTAAAAATTTTACAGCCTGAACAGAGAGAACAGGTACTATTTGTGCTATGTATGCTTCAAAAATAATTCAGAGGAACTATTTGGGCTCATGTCCTTGTTCAGTCATCCATACAAGCTTGAAAAAAGATACCATGGAAGTAGATCATAATGCAACTCTTAAAGAAGCCACAACTTTCTTTCAGGCTTGTGGTGAAATCTAAGAAGAACAAACTGCATTTACAATATGTTCAGCCTTTCCTTGAGATACTTTTTATAATGATTTTCAAAATGTGTATGGCCTTATATATACTACTGGTATGCTTTTAGGACTACAAAGAGAATTAGATCTGTTGAACAGAATAATACACAAGAATGGTTTCTGTGCTTAATTATGTAAAAGAAAGGTATCTTGTGAAAAGTATTTTCATCTCCTGAAATATGACAGCTCATCACTTGATAAAAATGGGAATTGCATGATAGACTCATAATGTTTAGAAAAGACATCTCCACAAATATCTAGCAGGCACCTACAGTGATGTTTTTTTGGTGTTTGTTTATAAAAATCTGCAATTGATGCGTAATTGTGAGTTTTAGTACTTTTAAAAAATGAATATTTAGCTGTGGTGGTGCAGTGGTTAGAATGCAGTATTGCAGGCTGATTCTGCTCACTGTCAAGAGTTCAATCCTGACCAACTCAAGGTTGACTCAGCCTTCCATTCTTCCAAGATCTGTAAAATGAGGACCCAGATTATTGGGGGCAACATGCTGACTTCGTAAACTGCTTAGAAAGGACTGTATAGCACTATGAAGTGGTATATAAATCTAAGTACTAATTGTTCAATTGTATTGCTTGTTATTATTTTAACTTCTGATTGTTTTTAACTATGGACATTCTCCATTGTTTGGAATTTGTGTATATCGATGGGGAGTTGTTTGAATAGCTATTTTTTCTACAAATGTTACAGGACAACTGGAACCTTGATTGCATGAATAGACAAATACAGCATAATTGTGTTCTCATAATTTCAAAAATATGCTTATTCTGTAGTAATGAATCACCAGCACCAGCCACAGATGACACCAACTACATCTATATCTCAGCAGAGCCACCCTCCCCCAAACCCTCAAGCTGCCTTATTGAACATGCCAAATGCCTTGACTTCCCAGCAACAACAACAGCAGAAGTTGAGGCTTCAGAGAATCCAAATGGAGAGAGAGAGAATTCGCATGCGTCAGGAGGAACTCATGCGTCAGGTATTGTAAAAATGTGGGAAGGTACCTTTTTCTTTCTGTAGGTTGCCTTGTGCTTCAAGTGAGAGATCACTGAGTAAGGATCCCCCCCACCCAATACTGGAAGATAAGCATCTTTTTATGCACGGCTAAATCTTACAATCAGGAAAAATCCTGATCTATCACTCTTTTGATCTGTTTTTCATCTTTCTGCATGCTTGGAGAATCCATTTGTCCAATTTTTGGCCCTCTCAAGGACTGGAGGAAAACTCTTGAAGACAGCTACAAAGAGAAACCTTTAGACTTCACACTGTTATTCTATGGCTGGAAATTTTTCTCATTGGGTTTTGCATTTTTGCTTGAGCTTTAAGGGTTAGGTTTTATTGTGACTCACTTTGTTCAAAACAGATCTGGTGCTTCCTGTATTTGGCTTCAAAGCAAGAACTGTGAACAATTGCAAAGGATGTTTTTCATAGGGTAAAGGAATATTCCACCCTACTGATAATGTACTATGAAAGTATGATTATATGGTTCTACTTTGGTCAATATATTCATCAGCTTCCTCAGAGAAACAATTAGCCAGTTACTTTATTTCCAGCAGTGTTAAAGACAGTTGCCGAGTTGGAAACTGGTCCTTAAAATATTCTGGCTTTTTAAAAATCAAAGCAACTTCTAATCTTAAAGTCACATTTAAGGTGATTTCTATATGTACACACATCAATGCACACTATTTCCCAATAAAGTATCTCCTGTCTGTCACAAAAAGAAATTAAAAAAAGAAGACTCTGTGAATATCTACCAACTAGAGTGCAGATTGTTTAAAGGATTGCAGCTGGTAAGCAAAATAGTTTGTTTTTTAATTGGGAGTAAGCCCAACTGAATTGGATAGATATGATTTCAGACTAAACATAAGTAAGTTCAGAATGTGAAACTTTTGAAGCAGAGGAGGAGGGGGGAAACTATCAAACCTACAGTGTTATTTTGCTTTTGGGATTTGGATCTAACCTCCTTCAGCTATTCCAGGGTAGCATTTGTTTATACTGTATTTAGTAATACAGTCTCACATTTCTTGGCAGTAGAATGAATTATGATTTCTATTTGTGTAATGACACCAGTTGGCATATCATTTCTAAAGGTTTATTAATGCTCAGTCAGATGTTATAAGATGCGATGAACCCAGCAGGTTATATCAAAGCTTGTGCCTTGAAATCACCTCCTTTCTATTTTTTGTTTATTGTTTGATTGCTTGTACTATCTGAAGAAATGAAAACTTTTCCTTTCTCTTAAAAGCCAGTAATAAAATTGAGAAATGTGACATTAATATAAAATAATTTAGCTAGATATTATTTGGCTGCAGTATGTTGTGTCTTTGTTCACAGATACTTTAAGAACACAAAGTTTTCCTACCAAAACAGTTTAAATAATACACTTTAGAACAGGGGTGCCAAACTCGATTTCATTGAGGCTGCATCAGGATTGTATTTGACCTCGGGGGGGGGGGGCAGTGGGCATGGTAAGTATGGACATGGTCAGGGTAGGCGTGGTTCTCTGCTAGTGAAAACAGAGCCCAAGAGTGCCAGCAGAGGCACTGAAGGCCAGTCCTTCACTTTTTCCAGGGTGGCCCAAATGGCCAGATGCAGCCCACAGTCCTTGAGTTTGACACCTCTGTTTTAGCAGTTCCAATTCAATTATTACATTCTGCCACTGAATCTATATTAAGAATGTCTGAACTGGAAGAAGATGAGGATTACTTTAAAATATACTTGTTATCGAAACATCAAAATTATACTGACTTTTAATTCCACTTTTTCTCTGTGCTCCTTATTTTCACCATTAAATCTTCCAGCTGATTGGATTTTCAAAAATGAAGAGTGGAATACTGGTGTTTCAATAATGAGGATTACACTGAATTCTACTCTTCGTTTTTGAAAATCCAATCAGCTGGAAGATTTAATGATAAAAACAAAGAACACAGAGAAAAAATGGAATTAAATTTCAATATAAAGAACGCCAAATGCCTGTATATTTAGCAACTAGTCTTAGAAATGGCAGTGAAGATACTGATGTGGTATCTTTTAGTATCAACAATCAACAGTAAAGGAACAAGACGCTCTGACATGTCTTTGTTCTGAAAGATCAGAATTGTGCAGACAGTGGTTTTCCCTGTGATACTCTATGAGGGTCAAAGTTGGACTTCGAAGAAGCAGGATAGAAAAAATATGGACACTTTTCAGTACTAGAGAGGACTCCTGAGAATACCATGGATAGCTGAGAAACAAACAATTGGATTATAAAATAAGTAAATCCAGAATTCTCATTTGAAGCACAAATTACCAGGTTCAAATTGCCATATTTTGAGATGTTATGTGAAGACCTACCTGTCTTGAGAAAGTTGGAAGGAAAGAGAATGCTGCTGGGAAAGTTGGAAGGAAAGAGAAGAGGATGACGAGTAACTCGATTACAAAGGTGATGGGTGCACCATTGGAAGAGATAAAGGGCCAGATTGGGAACAGGACCTTATGAATAAGATCTGTTTATATTAATTTCTTATTGTTAATATGAAACATAAAAGTGCCTAATATAGCAGCTAATATTTTAAATATAATTAGGCTGCCGAAGGAAAGTGTACTGATGTGCAGTATTATACTGCAGTTTTTCCAGCATGGTATTTTCCAAATAAGTTGGTCTCTTTATTCTCATCCCAGTGTCCTGAGAATTCGGATACTTGTAATTCAAACATATCTAGAAGGCAAGCTGCAGAGATGGATGCATCATTATAAAATCTTAGTTATACTATTTTAATTTTTCTTTTTTTAAAAAACCTCAATATAGATTGCTGTAAGATGTATACATCAAATGCCTGAAATAACTCCAGTTTGAATATGGGTACTGCAGATGTAAGATTTTTGAAAATAATAATTTTCCTGATTTGTGTGAAAATAGTTTTCTTGGTGCATCAGGACTGGACAAAATGCTTGTCATCTTTATTTAGTAACTCGTACTCAAATTTCTTATCCTCTACAGGTCTCTGCACCTGCTTTATGAAACATTCCCCACATGATGAAAAACAACAAAGAATCATTGCAATACACAAGCAGACTAATTTGAAAAGTTACTCCCTTTGTACCACTGAGTCCTCTGGCCCTGCAGTTTTAGTTTTGGCTGTTAAATATAATCAGGATTTTTTTTTTCAAAAAAGAAAGAACCTTGGCCCTTAATCTGTTAGAATTTTTGTGAACTTCCTGTTAGTCCTCAGTATGATACCGAGGCCTGAAAACATGGAAGAAGGGGATCACTGTCCAAATAATTTCCTAGGTCCCCTAATCAGTTCCTACTAATGCTGTTGCTGTTTTTGCTGTTGCTGCTATTGCTGCAAACTGTTTTTAAGAAAAAGTGTTTGCATCAGCTGCGAAGCAACTCCCAAGTAGATGAAGAGGGTTTGGGTGAAAATGAGTGCTGAGTTTCTGGCAGGTTCTTCTCAGACTTATCTGGTTGACAGCAGCTTGGCTTCTCTGAAGAGATTTGGGACATCTGCAGCAGCCCTCTCCAGAATGACACTTCCAACACTACACAACTGTCTGGAGTTTCTGGGTTATCTTCCTTTTTAGAAAATTAGAAAAGAACCTTTTATTTTCTGGCTGCTGGGAGAACAAGAGAATTGGCTTAGTTGTCTAAATGAAAATATGAAATATGCTTCACACTTGTCTTGATCATTTTAATTTTTTTTCTTTAAAAAAAATAAACTGAAAACATCTGGGGGGAAAACAAAAACTCTGCATCTCTTATGTGCATCCTGGTTAGACCCATTGTAGATAATTAATATGCTCACTACAGCCTTCCCATTTTCCGACATATTTCAAGAAAGAACTCATAACTACTAAATCCTTTCTTATTTAGCAGGATGTGTGGTCTCCTCTTAACTTTTTTGGTTTCCATTTCCTCACTCAAATGTGAGCAACCAGTAAGATTCCTGGTTCATATGTGCTACTATGCAAACCATAGAATAAGCTTATATTTATTGATAGGAAGAGCCAAACAAAAGAAAGCAGGCAGTTTAGGCTAGTGCACTTACTCTTTCCCAGTAAAGTAGGAAATTAAATAATTCTGGGTTAGCATTGTTTACAAATGCCAACACTGTTTTTCTGATAACATTTTGTACAATAAATTAATACATCACTTAGAACCCTAGATAAGGAATGCAGAAAAAATATAGAGGTTAGATTAATGTTTCTCTTGAGGACAGGGATTGTATGTAACTACTGAAAGTGCTTTGATTTGATTGGAATATACATTTTGTATAAAAAGATATAAAAATATACATAAGTAAACACTTGGAAGTTGCCCCTCAAATAGTTTGATTGTTGTCTATCAACATGAAGTGCATTTATCTTTTATATCTGTTGTACTGTAGTTCCAGTGCTTCTTTCTCTCATCCTTCCCATGATTTAATTGACTTTTTGCTGTGCCCAGAAGCTGGGCACCTATTTCTTGTTGACATAATTGACATTTTTTGCCCTAAGAAACTCCCCAAGTTTAGCAACAGCTGGCAGCTATGCCCTGCTTCTCCCTCCCACTCTTTGCCACAGAACCCCAGAACTAAAAGAGGAAGCATACACTCATTTACCCTAAATATTCATCCTGCACAAGCCACTGACTGTACAGAGCATGGCAGATTACATATACCTTGAAATTTTCCTGATTGATTTAAGGGGGGAAAGACAACATTGCTTTAACAATGGTACAGCTAACCATGATTTAATGCTTGGATTGGGAATAAGAGGAAGGCAACCTTGTGGAAGCATGCAAAATAGTCGCCAGGAGATGGTTCTACATTGGTAAGAAGCACATGGGGAAAGACCCCTTGGTCAAGAAACCCTGAAATAAAATTAATAGGAATGACAGTGTTTGTCTTTGCCATGTAATATTCAACAAAATTAAAGAAGTAGAAAAAGCAAGGTCTGAGGGGCCTGCAGTAGGTTTTGAAGTGATGTCAGGGGGAGTCAAAAGAAGAAAGTGCAAGTTAAGTGATTTGTTAATAATAAGAAAGTGAATACTTGAGGGAGTGTCTGTCCTATAATGAACATGCTCAAGCATTAAGACCCGCAAGGATGGCAGCTACTGGGAGAGGCTTGTTATATGGAAGAGAGTAAAAGATCTTCTCTGTTGTGGGACCCCAACTTTGGAATGGTCTTCCCTTGCAGGAAAGGCTAGTTTCAGCATTGTCTACCTTTTGCTATCTAGTAAAAATCTTACTTTTATTGTCACATTTGGAATTGGTGTTTGCTAATAGTATCAGAATTTTCAGTTTTGCTATTTAGTCTTATTGTGTTGCCATATTTTGCTGTTTTTGTAAATTGTAATTGTTCTCAGGAACATTATTTTTCATGAACTGGATGGATATTTTACAAAACTGTCATATAGGGATTAGTTTCTGTGGTTCGTGTTTCTCTACAACATCTACCTTGAGTGGTGGATCCTCTCTAGAATTTCAAGTCAAAAGTCTATTAGAGTTTGAATCTGGGAATTTATGGGTGCAAAGCATTTATTATCTTTCTCAAACTAATTCAAGCACATGCTTCCTCTGGAGGAGTAATAAGGAGTCAGCATGAATATTGATTGAGTCAGTCTATAGATATTTCTATGTGTAAACTCATACAAATTTAAAAAAAAATTAAAGATGTCATAACTTGGTTTTGCCTGAAACTAGGCAAGCTTGAAATGTTATTTTAGTAAAAAGTGGATGTTTCATGACTACTGATAGAAATGAGCAATCTTAGAAACTGAGACATCTAAAGAATACCAAAGGAGGGCCTGGATGTTCAGTTGTTGCTGTGCATCACAGTATCCAAGGAACGGAAGTTTAATAAGGGGTAGGGTGAAACTAGACCCTTCCCGCTCTAAAGGGGCACTTTAGCAGCTGTGCTTGTGCAGCAAACTATTTCTGCCAGCAAGGTTCCAGGAAATGTGTTGGGAGATTTCTAAAATCATTTGGCATGTCGGGTTTTTTTAAGGTTTACATCAAGGGCCAGTGTGTGTGTGTGTGCACGCGCGCGCAGAGACAGTGAATAATTTAGTGTACTTCAACCATTTTAAGCCTGCATACATTTTGGCAGTTTTCACAGAAAGCTCTGAAGGAGAAGGAGTTCTGGAGTTGCTGCCACAGCAGGCATTTCAATGCTGTAGCAATGTCAAATAGTTGCCTTGATCCTCCCTTTTGTTTCCACTGGCTGTTCTCCCTCCCTCCCACCTTCGCTCTCTTTCCCCCCCCCCTTTTTTTTTGGTGGTTGTTTTCATTTCATTTTATTTTATTTTTGATCAAACATGGTGTGCGCAGCAACAGATCAAAAAGGCTCCCGAAGTATAAGTGGCTTTATTTGTAAGGAAATGTCAGTGAGCATGCCATGATGGGCTGCGGGAGGCAATGCCTTTGCCAGATAACCTACTGACCATAAAAAAGTGATTTGTCTTGTCCTCGGACTGTCATTTGCCTGGCACTTGCAGGAGCAATCTCCAAACATTTCTGGCCCACCCGGAAAAATCTGAGAAATATGAACTTATTGAAGACCGCAGCAGCAGGCAAGCATTTTGGGCTGGAGCTGGGGGCATATTCAGGGGTGGGATTCAATTTTTTTAACAACTGGTTCTGTGGGCGTGGCTTAGTTGGTGGGCATGGCTTGGTAATGTGACTGGCTGGGCCTGACCAACTAAACATCACTGACATCAAGGTACGCATCTCCTCGCCTGGCCTCTCGTGACTGTGGGGATGCTGCAATAGTTGTAAATGTGAAAAATGGTTATAAGTCACTTTTTTCAGTGCCATTATAACTTTGAATGGTCACTCCACACAAGCAAAGTACCAGCAAAGGAGGGGAAAAAACTCCAGAGACGTTCCTGAGACAGGAAGTCTAGTTCTGCCAAGAATGTAAAAAGGGTTAATGGAGAGGCAGTTTCTGTAAGCAACACTAGAATGTTTCCTTCCTTCTTCCTTACAGGATTAGACCAGTAATTTCTTCCAACAACTGGTTCTCCAAACTGCTTAGAATGTTAACAACCCGTTCTAGGGAATAGGTGCGAACCTGTAGAATCCCACCCCTGGGCATATTTGGAATTTCCAAGGACAAATTTAACCATTTATCTGTTGCCCAACTCAAACCATGTGACTCTTCAGTTATGTACTCAAAGAATATTAAACCATAATTAATATAAAGGTAACATAACTATTACTGTAATTATATCTGTATCCTGCTTTTTATTTTATACAATTCAAGGCATTGTAGTCACTGCTCCCTCCTACTTACCCCACAACAACCTGCCTATGATATGGATGGACCTGAGAGAGAGGCACTGGTCCAAATTCGCCCAGCTGGCTTTCATGCCTAAAGGAGGATTAGAATCAGAGGTGGAATTCAGCAGGTTTTGACCAGTTCTGGAAAAACGGTAGCGGAAATTTTGAGTAGTTCAGAGAACTGGCAAATACTACTTCTGACTGGCCCCGCCTATCTATTCTCTGCCTCCTGAGTCCCAGCTAGGTCTTTCATTGTTGCCCTGCACAGGAGAACAGAGCTGGAAAGCAGGTTAGCGGGGTGAGGAGAGAATGGGATTTTGCAGTAACCTTCCCCTAGGAGTGTGGAGGGAATAGAGATTTTGCTTCCCCTGCCACGCCCACCAAGCTACACACACAGAACTGGTAGTAAAAAATTTTTGAATCCCACCACTGACTAGAGTTCAGGGCTTCCTGGAGGGTGCAGTTGTAAAATGAGTGACAAGGAGAAGAACCATTTTTCTCAGAATGACTGGTGCTTTGTTTTCCAGCAAGACCATTTCCTATTGGTTTGTTTTTAATTATATGCTTTTTAAAAATTGATCGGTGTCATGGGGCACATCGCTGATGGTGGCCCTCTCAATAGAACCAGTTGGGGAAGCCCTATAAAAGTAGAAAGACATAAAATATTTCTTTTAAGTGGACTTTAAAAAGAAACTTGACTTACTCAGCAATGTGTTTGATTTATCTGTCTACTTAAAAAAAATGGCACCCATCGAAACAGTTTTCCTCAGATAATTTGCAGAAATAGTTTTTAATGTTTTAAAAAACCTATTGTGATTAACATTAAAATAAACAAGATGTATTGATAATACCTGTATCATAATGGGGAAAGGTTACAGGAGATCTTGTTCAGATTCTTGGATATGTCCTATGCAGAAAGTGATGATGAATGGGGCCTTTTTGAGAAGGTCACTTTGTCTTCCAGCTGAGATCTAATGATCTCAGATCTACAAAATTAAATACTTTTGATTGAAGTATAATCTACTTTTAAAATGTTCTAGTTGTTGTTATTTTCTTTGCAAAGTCTAGTTCAGATTTACCTTTGCTTCTGAGATTTTTTTTTTTTCATTTTACCAAGCTAGCCTACAGCCTGGGATTTCCTGGGTGTCTCCCATTTAAGTATTAATCTGCTCTCACCCTGTTTAATTTTCCTGAGTTGCTTTACATCCTGGTTGTTTAAGAAGTTCTTTCATTGAAAGTGATGAATTCACTTAGTTATATAAAGCTTTTACAAAAAGTATAAATGATGGCTGCTTTGTATGAAAATGTGTTTTACTTACTTAGAGTAGTACCTACACTAATCTAGGAAGTACTTACGCTAAGGAATCTGTTGAGGTAATTTCCCGTTAGGAGAATGAGTTCACACTGGGAGACGTATTTGAGAGAAGTGTTTGAACAATACACACACAGCACAGATACACTGTATAGTAAATGTAGGGTTTTACTTTCAATAAAAGTTGAAGCAAAGTTCAAAATCGGCAGTCCAAAGTCATTCACAAGTAAATCAGGCAGTTTTCAATCCAGGAATAATCCAAATATTCCAGTGTCAAAAACAGTCCAGTATCAGACTTACATGAAATCCAGTCATATCAGTCAATTAGGAAAAATGGAGCAAGGACAATATTTTCCAACAGAAGGAAACAGAAATACACTCACACTCTCTTCTGAGACTCAGACTAAACAACCCAGGTTTCTGGCTCCATCTTATGGCCATTTGAGAAACCACACCTAATTACAGTTTTGCATTTTCTTAAAGATACAGTATTAAAATGTTTATCCTGGTTTATATATTTCTAACCCAAATAGCTGTTAGGTGACTCATATTCCTAACAAAATCTTTAAAGTTTGATGGGAAACAGCCCTACCCATTTGCCTTCTGGTAAATGGGAATTTTGTCACCAACCATGCTTACTATATGTAATAGCCATTTTGAGCCTGAGCAACCATTTTCATGATAGTCATTTTTCTAGAGTGACCTTGGAATATATCCAAAATGTGAAATGTGCCCTTCCTGATTTGCAAAATGAATTGGACAAAATCAAACAAATGTTTTTCTAATATTTTGAAATACTTGAAGCTGAAGAAGAGCACATTAATTTCATTGGATTATAGCCAAGAACGATGGCTGTATGTTTAAACCTGCAGTATATTTATATGTTTTTCTTTAAACATTTTGTTTTTGGAAGATGACAGAAAGGCATTATCTCTGATCTTTTTCCAGCAGAAATCTCTCTCAAGTTTTCCATAAGGATTGCACCCTTTCATCATTCTTTTTCCCCCCACAAGGTGTCACTCTCAGACCATCTATGGGGGAGGTGTTTCCACATATTTATCATGGAGTTTTCTATTCCCATCTCATTGCTTGTTCCTAATTAGTTTCATGATAAAATATAGAAAGCAAAAACCTTCATATTGCAAAAACCATATAAAGCAAAAACCTTCATATTGATTATATATATAAACTTTTGCTCATCTATTGTAGCAAGTTGCCAATTCCTGGCTATGGATTGTACTTAACTATAAATACACTTGAATTTCTTACAGAAATCTGTTGAATCAAGCAGTTTAGATAAACATACTTCCCACTTTCTTCTTACCATAGCCAAATCAATAGTGTGCATACCAAACATAAAGTATATCAAGCACATAAAGTACTTTATATATAAAGTACATAAAGACTCTTTCAAATATAAAAACAGTGTTGGTATCTCCAAATTGACTACAAAGTTCTGTACTGTTTAATGCTGGATTTACTAGTCGAAACTGGTGTTAGGTTTTCCAATAATCGAGTTTTTTTGGCTTTAGATGATCAAAAGAAAAGGGTTTATTTATAAGACATTTTCTTGGTTTCTCTGGGCATGATCCAATGAGAAATCTTTCCAGGTCAGATTTTCTGCTTTCCTCCAAGTTTCTGCTCTTGTATTTTCCAAGCATTGTTTGTCCTAGGTTTGTTAGTTATGGTTCCTTGTTTCCCCCCCCCCCCCTTTTTTTTCCTTTTCCTTTTCCTTTTCCTTTTCCTTCCTTCCTTCCTTACTTACTTACTTACTTACTTACTTACTTACTTACTTATCTTTTATCTGTCTGATATAACTCTCCCAACTATCCTCCAAAACTCGTAGAACTAGTTCTAATATTTTGCTGATTAAAATAAACACATTCTGATATTTCCTCACTTTCCTTGCCTGCTATCTTCTTTAAAAACTTATTCTGCATTTCGTATCTTGAATTACTTTTTTCTACATTAGCTTTTATTGCTTTCCAAAAGGTGGTGTTTTTTTTTAAGTAGAACATCTTTAAGTAAAAATAATTTTAATTTCACGACTGTTGAGATGCATTGACTCATCAGTATAGTATTTATATCTAGAAGATGGCAGGGGGATGGTGGATTCTGAAAAACTCTAGGGCAGGGTTGTGAAACTCGCGTCATCATGGCATTGTCACGTGATGTATTCGGATTTTTTTCCCCTTTGCGAAATCAGGCATGGCCAGCGCATGACACATCCGGCCCACGGGCTGTGAGTTTGACAGCTCTGTTCTAGGGCATGTATATGAATATCTCAAACAACTTTTGGAATAATGAAAAAGATTGCTGTATTTTATTGAGGAAATACTAGCAACTACTACTAATAAATCAGGGAAATGATAGATAGATAGATAGATAGATAGATAGATAGATAGATAGATAGATAGATAGATAGATAGATAGA
>BLBF01000040.1:30146425-30202904 GCA_015471245.1 Laticauda colubrina
AGATAGATAGATAGATAGATAGATAGATAGATAGATAGATAGATAGAACGATAGAGATAGATATATTGTGTGTGTTTGTGAATGACTCAAATGACCTCCAGTAATTTGCATTTCTGGCTGTCCATGCACCAACACTGACAATATGTGTTCTTTTTTAAATTTAGGAAGCTGATTTGTACAGACAACTTCCCATGGAATCTGAGAACCTTGCCCCAGTTCAGACTGCTATGAGCACACCTAACATGACACAGGACATGAGATCTATTACAAATAATGGATCAGATCCTTTTCTGAGCAGGCAAGTACCATGTTTGCCCACCAGTCATTTTATGTTCTGTAATAAAGGCCTTTGCTTACCTATTAAAGCACATGAATAGAGATATCTATAGTAGCAATTTTACTTATGAGTTACAAAAGCTTTAACTGAATAGCCATTTAACCTTTCTTGATTCTGATCAATTGTGATCTGCTTACTCTTTATTTGCATTTTCAGTGGCGTGTAGAAAATTGGCCAAAGGTATTTCTCATATGGGAACAGGCAGGCAAGGCTATCGGATACCAAACTGACATTTAGCCTGAGAAAAGAAATTTGGTATATTATGTTTAATTAAGAAAATTAGGATAATTTCCTAATTATTCTATGTATAATGAAGAAAAACACCTGTATACTAGATGGCATCTCTTCACATGGAGTGCTGTCTCTCTGTCACTGTAAATTTGGATTGACACTGCTATTTGCTTTTTAAACAACTGGCATCATTTGGCAGTAGAAGAATGACAATCACTGGTGCCACTCCTTAGTTGAAATTGTGATTGGGAATCATGTATCCTGCATAATGATTGTAGCAGGTGCCAAGAAAATGAAGTGGAAGCAAATGTAGATGAAAAATGCAAGTCAACATTGCTTGCCAGTGCGAAAGCTACCAGTGAGAAAGAGAGGATGAGATGAGGAAGGGAGCAGAGTTGGGTACTTACTGTAGGTAGTTGGATCAGTGGACTGGAAGATAAAAAATTGGAGCCAATGATAAGGCTTAGTACATCAATACCTCATTATAAAGCTTTTTTTAAAAAAATTAGTATAGAGATTGATCTGTGGATCCTGCATGTAAGGAATGGACTCCGTTATTGAGATGTGGTTCCATTCCTTGATCTAGGTCTATCTTCTTTGGGCTTTGAGTTATACTGGCTACCAAATTGCCATGAAGATTTAAAATGATAATACGATGTCTTGTAATGTATACATTTTATTTTAAGAAAAATAAGATTTCCAGTTGCCAAATTTTGTGATAGATAGATGTTTTCAACCTGTCATAGGGGAAGTCATAAAATACTGGAGTACATTGAGATTTATCTAGAGTCCATAGTTTAGCCAATTAGACTCTTATTTCGTAGGCCATTCTGGGGACAGACATGTGATGGGCACAGTCTTGACCATGGACTTTTCATGTCTCAATTCATAGTGGGCCGTACCATTCCAGGGAGCAGAGCACAGACAGTGGCCTAGGCTTAGGATGTTACAGCATACCGACTACACCTGAAGACTTCCTCAGCAATGTAGATGAGATGGACACAGGTATGAACAAGAAATCTATTTTTCTTCATAATAAAATTGATGATACTTTTATACTTGTCTGAATTATATATTCAATTGCCCAGCTATTGAATAAACTTCATCTTCCAATTTGTGCAAGAATTGCAGCCCCAACGTTTCCAATAAGACTGATATTCCATATGCTTCAGTATGCAACAAAGAAGATCCTGATTTTAGCTGTCAAGTTATGTACGTCCCAATTTTCCTCCAATTTTAATCTTACATTGTACTGAAACTGTGCCCCCTGAATCTTTTTAGCCTTCTAAAAGTGTCTATCTGAGTTTGGGTGTCCAACAAAAGAGCTGTTTTAGATTTCTTGATAGAGTTCCTTTATCTTTCCTTTCAGTGGTGGGATTCAAAAAAATTTACTATCAGTTCTGTGGGCATGGCTTGGTGGGCATGGCAGGGGAAGGAGACTGTAAAATCTCCAGTCAGAGATAGTATTTGCCAGTTCTCTGAACTACTCAAAATTTTTGCTACCACTTCTTCAGAACTGGTCAGAACCTGCTGAATACCACTTCTGCTTCCTTTCCTTCTTGATGAAATTTTAAGTTGTACACTGTTAAGGCATATTTCCTAGGTACCTTGGTGAAAAAGACTAAGGATTTCTGCTGGGATTTTTGTTAGTTTTTCATAAAACCCTGAGCTTTCTGTTCTGGATTGAAATCTAGACAGGTGTAGCTGAAGTTTGGGTCAAGTAACCCATGGTTTTAGATGGTATGACTCAATTCATTTCTTCTTTATTTTTCAGGAGATAATGTAGCACAGACTTCCATGAATATCAACTCCCAGCAGACACGCTTCCCTGACTTCCTTGACTGTCTTCCAGGAACAAACGTTGACCTTGGAACATTAGAGTCCGAAGACCTGATTCCCATCCTTAGTGATGTGGAATCAGTCCTCAACAAAAATGAACCTTTTCTTACCTGGTTGTAACTGATAACCCAACATTTCCCTTCCTCCTAGAATTTAAAGCCAAGCCTTCTCAAGTCCCTCAGCTAACCAGTCTAATCCTTTGCTGACTTTTCCAGCCCCTTTTTAGGTCAGTGAATCTTGATCAGGATGTCATTGACAATAACTTACATTTGAAATGTACACACATACAATATACACATCCCTAGTTTTAAGGAATAGAATTGCTTAAAGATATTAAATGTAAGTTTTTCCTAGATGTGTTTTGAGGACACAAAGGGGTGGGGTGGGGTTTTTTTGCATCATGTCTGAACTGAACGGTCATCAGTTACACACAGTTAAGTGTATAATTAAGGAAATGAAAGACAGAGTGATGACTGTAAGAAGTTTTAGACTGCAAAAGTTAGCTTGGTTCTGAAAACCTAGCACATATTCAGATACAGCTTTGTGATTATATTTAATTGCACCAAATGCTTGTTATTTACAAGAGCTTTAAAAATCATCATTATTTTAAATAAACTCACATTGTAGGGAATACAGCTTTTTTCTTTTAAATTCCAAGTCAACCAGAGAGCAACTTTTTAAAAACTTGCAAAGCACAAACATTACTGTTGGGACTTTTTCAGTTGCTATTTGGTTTCTAGTAAGCAAAAGTTTAGCTGTTGTTTTTACACTACCACTGCATTATAAAATCAACCAGGTTGATACTAATTGCTGCCATTTTTAAACTATATAGAAAATGAAAAAACGCAATATATGTTACATTCTTTTTTAATTTTATTTTAAAGAAGTATACTTTATATGTAGCTGTTTTAAAAACTATTTTAGGATGAATCATAAAAACTACTTTTTTGTTGTGTTATACACAAACAAAAAAAAATTGAATTTCTGAATTCTGGAGAAAAACTCACATTATTGAATACAGTAATAATTTTGTAGAACCACATTATCTTTTTTTCTTTTTAGTAATAATACATTTTGTAGATCAGATTTTACAAGCTAGAAATAATATCTTCGCTTTTACCAGTTAGGTGAAAGCCAACATCTCTTTCTCTGTGTAGCAAAAGTGCTTCACTTCTTAGCCATTTGCTTCTTAATTCTGGTCTAAGAGACAAAAATTATTGTTGGTGTACTCCTAGCTTTATTCATATAAAGATTATTAAATAGTTGATATCTGGGACTGAGAATGCATCAAGGATTTCAAATACTCACTTTGCCTGAAATGCAAATGACGTCCTAAGATTAAGTATTTTAAATTGTTTTTATTTATAATCTATGAACATTAAGCTTTTTTATATTGAAAAAATATCTTTTTATGGAAGGCATTATAATTAATACAAGCCTCTTAATCAGTGATATGCAAACCCAACAAAGAGGTAAAGTACAATGCTAGGCTTCAAGCATACCAATAAAAGACTCATTGTATTACAGCACTGGGCAGTCTATGGCCCTTATTTTCCAACTTAGTGAAGGAAAAAGGCAGGTGAAATAGTTTGAAGTCAATAAGATAGGTTGTAGAGTGGCTAAGGAGAGAATGCAGATAGCAATGCTGCAGTATTACAAAGTTAATTCTGGGGATAACCCCAGTGGATCGATTAAATATTGGTGAACACTACTTTGTGGGAGGATTGTTACTTGAAAGTATTTGTTTTGAATGCTCCAGGATAGTTTTCTTTTCACAATATTTTAATTGTGAGTGATTAAAAAACAAAATCCAACATTTGTGAAGTTTTAATATTTGACCCAGAAAATATTTTGTGCTTGTTTTATAAGGGCAGGGATGGGAAGGCAGACATAAGTAAGTAGATTAGTTTGTTTTAGCAGATTCTTGCACCTACTAGAAAATATTTTCTATCAATGGGCATTCTTTCCCTTTTATTTTATTTTCATTTCTTCTTTTTTTTTCATTTTACTTGCTCATTTAACATATAGGATTAATCATTAAAAGAGCAAGAAATTTGTCTTTAAGCAATGTTACTGCATGTTTTCACTATTTAAAGATTATCAGCCATGATATGAAAACCAGACACTCCTACGATGTTTATTATTTTAGTTATATGAACAAGTTTCTTCTTTCTTGATTTTTTTTTCTTACCTGCTTAGAGAAACAGGACGTATTAAAAGCAGTTCCAAATCTTACTTTGTTGTATGGCTAGTGCTTTTGTGCTCATCAAGGAGCTGCAGAAACACTGCCATAGATCTCTTGTTCAATCAGCATCAGACTGCTTGGCAATTTTTGGACTTCTGCAGATTTACAGATTTAAGATATACATCGTAATATTTGCTGTGACAGACTGGGCTTCTAGCTGGCAATAGGGTTCAATTGAAGGTAGCTCACTTATTCTAAAAAAGGATCAGATCCAATAGTGTACATTAATATTTGAAGTGACATTTCCCACATATTTGTAGCAACATCATGTTCCATTTTGTACAACCAAAAACATCCACCAAAAGAGCTCTTGCAAATTGTGCAAGTGGTTGGATTTACCTCTTTTGATTTGACTTTCCCGAATTAGTCTGCATCAATTGGAATGACTTCAACTAAAAATGAAAGTGACTTAGAGAAAGAACTAAACTTCACCCAGGCTTCAGCTGGATCTAGGCGAGAGTTAGGAGCAGAAAGGAGAATATTGTCTTAGTCCTATATGGCACCAAAGGTGGGTAGAGAAGCAAAATTGAAGTATTAGAGCAGAAATTTCAAACCTTTTCTGGCTCAGATCCTATTAATTAAAAAAAACTCAGAACCAGCATAAAAAGTTAAGAGCCACTAGTAAGTTTTAAAAATGCCTTTATTTGTGTATTTCAATGGATGGGGATTAACCACAGTCTTTTATACAGAAAGAACTCCATTACATTTTCATGGAATCTGGGGTTTCCACAGTTTGAAACACATTACTGTAGAGAATTGTAGCAAACCGCAAAAATCCAAATGACCATTAAATGGTAGCAGTATGGTAGCAGTATACCAAATGTGGCTCCCATTCAATGTTCTACATCTAAATTTTTGCAATCTAAATCTGGTAAGCCTATAATTTTTATAAAAAGCAGAAGGAATTCTGTGCATATTTCCTTCTTTGAAGAAATCACTGGGGATGCTTGTTATTGCCATACCTGTGATAACTCTGGAATTGAAGTACATAAATAAGTGAATAGGGAACACATATGAGAAAATAATAGTTTTATCCGTATTCCTTACCATGATGAAGGTAAATGCTATAAACCTAGAGCCACCAGAAGTTTTGAAAAATCTAGCTGCCCACTAGAAAAATCTTAGAAGACTAGCTGTCAGCAAAAGAACTACCATTTTATTTATATTTTGTACCTAGTGGGTTTTTGGAGCCCAGATATAGTAAATAGAAATAATGCTGAATCATTCTATTGGGTGAGGGGAAGCTGCATTGGAACTAGCAGTATGCCTTACTTACATTTACAGCACTCAGCAGAATTTTCTAGCCCTAAGTGGAAACTTGGGGAATAATTTCTGAATAGAGGTGCATAGATACTTTGACTGACAAGTTTAGAGCCCTGCAAGTCTTTTGGGATTTGCTTTCTATAATTCAGTCCCATAGGACCAATTGAAATTCAGGGAGTAGTAGATCCAAGGCTGGTTTAGAACTATTATATAAGACGGTTAAATTGTGCAACTAGGTTAACATATGAAGGCATCATGCAGCATTAGAACAAAGGAGCCAATGTTGTTTTGTTTTAAACTGTCAGAACTATTATTTTTGCAGAGTGAAGTATCTAATAATAGAGGTTGGGGGTAGGGGGAGATCTCAGTAATCACAAAAATGAGAAAAATGAATGAATAAGTCAATTTTATGTCGCAAAGTCCTGTTTTAATTTTTAAAGGTTGCTTTGCCCACAATTATTTCTTACTGATCTAATGGTTTTTCGTAAAATTTCAGTGTAAGACTATGACTTGTGGTATTTAATTACTTTATTTTTTACACTTTTGTCAGCAATAAAAACATATAGCAGTAGAGCAATCATGCGGCCATTCAAGGATTTTAAGTTAGGGAAAGGCTCACTTCAGTGCTGACCATATAGAAGTTATAGGATATGGATAACAGTTTGTAATATTGAGTGAGAAGTTTTGAGGTCATTGTTTTTCAAACTGAGTTCTAGGAAATTCTGAGATTTTTTTTAGAAGTAGGTTAAGAATTCCAATACAAATTCAAATTAACTTTCATTGAAATGAATTTGCCCTGCTGATGTGCAATGAGCATGGTGTCTAGTGTCTATTCCTGAACTAAGACTCAGGAGACTCAGATACTTGTTCACACTCATTGATGGTGTATTCTGAGCATCTAGCCATGTTCTGTTTGTTAACTGTCCTATGCCACAGGGTGATTATTAGAATAAAGGAATAAAGTGCTATATGCTATCATGAATTCCATGGCAAAATGGTGGTACAGAAACGGAATAGATAGAATTAGAAAACTTTTTCTGTTGCAATAGGGATTGTACTGTGGAATTTGTTTTAAGTTCATGAAAGGGAAAAGTGAGATCCAACAGGGCTGGACAGTGCCTTGTGTGCACTTGAAAATTATCCCTTTAAACCACTGGAAGGAATTACTATGCTAAGGGCAAAAGAATTCTTTGAAGGCAGATGTTTAAAAACTGCTATATTAGACATTAAATTAATTGAAAATAAAGCATTGGAGAAGCCAATGGTTTTTTTTTTAAGAGTTGGGGAAATTAAATGCTTACTTTTGGGAATGGAAATGGATGGTAAAACCAGTATTTCTGTTTTCCTAATACACTACATTCATTTATGTGCTAACACTTTAATACTTTTTTTATTTACATCAGTTTGTTATGCTATATGCCATCTTGTGTGAGCATTTGTTTTCAGTATAGAATACTTTGCATACATATGTGTATGCTTGAAAATCAGAACAAGCAGTTATATCCTGAGTTTGTTTCTTTTTTAAAAAAAAAAGTATTTCTTTATTATTGTACAAGAAAAAAAATAAAATAAGTAGAAATTGATTTAAACTTCCTGCCCTATGTGTTGGTTTCACTTATTTCTTGGAAAGAGGGAAAAAAAGGACTCTACTGAATAGATATAAGAGTGTTGCCACTAAAAAGACAATTACTATGTTCACGTAACGCTTTGGTAAGAATTGGGGGGGGCACACTTTTAGCTTACTCCATTACCATCATACATCTCTCCCTCTCATATTTTGAAGTTCCAATTCAACTTTCTGACCCAACTCATCTCAAATCTCACGAAGTAGATGGTCTTTAGTAATTTAATATTCTTATCTAATAATGGTCCCAACTCTGATTGGCCACAGCCATCTGGCCTTTCCCTGTACAATCATTTTGTCTTGGGATGTCCGGCTTTATGTTCTCTGGTGGTGTGGTAGAATCTCCAGCTAAAATAGGTGGTGGAGTGAAGAGACTGGTGAGTTTGGCATCACTGCAGGGTAAGGAGCAATGCAGACCTACCTGAATCCCATTCATGAAACTCTTATCAGGCTATTCTCTAAAGCCCCTGTCCCACTGCACCAATGGATGCAAAGAGGATGTAAAACGTTAAAAAATGCTATGCATCCATTGTGTACTCATTGCATACGTGTTTCATACACTCAATCCTTTGAGCATCCGTCCACTGAGATTTCATCCGCTCAAGAAGTTTTGAGCTGCACAAAACTTTGTGAACGGATGTACTTTCCGCTGTGTACGATGTAAATCTGTGACATATGAGCAACAAACGTTCTATGTCCGTTTATCATCCGTTAAACGTCAGCTGTATCCTCTCTGCATCCTCTGGGCATCCTCGCAACTCACATCTGCTGCAGCTGAAAACGGAAAGAGGGAGGAAACAAAAGGTACACGGAAAGTCTACACAGCGTTAGTAGCACGGAAATAGAAAGGATGAGCAGTGAACGGTTTGCATCCTATATACATCCTCTAGGCTTCCTATGAACATCCCCACTACATACTACCCACGTCCGTTCTTTTCCTTTCTTTTCCATTCTGTTTATGCAAATTTTAGCCACTTTTTGGAGCGGATGACAATGGATGGCGCACCCCCGAAATTTTGTTCATCCGCTGTGTCCTTTTTGCATACGTTTTGCATCCGTTGGCCAGTGAGACCTAGCCTTAAAGAATGCAGTCAGTGACGAGATTCTTGTAAATCAGTCAGCAACAGTTAGCAACTGTGATCAGCTCATAGTGTCATGCTGGTTCATTTCGCTAACAGTCACCTTTTCAAAAATCAGATTACAGTCAATCCAAGAACAGCAGAAGAGTGTGAACCCTTATTTCTGCTATGCATGGCTCATTAATGAAGGCATCAGGCTTACCATTTCATTTGAATCCTAAATGATCACCAGCTGGGATACTATAAAGTGTGTACTATAAATTGTTGCAAATTAAAGCAATCCAGAATGGTGGCTCTAGATTCTGAATCATATATACATACTTTAATTGAACCTCAATTAAAGAACCCTTGCATTATGGGAGTAGTGACTTTTACAAATTGAAAGCTCATCCTATAGTTTCCTGCCAAGTGAGTTACACAAACACTTACAAAAATCCATAACAGAAAATGTTGTTTTGGTTCAATCCCCTTGCTGTTTTCTTGTGCATCTCATGCTTAGGACATTTCTAAGCATGAGACGAAGAAGAGAACAGCAAGGTGAATGATCCAAAATAGTAATACCCTAATGGGTCCATTATGGATGTTTGAATGTCCACTATGTTTGAATCACATGCACATCAGCTGAAATCAGAAGCTGTTGTTTCATCCGAAGAGCCACAAATCCTCACCACTTGGATAAATAGTAATGAAATTGCACTCCTATCAAAGCTACTGTATATACAATAAATACAAGAAAAGGAAGAACACTGGATTCCATCCTGACAACTGGTTTATTCCGAGTCCCACTGAAATAGCTCTGAATAGTTATGGCTGACTTCTCACTAATTTCAAAGACAAATAAGCAGAATTGATTTTAAATGGCTTTCCCCACCCAGTGGATTCAGCAAAATATTACTTCAGTTTATGATTGTCCTTTGCCACTGGTGGTAGATCAGCAAACCAGCCTTCCATTTTTTTTCTGGGTTTTTTTTTTATAAAACTGAAATAGACAACTTATAAAAGCTGTTAGGTAAGAAAAGGTCTTTTGCTCCTCCGGTTCATTGATTTCTACAACAAACCTTCTGCACATGTTCAAAGCAGAGCAAAGTATTGGAACTTGTTCTCGCCACCCAGTTATCTATCTAAAAACAGTCCAAAAATCCATATTCCAGGAGTTTAATTGTGCAAGCTGCCAACATCAACACAGCAACAGCTATTCAAGCATATTATGCAATACAAAATTCTTAATATTCCTATGTTCTTCAACTCAGAATGCTTTGTATCAGAATAAGAGGCAACACAGATCCAGTTGAAATGGGGAGAAATGCACTCTCCCAAGTCTTTTCAAGGCTTTCCTTTTCTCAAGAAACACAAAACAGCCCCCCATTATTTGATTAAATGGTCACCCCACTCAAATTGGGCAGCACACAACTTTAAAATAAATAAAAATGCATAAGTTGCTAAAATAAAACCAAAATAAAAAACACAACTGCCAGGGATCATAAAATGCTCTCAATGCAACCAGGATTATGAACCAGTCACAAGAGGGCAGTAAATGTCTTTCTCTGAAGCACTTTCAACCAAAACCACTAGATATGATGACTTGTCTGATACTGCTAATTCTCAGCTGCATTTTTATATCATTTTGATGCTTTCCATTTGTTATTTGCATCATGAACAGTTGTATTTGCATGGCATCAGATCTAGTCAGTCTCTAGATCCAGAGAGAATTATTTATGCCTTATGTCAGCATAGCACAGTCTTAGGTACACAGAACAAATATGGAGCAGAGTTCTCACTGTCACTCATGCTCTTGGGGTCATTGTCTATTTGGATTTCCATAATGCACCATATGTGAGGCTGCCCTTGAAGAATATTCAGAAAATTCAGTTGGTGCAAAATACAGTGGCACAAGCAAGTATGTGTGCCCCTATTACAGTAGACATTACACCTCTACTCTGCTAACTGCTTCATGGCATGGGCAGGGTTATTTACATATAGCCTTTAGCTATGCTGGCTAGGAACTTTGGGAATTGTGGTCTCAATAAACAGGGATAAGCCAAAATTACTAAGAGCTGCTTCAACATGAAGCGCAGTAATAAAGATCTGTAGACAGGATATTAGGAGCCATTAACAGAATCCCAGGCCCCTCTGCAAACTACCCAGATTCTTTTAATGATATGTAGAAATCTGAACAGTTATACAGTCAATACAAAATTTATATTGTGATGTGCTCTTAGAAGTTTAGGTTTTTTTTTCCTGAAATATTTACATGGTGACTTTGTCATTAAAGGCATTGAACCTCTGGTTATCTACGATTAGGAATGTTTGTTATAGCAAGAACTTTGAAACATGTTTGCATAAAAACAACTAGTGGTTAGGTAATATTCTCTAGGTGAGGAAATTGTGGAATCAAGAGTAACTGGGGCTAGCCAAATAAATAGTGCAAATGAAAGAACAGATATGTACAGCAGAGATGCAAAACTGGAGATTTTATTTGTTTGAAAATATTGGCCTAACTGAGGTGTACAGATTTTAGTAACAGATGCAGGACCAAGTAAGAACAGTATTCACAACATGCTAAAATGGATTTTTTCCATAACATGTATCTTCAATTATGTATGTACTTTCTATGTACACATAAACAGTATATCTTCCCCCCAAAATGATCCAATTCTCAAAGGCATGATGGCAAACTAGGAATATGGACTTATGATGGATAGGAGAATTAAAGTCATAATGCATTGACTGCATTTCAAGTCATTTTACTTGAAATGCAATTGGAAATATGGTCCACTGAAATTAATGGAATATATTTTAAATAAACTGCATTGGACTAAAATGCAGTGGCCTTTGACAAGTTTTCAAACTCAAGCAGCGGGGTTTGTTTCACAAGGTATAATTATTGCATGTAACAAATTTACACAAAACAATACCACTTGAATAATTTGAAGATTGTTTTTGGGCACAATATTCTTAATTTACACAGAAATCTTTGAGTAACAATGATTCTTAAATAGGATAGATTATAGAAAGAAGGGTATTATGATATAGCTTTAGAAAGAGGGTTTATAATATAACTGTTGTGAAGAAAATAAGAAACCAGTTAGTTGTATTTTTTTCTTTCTTTTCTATTTTTCTTCAATTTTGTTTCTTGAATTCTTTATTTCTTTTTTTCCTTCCTTTATATTATTTTTTAATTTTACTTATTTTGATTTGTCAATTGCTTACAAGATAATAGGTATAAGTATATACATGAAATGGGTACATATAAGAAAAATAAAAGAAACAATAGGACAGGGACGGTAGGCTCATTGGTGCGCTTATGCACGCTCCCTATAGACCTCTTAGGAAAGGGGTGAGGTCAATTGTAGACAGACTAAAGTTTTTGGGGTTTGGGGAAGAAACCACAAAGTCAGGTAGAGTGTTCCAGACATTGACCACTCTGTTGCTCAAGTCATATTTCCTGCAATCAAGTTTGATGTGGTTAACCTTGAGTTTGTATCTATTGTGTGCTCTTGTGTTGTTATGGTTGAAGCTGAAGCTTTCATTCAGAGGTAAGTCATTGCAATGTATGATTTTATATACCATACTTAGATCAGACCGAAGACAGCGTAATTTAAGGTTTACTAGGTCTAGAATTTCAAATCTGGTGGCATAAGGTATTTTACAATGAGTAGAGGAGTGGAGAACTCTTCTTGTGAAATATTTCTGGACTTTCTCAACTGTGCTAATATCAGATATGTAATGTGGGTTCCAGACTGATGAGCTGTATTCAAGTATTGGCCTAGCAAATGTTATGTATGCTCTATTTAGTAGTGTGATGTTACTAGAGAAAAAGCCATGTAGGATTAGGTTAACAAGTCTTAATGCTTTTTTGGCTATGTATTTACAGTGGGCTCTAGCACTTAGATCATTAGAGATGAATATTCCAAGGTCCTTTACAGAGCTTGGATCATCAACAAGGTCTTGACTATTCAGCTTGTATTTTATTTTCTGATTTTTTTCTAATATGTAAAACAGCATTTATTTGTTGAGATTTGAAGTTGCCATTTGTTTGACCATTCTGATACATAATTGAGATCTTTTTGAAGGTCTGTGGTATTGAACAGCTTTAATCATCAGCGAGGAGAGCGCAGTTGCTCTTAATATGACCACAGTGGTCATTTATGTTGAGTATGAAGAGAGTTGGTCCTAAGACACTGCCTTGGGGGACACCACAATTGACAGGTACAGAATTTGATAAGACGCTCCCAATTTTGACCATTTGTTGTCTGTTTGACAGGAATGCTTCTATCCAGTTATGCAGGTGTCCAGAGATATAAGATTTTAGTTTTAAGAGTAGTTTGTCATGTATCACTGAATCAAAGGCTTCACGAAGTCTTTATCTTTATTTTTTATTTTTTATTTTTATCTTTTTAAAAGCTTCACAATGTATGTAAAAAAAAGAAATCTTTGGATAAAACACCCAAGCTTGGATATTGATAATCCCATCAAATAATTCTATACAGCAGTGAAGTTGTATCAATATTAATTCAAAAAGCTTGTTGCCAGCATATCTGCCCTTGCTTTTGTATCTTGAAAGTTACCTCAAGACAAAGAAATTAAGCAGATGAAAATTTCTTGAGAAGAGAGCCAATCATAAATAAGGTTTTCTTATGAGCCAAAAGCAATTTAATTCATCTATGCTTTAAAAGATTGGTAGATTTAGTTCATAGCTTCTCTTCTGACTGCTGAGGACACCTTTGCCAAATTGTTTTAATGTGAGTCTATCCAAAACACAAATGCTTTGTTGTGGCTAGTAGAATATAAGCCATGGCTTTACATCCAAATGGGACAAACCAACTTAACTATTGAGCTATGCCAAGTGCAGGCAGGAAGCCTACAAATTCTGAAATAATAGTCACTGTTTTTTTCAACCTGGTAAACCAATATAGGTCATATTTATGGTGCGGAATGATACAGAACTCAGTGTAACATTTACATTTTAAAAGCAAATGATCATTACTAAAGGGAGGGAAAGGAGGAAGATACTTGAAAGTTGTCACATTTTAATGCTAGACCCTCTACCCTGTGGTATGTTTCACATGAGACAGAAAGCAGGAAGAAAAAAAAATCTGGGAAAAGCGGGGGAAACAAGAAGCAAAGCTACACCTTTTGATTTCTACATGGCAACTCTAATTAGCCAATTGCAATAAGGCCTATGTTACATCTCAATGGGATGATCATAGCAGCCTTGATAAGAAATAACAGAGCTGTTGACAGAAAAGGAGTGACTCTTTTCTGGAAACTAACATGATAAACATTTGGTAAGCTGAAAGCCCATTAGCATGAATTTGCAACCACTGAATCTTCTATTTCAATCTACATGACTAGTAAAACTTGTTCTCAGCAGATGCAGTCCACATTATACTACCACAAACCATTAATCCCATTATGGTTTATTATTTTTATATCATTTGTTTCAAAGTAATGTTCATTTAGAAAATGAAATATTTCTATACACTAAACAAAGTAATGGACAAAAATAGTTATGAAAGAGCTTAACATTTGCCTTGTAGTAACACAAACTAACATGCAACTCTTCAAAACACTAATTAAGAAACAATAGGGAATAATGGAGGGTTTAAAAAAAAACCCTTCAGAGTCTATAAACATCCCCAATGTGAACTTCTATCTCACATTCCTATTGATGATTATTATTACTACTAATGGTTGGTTGCACAGTCACCCAAATGTTTAGACTGGATTTGGCATTTTTATCCACTTATCAGGTCCTTTCTAAGTATCTGGGCTAGGCAGATGTTGTTTGACAGTATTAAAGGTATTGTCATTATGGATGTAAGCTGGAATTACAATTTATCATTATTCCATTTATATGACTTATTTCCAACTTAGATCATCTTCACATAAACCATAGCCAAGTGGTGTATTATTTTGCTTCTTGAAGGAAAGGAGACAAAAATGGCAATCGGTGTTGTCTCAAAGACTTTGTCTTGGAAAAGAAATAAATATGCTGTAGCCCAACTGGGGCTAAATATGTGAGGAAAAATAAACACAGGAAGGGAAAAGTGGTTCTGCTACATCATGAGAAAAGACTTCTCGTTCTGGGCCTGTTTCATGTAAAAACATGTGGCCCTTCATATCAAGAGGAAAGTACAGAAAGGGATATTCTGTATTATCATTGCTGATACATTGCAATCATCTTCTTTAAACTGTTCCATTTCCCTAAAGAATAAAGAAAAATAGATGTTGGCTACTGTTAGTCATAGTTTAATTCAGTTTAATAGTTTAATTCAGACAGCATTTTATTGCAGTAAGAAACCCAGGTAAATTCACCCTGTAAGCCCTAATTTAGTAGCCCTCTTTTATGCCCAAAAGGTGAGTCTGAGGGTCAAATTCCAATGTGAATTTAGTCCTAATGTGGCAAAACCTCATCTTCCCAGTGGTTCCTTCACCCTGCCTTGAAAATGAGGTCAAAAAAGTTGACATCCTCACACAAGGGCAGCAGTTATGATTTTGACTGCTGGTGTTCATGGAGTGAGGTGTTGCCCACTTTCTGCTGCTGCTTCTTTCCACCAAACCCTCCAAGAATGGATCCTTCACCACCTCCCACCACAACAGCCTCACTGCTGTTGTGATGGGAAAAGAACGCTCCTCTGATTGGGGTTCAGTGACAGGATGGCTTTGAAATGGTGTTAGGACAAGTTCTTCATGACTGGTAAACCTGCCTTGTGAATGATCTTGGATGGAGGCTTGGCATGCACAAATTAGAAAAGGAAGTTTCTATGAAAGGGGATCAAGGATTGCCACATACTAATGGTTGCTCAGAATGCCATTAAAATAGAGCTACAATACTAGAAGTTAGGGATGTGGTGGCTCAGTGGTGAAGACACTGAGCTTGTCAGTCAGAAAGGTTGGCAGTTCAGTGGTTTGAATCTCTCCCATTATTTTTCCCAGCTTCTGCCAACCTAGCAGTTCAAAAGCATGTAAAAATGCAAGTAGAAAAATAAGGACCACTTTGGTGGGAAGGTAACAGCGTTCCATGCACCTTAGGCATTTAGTCATGTCAGCCACATGACCATGGAGACATCTTTGGACAGCGCTGGCTCTTCGGCTTTGTAATGGAGACGAGCACTGCCCCGAGCCAAAAACAACTAGCACATATGTGCAAGGGGAACCTTTATCTTTTCCTTTACTACTAGAAGTTAATTTAAGATCTAGGCTTACGAACTAAATTATGATGATTAATTAAATTAAGGCATAAATAATATGTATGTATATGGACATGTTTTACAGTAGCTACCCATTTTGGGTTTTTGTCATGTTTTAAATTTCAAATACTTTTTTAAAAAGTCTGATAAATAACATAACAATTCTATTGCAAAGTTGTGGAAAGCAAATACATTTTTTTCTTATAACACTTCTACATAACTTAGAAACTTACAAGTCACAGTAACAACAAAGCAGTTGTGCTTTGGCTTAAGTATTCTATCTGAAAATAGAACTACAGATTTAGAAAACTGATCTAGGCCACTGAGTGTCATCCTGTGCAGTATATAAGAATTAAAATTAAAGCATTACTTAGAGATGACTGTTCAGTCAGTCTCTAGTTGGTAGATCCTATGAAAGAGAAGCTTTCAGTTTCTTAGATTCCACTTAGATTCTGAATTTACCACCAGAAAGTCTTTTCTGATACTCAAAGAGAAACGGTTGTCTTATCAATTTGTAATAAGTACTTAAGAAAACACAACAATAGCAATAGCACTTAGATTTACATAGTTTTATAGTACTTTACAGCCCTCTCTAAGTGGTTTTTTACAGAGTTAACCTATTGCCCCCAACAATTTGGGTCCTCATTTTACCCATCTTGGAAGGATAGAAGGTTGAGTCTATCTTGAGCCTGGTAAGATATGAACTGCCAAATTGCAGGTAGCCAGCAGAAATAGCCTGCAGTGCTACATTCTTACCACTGCGCCACCATATAATAAGCAATAAGCAAACAATAGCAAATCACCACGGAAATGAGAAGCTGGCATACTGGAATATGAAAGCTTTCTTACCCCACAGCACCCACAACATTTCCAGTCTCCGCAGATAGCTCCAAAGAGACCATTGATTGCCTGAATGGCACACAAGATCAGTTGAATTCCACTCATTAACAGAAGCAGAGAGAAGAGTGTCAGATTCCAGGGCACAATGGATTTTGGGGACTGGCATGTCTTCCATAAACTATGATCCTCAAGGTAATTCCTGAGGGGAGAAAAAGAATATGTCTCTGTTATAGAAGCCATTGCCTACATTTTATGTTTACTTTCCTAACGCATGTAATGTGCCATAATCCAGGATAAAACACCATCGATCTGATGGTCATCTCTGGGTTCTAATAAAATAAAACTGATACCCATTTGAGAAAGGATTAAGCTGTATCTTGCTGGACACAATGAATTACCAGAACTTTATGGCTGGTGAAATATCTCCCACCCTCTCAACAATTTTTTTCAGAATTGTTTCCATACAGTTTGCATGGAACAGATTTTTTTTAAAAAAAACAACAACCTCCTTCAGTTACATTTTGGCCAAGTTTAATTTGTGAAATATGTAGCCCATCAAATCTGGAAAGAAAATGATTAGTCAGGGAAAGACTGCTGAAATTAAATAATAAGAAATGAGGTTCCTTTATTGTCCAACTGGTTGGTCTGCTGCCTGAAGGATTCACCAGAATTCTTCTCTTAATTTATTTATCAATAAGAATGAAACAGTCCAGTAAAGTTTTTAAGGAATCTAATGATGATAAATTTATAAGCTAACATAAATAAATATTTTAAATAAATATGTGGCTGTATCTAATGATGTTCATATAGATATAATGATAGAGAACTTGAAACCATTATCAATAAGAGAAAGCAATACCTGGTGTTTGCAAATGATTTTAGTCCAATGTTTCTGACAGATTTTTAGAGCTGAGACGAATCCTGGGGTGCACAATATTGGCATAGTATTTCTGTGAGTTTGTATGGAAATATGTATTTCTTTTAAAATTACCTTATTTTGTCCAATCAGCAGAACTCAGATAATGATAAGTTTCTACCAAAGTTTCCTTATTTATATCTTTTGGAATGATAAATTTCAGGAAAGGCACCAGCCATCTTTATTTTTTTTTCCCCCTGTGGTACACTTAACACAGAATGTACTTTGCCATTTCTATATTCGAAGAACAAATCAATCTAGAGTTGTCACTTGAAGCACATACCAAGACTCAAACTGCTATATTTTCAATATATTATGCAAAGACGTGAATCTCTTGAGTAGTCTTTAATGGTGGGAAAGGTGGAAGGAATGGGAAGAAGAGAATGACCGGTAGTGTGGTGAATGGTCTCAATTACAGCAGTGATCGATACACTTTTAAAGGGCCAGTTTATTGCTAGAACATCCTGGACATGGTCTATCTATGTGGTCATTAAAATTCAACACTGACTTATGGCACATAACCAATCTTTTCTATATAGTCTTATAATTTTTTATCTTTTTAAGTGAGATTACAGCATGCCCTCCAGAGCTCTCCCCAGCAAGGTGTCCTCAGATTAGTCAGAGTAAAATACTGATGAAGATGAAGTCCCACCAGTGGTGGGATTCAAAACTTTTTACTACCAGTTCTGTGGGTGTGGCTTGGTGGGAGTGGCAGGGGAAGGATACTGTAAAATCTCCAGTCAGAGGTGGTATTTGCCGTTTCTCCGAACTACTCCAAATTTCTGCTACTGGTTCTCTAGAACTGGTCAGAACCTGCTGAATACCATCTCTGAGTCCCACATATTTGAACAGCATTGACTGAAAAAGGCTGTCTTTTAGTAATATCACACAATATCAACCATGTTGCTACATAACGGCTAAATAAGAATAGCAATAACAATAATGCCTATCCCAGATCCTTGGGAAGGACACCAAAGGATGAAGAAAATGCTAATCCACCCTGAACACCTGGCTGACCGTGATGAAACATAATAGTACCCAATGATAACAGGGTTAAAATGATCTTACCCATTATTAAACGGATACACCCACTGGCTACTATTGGTGATATCAATGTTACACTTTGGACCTCTGTTCAAAGCCAAAACTGACACAGCAAAATTGTATCCAGCTCCCACAATTCCAACTGCTGCAAATATTATAGAACTAAACATCTGCCAACAAGAAAAGAAAGGAAGAGATCAAATCTGACGCTTGCATGTTTATATAATTAGCTGGTTTATTTCGGTCACAAATGGAATATGAAAAAGTAAGAAATCACTACCTCTAAATCTACTGAAATTTTCTTAATTCAGAGATCGTATGGAACTTTGTGACAGAAATTCACGATAAAGCATGAATTTCAAAATCTTTACAAATTAAATGCAATGGACTAAAGTAGTTGGCCTTATAGGAAAGCTGAGTGATATACCCTAGTTAAGACCTCAGTCCAGAGTTTTTAACTTTTAATTTGTTTTTAAGGAATCATTTTTATGTCTCTTTCTCGTAGGGTACAAAGCCAAATATTTAGTCTTCTTTACTTCATGCATCTGATCACCACTTGCCAAAATTTGTTTCAAAGACCTCAAAATAATTGTTAAGATATTTGATCAATTTAACTTTCAATGTTCTGGATGTAAAGCCACAAAGCCCCATCACATTGCAACTAGATTACAATTGTTAATCTAGGAAAAGGGAGAAATGATTAAACATATAGGGGGAAACTGTACTAACTAGCTAATTAATGACTTAGCTCATTATAATCCACATTCCATTTAATTAAATCATGTTTTGTCCTGGCCTCCATCCTTTTGGGGAAATAGCATCAGGGAAAGGGTAAAAAAAGAGTCAGGCTATAGAATCTAGTTGAGGAAAAAAAAGCAGCAAAATGATCAAGGGGTGGAACCGTAATCCAGGATTTGTAAAATGATTTGTAAAAGGATTTGTAAAATCCTTTTCCTATGATAATAATACAATGGAGAATCATCCAACTTATTAGCAAGGGATGTGGAGTTTCCCCCATCACATAATTGCCTTATAGAATTTTCTGCCATCCTAAAAAAATCTCAAATACAGAGTGCATCTAAGAAATCTAAGATTACATATTGTTGTCATTGAGCCACACAAAACTATTGCATTAAAACAAATCTGCAAAATCAATATGAGTCTATTTTCAGAAGTAAAATCTAAAATGCTTTTTTCTTAAGTATTTCTTTGGGTGAGGCAGGCTCAAATACAGCCTCGGTAGCAAGGCCATCCTGTACATGGTAGTGCAATGATGAATGGAATATATATTTCCTTCTTAGTCATTAGATTGGGATTGGGGTTCTTATTGCTTCCATAATTACCGCAAATCTTTTTCCACAGTTTTCATTTCCACAGCATCCACAACAATCATTATTCTTAAGACCGAAAAAGACCAAAGCAGGAAACACCATCTGGATAAAACAGAAAATCACAATGAGGCCGTAATCTTTTCTATTTAGTTCCATCTAATATGGATGCTGCAATATCATTTCTTCTTTCTTGCTGAAATGTCATCATTAAAACCAGCAGGTTTACAATTGTGCATACAACAGGATCATTCTAGTCCAGTGATGCTATCATTCTAAGCATATTGAACTGGAAAAAGCCACGATAGGCAGTAGGAGTCACTTTCAAGTTTTAACTGTTAGCATCTGACTGGCAATATCCCAACACAAAAAGAAAAACCAAATAGAAAAAAGAGGAAAGGTAACTGGTAATACATTTTACAGAAACCTGTTTATATTCATTTTTAATCTGCATTGGTTACTGCTGTAACAAAACAATGCTAGGCTAATAAAGTGTTGGTCTGATCTAACAAAATGATATTTATTTGTTTATTCACCAAAGACATCTAGATATATATGTTGTTACCGCATCATCAGATCAGTATCTGTTTTCTTAACAACAGATTTAATTCATATTCAATTTATATTTTTAATGTTAATCCTGCTTATTCAGCAGATAATAATTTAATTCCAATGATAGATTGCAACAAAGTTCTATGTATAAGTAGATATCTACAAATATCTATAAAGCCTGTAAACTCGAGATGATAAAAAGAAAAAGAACAGAGTACTTGACATACTCACCAGTACACCAGAACCCAAAATTCCTCCAAAGTACCAAACTTCATCTGAAATATGGTCTCTAATTTCAATTGTTCCTCCAGGAAAAAATAATAGAATATTGGCAAGAATGCATAGTATACTTAAAGGAATAAGAATAACTCCAAGACACTTGGCACACCCTCCACAACACATAT
Source organism: Laticauda colubrina (assembly GCA_015471245.1). Taxonomy (NCBI): domain Eukaryota; kingdom Metazoa; phylum Chordata; class Lepidosauria; order Squamata; family Elapidae; genus Laticauda; species Laticauda colubrina. Next base: position 30,167,321 of record BLBF01000040.1, read on the forward strand.
TTCAAAATTGTACTGCAAATTCCACTAAAAAGGTAGACCTTTCCTTGGATCTTGATGTAATTTTAGCAGAAGTCTCTTCTAGTTTTCTTATAGTCTTATGGCCTCAATCCACAAGTGTTTTTGATCCCACTTTCTTTCATAGAGTTCAGTCTGACAGCTGCACAGAGCTCTGACATAAGCCCAACATTGTCATGATCTCATATTTCTGCATCTCTCACGCCCTAATGAGATTATGTTCAGAACAGCCTCTGAATTTGTCATGACAACCAAAGGCTCTGTTAATATTCTACTATCCACCCCAAGAAAATCAGAGTTGGAAGATTATTGTAACATCTCTTCCCATTGATGGTAGAAGATTTTGACCGGTGAACTTTCTCTCACATTAGATTGAACAAAAGGAAAATATTTCAGATTCTTATCCAAAATACAAATAAAAATGAATGGTTACTTCATGTACAATTACATTACTCACTAATTTTAATGGGTGGCATCCTAATAATCTACTGGATCTTTGAAAGAAAAAACAAGATAAAAGCTGTAAAAGCAAAGAATGATAGGCAGATTACACCCGGCAATTGAGTAAAAGCAGATCAAAGGTTTGTTAGGTACTTTTTCTTACATGGTTCAATAGAATTTTTATATTGAAAAAGAAGACTAAGAATGTCCTTACATTTCTTAAACTCTATTTCTAAAATGTAGAATGACAACTTAGTGGAAATTTCATCCTACATAAATACAGCTTGGACTCTTTGGTCTAGAATCATCTATCAAATGTTTGTGCTGTGTGTAATTTATTCAAGAAACCATAATTAGGCCAACTTTGAGTGAACAGAATGTATGCATTTGTCAGACCTGCCCCAGTCTGATCCCTTAGGGAAGGAAAACTCTCAATTCCATTTGATTGAAGCAAAACTTTTACCAGAAATGCTGATTGCATAAAGCCAGGAGGAATCTAAAGTTCCTGTGCAACAATACAAAACTATGTCACTTGGTTCCCCATCCTTCCCCCTCCATGACCAGTCCATTTTTAGCCAATCCAACATCACTGAGAAGTTTTGGGAAATGCTGATGTATTTAGGCTGATAAAATTCCACTCTCAGGGCAAGTGGCCTTGAACGTTCCAGGCACGAATTTAATTCCAAGATGCTCTGTTCGTATTTATTTATTTATTTATTTATTTATTTATTTATTTATTTATTTATTTATTTATTTTTATTTATTTATTTATTTATTTATTTATTTGATTTGTCAATCACTTACAAGATAATACAGTGGTCCCCAACCTTTTTTTGTACCAGGGACCAGTTTCACGCAGAAACACTTTTTCAAGGATCGGCAAAATCAATTCTCTCCCAATAGTAAAGGGCTTCTTTACTATTTCTTTACTATAAACATATTTTTATATATATTTTAATCACGATTATTCATTCTTTGCGACCCGGTACAAAATGATCCACGGACTGATACCAGTCCGGGGCCTGGTGGTTGGGGACCCCTGAGATAATAGGTATAAGTATATACATAGTGATGAATACAGGAAATGGGTACATATAAGAAAAATAAAAGAAACAATAGGACAGGGACGGTAACTGTTCTATATGTAAATGGGTTGTCTCCAAATATGCAAACCTGATTGGTCTAATAAACTAAGCATTGGATTGGTTCACTAGGAACCAATCAATGAGCTTCTGGAAAGCGGCAAATTTGAACAAATGCCATTGGCTACGAGCCGGCAGGCCAGCCTGTATAAAAGGCTGGCCTCGGTTTCAGCCGGCGTTCCTATTTTACTGACTAGTTAAAGAATAAAGTATTTGTTGTTGGAACCCGGTCTACCTCATGTGTTTTCCGAACAAAACACTGGCGACGAAGGTGGGATCGTCCTGAACGAAAAAACCTACACGCGGTGATAAGAAATCCAGATGACAACCAAGATGTCTGGAAACAACGCACCGCCCGCACCCTTCAATCCCAACGAAGAAGATTGGGATTCCTATGCAGATCGCTTCCAGATGTATTTGGAGAGCAATGAAATGGAAGACATTTCAGACCAACGCAAGAGAGCTGTGTTCCTGACGCACTGCAGGCCAACAGTTTTCAAGATGGCAAAGGCTCTTGCGAAGCCCCGAGATGTTAAACAACTAACATGGACAGAATTGCAAAGAGTCTTCAAAGCACACTACGCTCCGATGGTGTCAAACTTAATAAAGCGACACGAATTTTACCACAGAGACCAGAGAGAGGGAGAGACCGTCACCGATTACATCGCTGCCCTTAGACAATTAGGGGGTGAGTGTGAATTTTTGAACATTGACAAAGCAATGAGGGATCGCATGGTGTTGGGCCTGAGAGACTCGACCACACAGAGTAAATTACTCAACAAGCCCAACATCACCGTTACCGAAGCCATCGCGGAAGCCACAGCCGCTGAAGCTGCGAAAAAATCTGCTGTAGCCATGAAAAAGATGAACACACACAGCGAAGAAACACCAACCAAAGACAGAAAGCAGCCTGCCACCACAACCCACTACGAAGAGTCGGGTGAAACAATTGAATCGAGCGAAGAAGACAACGAGGTCCACCGTTTGCTCACGAACAGAAAAGAGCACGAAAGAAGAAATTGGCGGGAGTGCGCTGGCTGCGGAGGAAACCATCCCCGAGCCGAATGCAGATTTCTCGATGCCATCTGCCGGCATTGCAAGAAACGAGGGCACATCGAGAAAGTCTGCAGGAACAAAAAATGCTACAGCCCAACGAGACACAGAAATTCCCCAACACGAGCTGAGCCTAAATGAGCTGAGAGAAAGTGGCAACAAGAGAAGTGAGCCAATACACACCAAACTGTCATTATAAAGAGCGCTCAGACGGAAAGCGGGAAGAAAATTAAAGTCATTGTAAAAATCGAAGGAAAACACTGCAAGATGGAAGTGGACTCAGGGTCCTTCCTCTCCATGGTATCGTGGGACACAATAAGACAACTAGTCCCAGGTATCAAACCCAAAGAATTAAAGAAGCAGCACCTAACTCTCAAGGACTATCATGGAAACCAAATCCCTGTGGTAGGCATGGGACAATTCCGAGTCGCCTACAAACAACACGTCAAGGTGCTACCGCTGACCATAGTCGACCAAGACAGACCAAGCCTCCTGGGCATCGAATGGTTCGCGCCATTGGGCATCGGGATGACCGGGATCGATCGAGTGACTACAACCGGCTGGGAAGACGACCTCATCCGAGAATTCCAGGACGTTTTTGACGGCTCACCTGGCAAGTATCGGGGAAATCCCATTTCTTTCAATCTAAACCCCCAAATAGCCCCACGAAGAATAAAAGCCAGGCGAGTTCCTTTTGCACTAAAGGCAAAAATAGAGGAACAGCTGGACAAATTAATAGCCCAAGGGGTGTTAGAACCTGTGGACCATGCCAAGTGGGAAACGCCTATTGTCACACCCATAAAACCTGATGGGTCCATTAGAATCTGTGGTGACTATAAGGCTACCCTGAACCACGCATTACAACCAAGCGCATACCCGGTGCCAGTAGTCCAGCATTTGCTTCACTCCCTGGGAAAGGGCAAAGTTTTTGTTAATCTCGACTTGGCACAAGCCTATCAACAACTCCCATTGGACCCAGAAACAGCAGAAGCACAGACTATAGTCACCCATAAGGGCGCATTCAAATGTCACCGACTCCAATTTGGAGTAAGCGTGGCCCCTGGCGTTTTCCAGAGCCTGATGGAACGCCTCTTAAATGGCATACAAGGAGTCGTTCCCTATTTTGACGACGTCCTAATCTCGGCCAGAGACGAAACTCAATTAAGGAAAAGACTCAAAGAAGTATTAACTAAGTTTAGGGAATCTGGCCTCAAGGTAAAAAGAGAAAAGTGCTGTTTAATTAAGAATAGCGTCGAATTCCTGGGCTACTCAATAGACGGAGAGGGTATCCACCCTACAGACAAAAAAATTAAAGCAATCAAAGACGCTCCTGAACCAAGAAATAAAACCGAACTACAAGCATTTTTAGGACTAATTAATTTTTATAATGTGTTCCTGCCAAACAAGGCCACTATAGCAGAACCATTACACCGTCTGCTAGACAAGAAGGCAACTTGGACTTGGGGTTACAAAGAAAAAAAAGCCTTCTAAAATATTAAAAGCTTGCTAACATCAACAAACGTTCTCATCCAATTTAGCAACACACTGCCATTAAGAGTGACCTGCGACGCCTCACCATACGGAGTAGGTGCCATCCTGAGCCACCAACTACCTGATGGCAGAGAAGCACCCATCTATCAAAAACCGAGCGGAATTACAGCCAATTGGACAGGGAAGCTCTAGCAATTGTCGCTGGAATAAAACGCTTCCACAAATACTTATATGGGCAGACTTTTCAAATCATGACAGACCACAAACCGCTAATGGGAGTTTTGGCGGGAAACAAGCCAACACCTAATATACTGTCCCCAAGAATGACTAGATGGTCAGAGTTCCTAGCAGCTTATTCCTACACTCTGACACATCGGCCAGGGAAACAAATTTCCCATGCGGACGCTCTGAGCAGAGCACCCTTACCAGCAACCGACGAAGACCCGGCACCAGCGATGACAACACTACAAATTGAGACTTGCCCCAATCTACCCATATCAGCTTATGATGTCGCCAGAGCCACTGCAAAAGACCCATTGACTGCCCGCGTTCTTAGCTGGGTAGGTAAAGGCTGGCCGGAGAACCAAAAAACTGAAAACTTTAAACCTTTCCGGTCCAGACAGACTGAACTTTCGATCCAAAAGGGGTGTTTGTTGTGGGGTGATCGGGTGGTAATTCCTGCCAAATTACAACCAAGGGTACTTAGGTTGTTACATGAAGGGCACCCGGGAATGGTTAAGATGAAAAGCCTTGCGAGAAGTTATGTTTGGTGGCCGGGTATTGATAAGGACATAGAGTATTGGGTAAGCTCATGCAACAAATGCCAGGGAATTAGACCGTCCCCACCAAAAGCACCCGTTAAGGACTGGGAAACCCCTCGGGGACCTTGGTCAAGAATCCACTTTGATTTCGCGGGTCCTACCAAAGGGCATACCTTTCTGATTGTCGTTGATGCCTATTCTAATTGGCTTGAAGTAAATGTTATGCCATCAACGACAACAGAAACTGTAATTAAAAAGCTGGACAACCTTTTTGCCACCCATGGCATACCGGACGTTCTTGTCTCAGATAATGGGCCACAGCTAACCAGCATACAATTTGAGAAATACCTAGCCTCCCTAGGTATAAGACATGCCCTAACCGCGCCGGCTCACCCGGCTGCGAACGGCAGGGTGAGAGAATGGTCCTGTTTACTAAAGAAGGTTTAGAAAGAATGGACGCTGGAGATGTCCAACAGAAAGTAAACCGTTTGCTCACACTCCAGCACATAACGCCCAGTACCACAACCAACAAGTCCCCAGCAGAATTACTTATGGGGCGAAAGTTAAGATCACACCTTGATAGGTTACACCCAAATTTTACTCCAGAAAACCCCCCTGACTCCTCTACACGGCTTAGACAATTCGAAATAGGCGATTTAGTATGCGCTAAAAACTTCACCGGGGACCCGGTATGGCTACCAGGACAGATTACCCAAATCACAGGCCCCAAATCCTACCGGTTAATAATAGAGGATGGCAGGGAATGGAAGCGGCACATAGACCAGCTTCGATCCCGAATTATAGAGAGAACCATAGACTTACAACCATTCACTGACAAAACCGACGAATTGCAAACCAAGGTAGGGGGGGAAAGGCGAGAAGTAAATAAAGAACTTTTTAAAACCAAAACCAATGAAACATATAATCAAAAAGAGCAAATGAAAGACTCACTGTTTGGAGAGACTTGCATGAAGAGCCCATCGGAAGGGGCCAGCCAGGCCATCTCGATCTGCCCGGAGAAAACGGGAGGGAGCGGCAAAACCGCCAGCCTAAGAAACTCAGGCGGCAGTAAAATGGCTGACTCACCCTTCCAGACGGTTCCAGGGAGAAGAACGCACGACACGGCAGCCCCATCCGTATTTGTTGTTGGAACCCGGTCTACCTCATGTGTTTTCTGAACAAAACAGTAAGCACATTGGTGCGCTGATTCACGTCCCCTACAGACCTCTTAGAAAAGGGGAGAGGTCAATAGTAGACAGTCTAAGGTTAAAGTTTTTGGGGTTTGGGGAAGAAACCACAGAGTCAGGTAGAGTATTCCAGACATTGACCATTCTGTTGCTGAAGTCGTATTTCCTGCAATCAAGTTTGGTGCGGCAAACCTTGAGTTTGTATCTATTGTGTGCTCTTGTGTTATTATGGTTGAAGCTGAAATATTCACTGACAGGTAAGTAATTGCAATATATGATTTTATACACCATACTTAGATCAGATTGAAGATGGTGTAATTCAAGGTTTTCTAGGTCTAGAATTTCAAATCTGGTGGCATAAGGTATTCTACAACGAGAAATGGAGAGCTCTTCCTGTGAAATATTTCTGGACTTTCTCAACTGTGCTAATATCAGATATGTAATGTGGGGTCCAGACTGATGAGTTGTATTCGAGTATTGGTCCAGCATATGTTTTATATGCTCTACTTAGTAGTGTGACATTACCAGAGAAAAAGCTACGTAGGATTAAGTTAACAACTCTTAATGCCTTTTTGGCTATGTAGTTAGATCATTAGAGATGAATATTCCAAGGTCCTTAACAGAGCTTGGATCATCAACAAGGTCTTGACTATTCAGCTTATATTTTATTTTCTGCTTTTTTTTTTGCCAATATATAAAACAGAGCATTTATTTGTTGAGATTTGAAGTTGCCATTTGTTTGACCATTCTGATACATAGTCAAGATCTTTTTGAAGGGTAGTAGTTTTGTCTGTGGTATTGAACAGCTTGACATCATCAGTGAAAAGAACACAGTTGCTCTTAATATGATCACAGAGGTCATTTATGTTGAGTATGAAGAGAATTGGTCCTAGAACACTGTCTTGGGGGACACCGCTATTGACAGGTACAGAATTTGATAGGACACTCCCAATTTTGACCATTGTTGTCTGTTTGACAGGTATGCTTCTATCCAGTTATGCAGTTGTCCAGAGATACCATAAGATTTTAGTTTTAGGAGTAGTTTCTCGATTACCACTGAATCAAAGGCTTTACAGAAGTCTATGTAGATTGCATCTATTGTTTTGCCCTGATCGAGTTGTGTCGTCCATATGTTTTTGCAGTGTAAGAGTTGCAGATTACAGGATAGTTTTTTTCTGAAACCAAATTGTTTATTGGAGAGGAGGTTGTTTGTCTCTAAGTGGAGGATAATGGATTGGTTAATAATTGATTCCATGACTTTACAGATGATGCAGCATTAGAAGATTGGTCTGTAATTTTCAACTAGGCTGTGGTCTCCCTTTTTGAAGATGGGGATGACCATGGCTTGTGACCATAGGTTAGGCAAGGAGCTGGTCCTGAAAGATTTTTCAAAGATTATGCTTAGAGATTCAGCTATGGCAGTGGATAGCTTTTTTAAGAAGCAGGCACATATTCCGTCCGGTCCAATAGATGGAGATGGTTTTAGATTGCGCAGTGCTTTTTCAACATTGTCTTCTGTAAAATCGATATGTATAAGATCACTGTAGTTGTCTGTAGTTCAGCTAGGAAATACTGGACATGATCCATTGCTGTTTACAAATACTGAGCCAAAGAATGTGTTAAAGAAGTTGGCTTTAATGGTGTTGTCGTTGCAGTCTTTACCATTAGGTCCTATCAGGGGTGGGATGGACCTTGAGTCTTTTAGTTTGTTGTTTACAAAATTGTAAAAAGTGCAGGTGGAATTGGTGCGTAGAAGGCTTTCCTCTTGTTTAATGTGATAATTGATGCATTCAGTCTTTATCTGGTGGCATAAATTTTTGTACTGGCTTTTGAAATTGGCAACGTGACCAGATTTGTTTTTCCACCAGAGTGATCTCTTTTTGGATTGAAGCTTCCTTATTGTTCTGGGTAATCTGTTTTTTTGTTTGTTTTGGGAATTGTTGTTGGTACATATAGTTTGATGACTCTTTTGACTTTAAGTAAAAATATGTTGTAATGGTCTTCAACAGTATTGTATCCAGTGAATAAAGATTGCCAATCAAGGGTTGAGAGATCGTTGTCTATAAGATCATAGTTGCCTTTTTTGAAGTTATAATTGGGGATTACGTCATTGTGATGATTTTTGTGTGGGCAGATGTTGAGACAAAAGTCAATCATATTGTGGTCACTGCTGGAAAAGGGTTCTTTAGTTTGTATTCCATAAATTAAATTCAAACTATTGCAGAAGATGAGATCGAGGCAGTTGTTTAGTCTAGTGTTATTGGTTACTAGTTATTCCAGTCCCAGATTTGTAACAGCATTGTAGAAGGTTGCATGTACGGGTTCAGTTGTACATTCATTGAGGTTCAATGAATGAGTCAATATGAGGCAGATTGAAGTCACCAAGAAAGATAAAAGTGTGTGGGCAGGATGTTGCCCATGTTCGTAGCGAATTTACCTTTATTTGTTTCTCCCCTCCCAAATTCCCATCAGACACATACAGCTTTCTTGCTCATTTGTTTCTCCTCCCTTCCCCAGTGCTTTGATGGCAGGATATCAGTGAGGCACCAAGCCAAAGATGATGGATCTGACAGTATTTCTACTTATTAATATCAAAGGATTCACTTTAGGTTGGGATAATACATGGTGTTTTTTTTAATTAATCCATTGAAAGATTAATGTATTTTCATATTACCAAAATTTCAGGGGATTTAGGGAGAATTGACCTACATCTTAAGAAACACCACCTGATTTATGCTATCACCATTAATCTGTTAACAGTAATCTGTTACTACCAAACAATTATAATGTTCTTTTCTCCAGTTTCATCAGTTTTCTTTCTCCCAATGTAAAAATAGGTGTTGGACCAATTGGGATTAAAGAAGGGGGTGGGAGAAAGATGTTGTTCCAGCTACTTTTAGCGCTGGAGAATGGCTGCAAATACAGGTGAAGCTTCTCTTTCTCAGCTGCTACTCACCTCCAATTGTTCAGCCCTGTTCCTAACAGGTTGTGGACCCATACTGGTCCATAGTCAGGGGTTGGGGACCACTGGTGTGGGGATGAAAGGGGAATAGAAGATATGCTGGACTTAGCAGACTTACTGATCTCCTGAAACTGGGTTCAGAGATCAGAAGGAAGAGCTAATTTCATATTAATCTTTCCTCCTGGGAACTGAAGGGAATAAACTTATGATAAATCATGCATCAAACTGTCATGGAGGTACATCTTAATCACAATGGAACCTACTGTATGGGTTTGTATGCCACACTTATTTAATACCCATAATAACCACAGAATAGCAAATGTATTGAGTCATTGATATTAGTGGATTTAAGTTTCACTGATTTCAGCAGATCTGTTTTAAGAATGGTTAAATTTTAATATTCCTCATTTTTGTCTTGCTTTTATATTGTGCATTTCTGTGAATTAATTCCTCTGGGCACATTACAGGTGAAGGCCATGTCACACTGCCCAACGGATGCAAAAAGGACACAACGGACGAGCAAAATGTTCCATCCGTTGTTATCCGTTCTCAAAAGGGGCAAAAATTTGCATAAGCAGAGCGGATAACATGGAAAGGAATGGACGTGGGGAGGACGCCGAGCAGATGTATAGAGGATGCAGAGCGGATGTATAGAGGATGCATAGAGGATGCAGAGCGGATGCAGAGCGGATGCAGAGCGGATGCAGAGCGGATGAGCTGCATCCGCTTTCATCCTTTCTCCATCCGTGCTACTAACGCTGCGCGTCCGTTCTGCTTCCTCCCTGTGTCCGTTTACCGCTGGAACGGATTTGAGTTGTGCGGATGCACAGCGGATGCCTAGCGGATATTGCAGATGCGTAATGGATGCAGAATGGATGTCCCCGTATGCCTAGAGGATGCAGAACGGATGCATTGGATACATTTTCCGCTCAAAAGTTTTGGGCAGCTCAAAACTTTCTGAGCGGATGAAACGTCAATAAACGGATGCTGGACGGATAGAGAGGAAGCAAAACGGAGGCAGTGAGTACATCGCGTTAACCAACGGATGGCAAACGTTTTTGTCCATTTTACATCCTCTTTGCATCCGTTGGTGCAGTGTGACATGGGCTTGAATGTGTACTTGCAATGCAGAAACATTATCTCTCAAAAACAACTAAATGGCCAATGAAAACTAGTGTTTTTTTAAATTAAGCAATCAAGTTTTTGTTTTACTTGCATTTTTTGTATATATAATTATTTCAATGATGTAAAACTAAATCTGAAATGATTCCATTTACACCTATATTCCATATCTTGAGTGTATTTAGTATATTACATTTACTTCCTTACTGATGAGCTAAATAGTATATTAACTTCCAAATGAGTGTTTAGGTTAGAGATCCTATACTCAGACTTCACCCAATCAGTAGTGAAACTAGAAGCTTTGCAAATGGAGATTCAAGGACAAATAGTAAACACTATTGGAACTGTCAATGAACAATTTAATAATTAATCTAACAATTACTAAGTATAAAAGCTATATTTATAGGAAAAGATTTATTCTTGCCTCTCTTTCTTTCACCCATAAAGATGTTCCTGCTTTGGGGCCAGAAGAGCAATTGATCCATTACCTATCTCTTATTAGTGTGTTGTGGGTTGCAAGCAGCTTGTGCAGATGGCAGCAGAATCAGACAGTGAGAGGAACAAGGACCAGTCCCAGAGTCTGGGGTGGACTCAGATTATGTGCTATAGGAGGCATCTCAGTACAAGTTGGTTCCCAAGAACTTCTTTCCTATCTGTTTATTGTACAGCACAAGGTTGGGCTTTTTAAAATAAGTTCGTTGATGGAAGCCCCAACCAATCAGTCAATCTCTGCCTTCCGCCCTCTTTTCTTGACCAGGTAAAATTGAGAAGAGTTTTGCCCATTTTCCTTCAAGTCCCAACAGTGAGAAGATGGTAAAGCAGTTTGTCTATTCCTTTTTTCAATCCACTTCACTGGCACATACATCAGATAGGTAGATGCCAAACACTAGAGGCTGTCAGAAGAAAGGACTCATTGGAAGACTCTGATATTGGGAAAGAATGAAGGCAAAAGGAGAAGGGGATGGCAGAGGAAGAGATGGTTAGATACAGTGTTATCGATGCAATGAACATGAATTTGGGCAAACTGTGGGAGATAATGGATAGGGAGTCTGGCATACTATGGTCCATGGGCTTGTGAAGAGTAGGACACAACTTAATAGCTGAACAAGACAAAAAACAGTCAAGGAAGAGGAACGAAAGTGAAAACTATATGTCAGATATCCAAACAGGGAAACCTGTTGGAGCTTTCCAAGTGGGAAGTTAAAGTTTGATTAAAGTTTGATTTCTGGTGACCACTTAGCCACAGTCATCTTGCCAACAATGTAGAAATACCTACTTTTCTTCAGAATATTGTTTCAATATCCTTTTTCAAAAATATTATATCTTACCAATGTATCTTCCAAATAGAGACACAAGTATATATTGATCTCGAACATTTTATGTATTTGTGTGTTGTAAGGTATATTACAGCTGAACAGGATATTTTTTATTTTTATTTTATACTTGTTTTCCATTAAATCTAAGAACAGAACTTCTGACTTTGGAAAGATTAGTAATTATGTTTATTTTGACAAAGATAGGAATTTGGAGTACCCACTGAAAGTTCATACCAGCAACCTGGATTAATAAATTAATGATTCATAAATGAGATCATGCTCCATTCCCAGAAGAATAGATGCAGTATTTATTTATTATTTAATTTTTATACTTGCCCAACTCAGCGACTGGCAAATAATCATAAAACAATTAAAAATGGTCACAATATAGTAATTACTACATAATGATCTGCTGCTGGTTTTTTGGAAAAGATGTCTGTAACCCATATTTTGATTGTTGCAAGTCTTTTAAAGTCAGTACATGAATTGAAAGAATATAGCAAGTCTTAATGAATTGAGTTACTATTAAAATTAATTTATTAATTAATAAACATATTAAAAAGTGTAATGTTTTATCTTTATTAAAAAAGCTCTGAAGAAGGCATTCGTATGACTGAAAATACATTTTTGTCTCTTTCTCTTTCTGCCCTTAATAAGAACAGTAGGAGCACTGGTGCAATGTTTGTTCACTGCTGGTTAAGTCTCACATTCCAGATGGTTAATTATTTTGTTATAGCACATATTCAAACAAACCCAGCAATATCTTGAAGCTAACATATTCTCTTATGGAAGACTAAGCTTTTGTGTTAATCTCACTGGATGCATGAAATGTATTTGTTGCAAATACATGCTAAAATACATGCATGAGTGGAAGGGAAGGAAAGCAAGTGTTAGGTTAACCAAAGCCACATAATACAACATTAGTACTTTTTCTAGTAATACCATAGTACTAGTAATATAAGCCTTATATGTCTTGAGGCCAGAGTATTTGAAGGACTGCCCCCTCCCCTTCTATATCCACCCAGCCCACTAGGACAAGAAGGCAGGGTATGTCCTATAATTAGGGATGCATATCTGGTGAGATCGTGAAAAAGCTCCCTTTTCTATGAAATGTCATTCCCCCCTCCCCTCCAAGTATGAAGAATCCTACTTGGTTGATTTTCCAAAATACCCTAAGACATAGTTTTGTCAGCAGAACTATGGGAACCATGAATGAAGGTGAAGTCAATCAATCAAATGATTATGTTATACTGTCAATGAATTTATATTATAATGAATTATATTGATATTATAATGAATTATATTATACCTGTCAATTATACAATTATATAATTATAATTATATTTTACCTGTCAATGAATACCTCAGCTTCAACCATAATAATGCAAGAGCACACAACAGATACAAACTCAAGGTTAACCGCATCAAACTTGATTGCAGAAATAGTACTTCAGCAACGGAGTGGTCAATGTCTGGAATACTCCACCTGACTCTGTGGTTTCTTCCCCAAACCCCAAAAACTTTAACCTTAGACTGTCTACTATTGACCTCACTTCTTTCCTAAGGGGTCTGTAGAGGGCATGCATAAGCGCACCAACATGCCTACTGTCCCTATTATTTCTTTTTATTTTTCTTATGTGTATCCATTTCATGTATTCATAACTGTGTTTATACTTATACTTGTTATCACTTGACAAAATAAAATAAATAAATAAAAACAAAAAATAAATGAAGGTGAAGTCAATCAATAAAAAGGTTTGCTTATGTTGCTGCTGCAATGGGATTTGGAGGGGTTTTTTATGGCTTTTTATATTGTGATTTTTTAAAAAAATGTTAGAGGTCACTCAGAGTTGCCTATGCATAAATTAGGTGACCACATACATTTAATCATCCAAACAAATAAATTTCTATGCAAATGTCCTTTTTCAGCAGTCTCTCAATTTTAGCAACTGTTAAAGTATAGACTTCAACTCCACATGAACTGAGGTCTTTAAGCCCCTGTCCCACTGCACCAACGGATGCAAAGAGGATGTAAAAAGTTAAAAAAAGCTTGCCATCCGTTGGAAAACGCTATGCATCCGTTGTATACTCACTGCATATGTGTTTCATACGCTCTATCCCTCGAGCATCTGTCCACTGAGATTTCATCCGTGCAAGAAGTTTTGAGCTGCACAAAACTTTTTGAACGGATGAACTTTCCGCCGCATACATTGTACATCCGCGACATATACGGGCAAAAAATGTTCTATGTCCATTATCATCCATTAAACGTCCGCTGTATCCTCTCTGAATCCTCTGGGATGCTCTCTGGGCATCCTCGCAACTCACATCCATTGCAGCTGAAAATGGAAAGAGGGAGGAAACAAAAGGTACACGGAACGTCTACACAGTGTTAGTAGCACAGAAATAGAAAGGATGTAAGCAGATGCATTTGTATATAAAAGATTAAAATGGACAAAACGTTTGTATCTGGGATGTATCTCGGATATTTAGGATGTCTGGAGTATGTCTAGAGGATGTAGAAGGACACCTAGTGGAAAACCGATATTTCCTATAAAAAGGGGGAGAAAATCACCTGGATCTCAGTATGAGTCCAGCAGCCATGTTGTACAGAACTCTTCACCCTTGGTCTTGCTCTTCCACATCATCCATTGTTCTCCACCATGGATCATCACACAGTCCTTATGGTAGCTGCGATCATTCATCACGAGAACCAAATCCTGTTCAGACTGTTTCACCTTTTCTACACAAGGAGAAGAAGGAGACATCCAAGAGCTGTGTGGGTCTGAGGATGGATCATGAGAAGAATGGAGTACAGATTGTATGACCAACTGATGGTGGAGCTGAGGAATGAAGACCCTTGTGCATTCCATCACTTCATGAGGATGCCACCAGCCATGTTTGATGAACTTGTAGAGCGTCTGAGACCCAGGTTGACCAAGCCGACCACTAACCTCCATCCCAGCCTGGACCCTGGACTGAAGGTGCCACTGACTCTGTGCCACCTGGCCTCTGGAACCACATACAGAAACATGCAGTATGCCTGGAGGGTGCCACACAACAGCATCAGCAAAGTGGTCAGAGAAGTGGTGCGGGCCATCATCGAAGAATACGTGGAGGAGCTCCTCAAGTGTCCCACCACTGAACAAGGCTGGAGGAAAGTTGCAGAAGAGTGGTATCAGAGGTGGAACTTTCCCCACACCGTTGGAGCCATAGATGGGAAGCACGTGGCCTGCAAAGCTCCAGCCAACTCAGGGTCCACGTATTTCAACTACAAGGGCTTCTTCAGTATCACCCTCTTTGCTATGGTTGATGCTGACTACAAGTTCATGTACATCAATGCTTCAGGCAAAGGGTCAGCTTCAGATAGCCAGGTATAAAATGCCAGTGACCTCAAGGATGGGCTGGAACGCAACCTCACCATGGGTTTTCTAGATCCAGACCCCCTACCCAATGACACACAAGATGTGCCCTACTTCATCGTTGGTGATGACGCCTTCTCTCTCAGAACCTACCTCATGAAGCCCTACACTTCAAGATACCTCACCCGTGAAGAGAGGATCTTCAACTACAGGCTGTCCAGGACAAGACAGGTGGTGGAGAACGCCTTTGGCATCCTGGCTAACAGGTTCCAGATATTTCTCACCACCATGCAGCTTCACCCACAGACTGTGAGGAGCATCGTGGAAGCTTGCTGCATCCTGCACAGTCTCATGCGCACCTGCTATCCAGTGTTGCAGTGTTGTGGACCATCAATAAGGGAATGGGAACATGGAACCTGGTGAATGGAGGCAAGGACGTAACTTGATAGACACTGTGGATGTACAAGGCCCCAACAGAGCTTCACGTGAAGGGAAGAAGCAGCGCAACCTCCTGAGACACTGGTGCAACTCCCCAGCTGGAGCAGTGGAGTGGCAAAACAGGATGGTAGATGGTTAATGGATGCTTCCTTGAGCCTGTCTCATAACACTGATGAGATTGTGCCATGTATGTTGAGTGGCCATACATTGAAAAGGGCATTAATAAAGAGCTTTGTTTATTTTGGAATGTGTTGATCAATGAATAAATTGTTATTGATACAAAAGGTCCATATGTGTGGCAGCTGGAGGGGTGGACCATACAGTCCCACTATTCTTGCACTGGAGGTTTATCTATCCCACAACTATCCTTCTCTATCCCACAACTATCATTACCTATCCCACAAGCATGCAAAGGCTTAACCATTTTTTAAAGGTTTTCACCAACACTTTATTAAGTAAAAAAAATGAACCAAGTGTGTTAAGCAAAGATAACCTTTATTAATAACTGTCTTAAGTAAACTCTATGACTTTATTAAAAAAGCAAAATGAACCAAGTAAAGTGTCTTAAGCAAAGATAAAGTGAACAAGTAACAACTTAGACTCTGGCACTATTCTCAGTCACTCTGAGTCATGTCCATGGTCTTAGCTGTTAAGCAGCCAGGGACTGTGGAGGTGGCTGTGGCTGTGGCTTGAGTGCTGGTCTGAGGTGCCATTGGGGTGCTTGGCCCCGAGAGTACAACAGGGGATGGTGTGTTCAGGAAGCTCTCAGAGAGCTGACTCAGTCCCGTGAGGTTGAGAGGCCCTTCATCAAGTACCTGGGATGTGAGCACAAGACTGATGACAGATTGTCCGTTGACGGGCTTGGCTGTAGGGTGGAGGAGTGTAGTGGGGCTGTCTGGTCTGCAGCTGGGTGAGGTGTGGCGTCTGTGATGTGCGATGAACCTGGGCCTGGACTGGGAAGGTCTGTTTGTGCTGTGGGAAGTCCTGGTACTCGTAGCCTTGGTAGATGAGGGGCTGTTGAAAGCCGTGGGAGGGCTGTGACATCACCTGGGGTGGAGGAGCAGATCTGGACTGGGTCGGAGCAGGTTCAGCTGGGCCTTGAGGGTTGTGCAGAAGTGCTGTGATCTTTTTCTTCATCACCTGGTACTGGGCCTCGGGCATATCCCTCAAGGTGTGGCTCACATAGGTGATGAAAGTATGACAGCTGGAGGATCCTCTGTCCAAGTGGACCAGCTGAGAGAGAAGTTCTGTGCTGGTCTTCATTGTGTCCCTGATCTCCAACAGGACAGTGTGGCTCTGGTCCTCCAGTCTGCCTCTCTGCCTGCATCCTGTGGAGCTGGGGGTGGGGGTGCATTGGTCTCTGGTGGCTGCCACTTCTTCCTCCATTTGTGACAGGGGATCCTCCAAGTCCTCCGGCATGGGGTGTACAGCTGTCGGGGGGGGGTCTCTGCCGTGGGGCCCTCTGAAGACACCTGCCTGGACAGGGCAGCTGGCTCCTGGCTGGAAGAGGACTGGATGTCTTGTGGGCTGTCTGAGGGAGAGGGGTGTCAGAGGGGTTGCTCCTCGGTGGCGGACCTCACCCTCCAGGAAGCTGCATTTGGCCATGACGTACATCTCCTGGTCAGTGAGCTTGACAGCGGCCTGCCCAAATTTTTTGAGGTGTAGCTTGCCATACCAGGTGTGCATGTGCTTCCACCATCCCAGGAGTACATCTGTAGTGCAGCCCAGGCTCTCTGCCTTGTCTCTCCAAGCTGCCTGCTTCTTCTTGGTGTCGCGATAGAGTCTGTGGCCCTTTCTCCACAGGTACTCGTTCTCCCTCAGCCATTCCAGCACCTCATCCTCATGCTCCTCGGAAACGGTGTACTGTTTCCTCTCTCCCTTCTCCTTCCCTTGCCTCTTCCTCCCTCTGGCAGATGCTTGAGCAGGTCCTTCAACAGCAGGGCCTTCAGGGGCTTGAGCAGCAGGGCTTTGAGAGCCTTGGGGCTTGTCCACCACAGAACCAGCAGCATCAGCAGCAGGAGAAGCACCAGCAGGAGAAGCAGCAGCAGGAGAAGCAGCAGCAGCTTCAGAGTCAGTGCCAGGGGGTGGGATGGTGGTTCTGTCCTTCTTGTCAGGGCTGGCACGAGTAGGCACGGGCTTTCTCTTCTTCCCTGACTGACGAACCATGGTGTTAATCAAAGATGTATGTGGCAGCACGTCTTTCCTCTGAATGCTGACTGCGTGCGAGCTGCATCCTTTTATATCCATGGAGCTGACGCAATTCATACTCCCCGCATGCGCAGTGACCGCTTTGCATCTGATATACATCCACTATGCATCCGCTTTGCTTCCTATAGGCGTCCGTGATGCATCCGCGTCATCCGCTATGCATCCGCCCCTTCCACTATGCGTCCGCTTCGCTATTCTCCTCTGGAACCCCTGCGGATGTGTCATCTGCTTTCATCCGCTGTCATCTGCTAGGCTTCCTACAAACATCCATTTAACATCCCCGCTACGTACTACTCCGTTCGTTCTTTTCCGTTCTGTTTATGCAAATTTTCACCACTTTTTGGAGCGGATGACAACGGATGGAGCCACCCCCGAAATTTTGCTGGTCCGCTGTATCCTTTATGCATACGTTTTGCGTCCGTCGGCCAGTGGGACAGGGCCTTTAGTTTGAAGAAGCTAAGAGGTTAAGAAATGCTGCTTTACAATAGTACCGGTAATATGTAGTGTGCTGTCCAATATAACCAATGTTCTAGTTATGTTGAAGTACAATCTTCATCAACTTCAGAGGTGGTTTGGCTAGCTGACAAAAATCAGGTGTGTATCATTTCTGAAGCGTGCTCAATTCGAGGAACCCAATGCAGGGACCAAAGAAGTCTATGTCTGCCATTGCATATCAGTGTCAGATCACAGCATTCTTCTACTGAAGGAAGGGGATTTTAAGGAGGCACTGGAAACAAATTACTCCCAGATCATGCATGAAAAGGAAGGTCATTCAAAGTATGACTCTGTATCAGGAATAGCTCAGAACTATCAATATTTTCTTCAAGGCTGTAGCTGAAACGAGTTAAACTGTAATTCCAACACTTCAGTTTTGGGGGATATCCTGAACATCCCTGCTTTGCCAGACCCTTGGATGCAATGAGCAAAACAACGGTGAAAAAAATTGTTCGAATGTAAGGTGCAATTAGAGAAGGAATGATGCAAAATTGTTTTGAAATGGACTTAAACTGCAGGTGTTTATCAACCTTTGGACCGTTGCAAGATCGGAATGCAAAAAAAAAAAAAAAAAAAGTTATCGACTGCCTGAAGGTGACAAGCTAAATGCATCGAACTATTCTGCGAAAACACTTGTAGCGCAATGGATAGCTCAAATCTGCATTCTTAGAGAGATATAAGGCTAAAGCGAAGAGCCATAACCTACCGGGGTAAAATACCTCGTAAACGCACATTGGATGTGCTAACAACACCTCTGTTACAGACTACCACAACAACTGAGGCACACTTCCAAATATTCCTGCTCGAAGCGACAAAGCCCGTTCTCTGTTCTGTACAGCGACCTTGGCTCCCAGCGCCAGGAAACAAGACTGAACAGTCATCACGTGTTTGCAGTCACGTGAATACAGCCCAAATACTTGTTGCTCTCGTTGCCCGTTTCTCCCCCACCCACCCCCCCCCCTTTTTTTTTTTTTTTTAATGTGAGTGCCAAGTGCCGTTGTTGCGTCGGAAGTGGGGGCTTTGCAACGCAAAGGTAGGAGGACCGGGCCTTTCGTCCTGCTTGTTGAAGTCAGGGTTTTGCTCCGTTTGCGTTTGCCTTCTCTCGAAGGAGGAGCAAGGGTGGAGCTGTCTCGTCTCGCATCGACCTGCCTGCGGTGGGAGAGGGCGTACGTGGGGATGGAGACAGTCCCGTGCGTGGCTTCGAACTGTGGCGCCTTCTTCCAGATCGGTTGAACTCACGGTCTGCTGGCCAAGCATGTTGGTGACACGCAAGATGCCAAGCTGAACAAACCACGATCCCCCTACCCCACTCCATAACTTGCCGCTGACTCCCATCTTGAAAGATGCTTTTTCTGTTGGCTCAAGTCACCAGCCCTCTTTCCGAATAGCCCATTTTTGTCCGGGGAATCCCGACTTCTTTATTTTGAACCTCTCTTGGTGTTTTAAAAAAGAAGGGTGCCCTTTGAGAAATTTTAACCATAGAATATGAGTTCTCCAATGGCTCCCAAGGTTGATGGGACTCTCCAAGGGGTTCTTAGTGTTATACTATTCATAGTACCTTTAGTTGTTTAATAAATATCCATTTAATAAATAAATAAATTTCATAATATCTATTAAGAAATCATAAATTATGTTTCATATACATATCTGGGGACATCGATAAACAATTTGAAGCTTCATGAAGGGGTCATTGAGAATTTGGGGACTCCTGCCCTAGAGGAACATACATGTAACTCAGGGTAGTTAGTTGAAATACACTGCTTGGGTTGGGGGAGTTCTCTGAGCTTGGTTTTGAAAGAGGTGTGAAAAGCAAAGTTAAGAGAATCCTCATATCCCAACTATTGTTGAGTTTGCAAAGCTTTGTGCATTTGTTTTTGGTGTATGACAGCAACTGATCTTTGATGAGACATAATAATAAGACTTTCTCAGTTACAACACTTGCTGTCAGGGATTACGTTTCCTCCTGCCTCAAGATTCATATGGTCTCCAGCTTGACCCAATTGAAATGAGCTCTTAAAACTCAATTCTTCCCAAGAAGGTTGGTTGGTAGACCCTTGGAATATGTTTGTTTTGCTGGCTGTGGTGGTCTTTTTCCAGATATTTGTTTTGTATGTATGTAGATATTTGTTTTGTATGTATAGAAATATTTATTTTGGTCTTTGTATTATCTTATTTTTAATGTCTTCTTGTTGTATGTCAGCCAGAATTAAGATGGTATATTCTATAAGTTATTTGTTTCTTTATTAAACTTAAATGTCATCCAGCACTCTGGAACATGTTGGCCAAATGACCACAGAAATGTCTAAAGACAGCCCTGGCTGAATAGCCCTTGAAAAAGAGATGAGTACTTCCCCCTATATCAGCAACAACTAGCAGAGTAGAATCCACAGGGACTCCTTTCCTTTTCCATCTCAATATCCAAAGCACCTCTGGGCAGCTTATAAATTGAATAAATATATAAATAAAAACATTCTATTTTTTTTACTGAATTGCCACCTGACACCAGCCTAATTCTGGCTAGCATACAACATGTGGCTTCACGTGCCTTGTAACTATACTCCTTTCTTTTCTGTGCAGATTTCATATTGACCTCACTTCCAGGAAGATGTCACAGCTTAAGTTCTGTTCTCGACGATCCCCAGTGGTTTGCTGTAATGGATGTGTTGCGTCAAGCCAGTCTCTTGCCACAAATGTTGGCCTTGGTGTTTATTTTACTCTTCTTCAGTGGATGGAATCTTTAAATTTGGGAAAGATAACGTCTATTATTTTGTAGTATTATTCCACCATTGCTTCATTCTTAATGAAATTCTTTGTTGCAGATATTTTAAAGATGGGCGGCAATGCTATAGATGCTGCTGTGGCTGTTGCTGCCACTTTAAATGTTACCGAACCATTCAGTACAGGGCTAGGTGGAGATTGTTTCTGCCTGTATTTTGATGCAAGGACAAAGCAGGTGCATGGTCTCAATGGAAGGTGAGTGAGAACTAACACTAACTGACATTAAAGGAAAGCGCTGGGCTCCCATTACCAAGTTCAGGAAGCGAAACAAAACATGCAGACATGCCCACTCAAACTAAAGCATTCATTTATTTTTATCATGCCTTTTTAAAATAACTCAAGGTGATAAACATGCCAAATATTATTTCCTTCTATATTCTTCATCATAACCTATCCTATGAGGTAGGTTGAGCTGGGAGAATAACTGGTCCAAAATCACCCAGCCGGCTTTCATGCCTAAGGCAACATTAGAACTCACAGTCTTCTGGTTTTAGCCTGCTGCCTTAACTACTAGACTAAACTGTTTTTCCAGGCAGAACAAAAACAGTAAACAAACAAATAAGCAAAACCAATTAAAAAATAAAGCATGGAAGAGTATAGGTTGTAGAAGTAAAACCTTCCAAAAGAATAGATAGAAGAATGAAAAATTTCCACCATTTACAAAGAGTATTTGCTCAATACTATTTCTAGGGTATCTGAATCCTTTCAAGATAAAGGTGTGATGACCCGGGGCATGGCACAAAGGCAACACAGTCAGATAATTAATAAAAGTCCCTTTTTCTATTTCCAACTTTGCCCCCAATGTCCAGGTTATCTTCTGGCTGGAGAAAAACTCTCCCAGGAGTTTGACTGCCTTTGACTGCAGAAAATTAAGTCCAAAACATGGTCAACACAAACTGTAACTTAAAAGTCCAAACAAGCCAAACTGAAGTAATTAGTTTAGGAGCAAGAATTTCAGACTTGAAGGCGCGGCAAAACTTGCACGGTTGGGAAGATGCCAGGAACATAAATAAGCCACAACAATAAAAGATAAAGTCACGTTTGCTCCCAACAGCCTGCCACATGCAGTCTGCCTTTCTTATAAACTGTGGCTGTGGTTTTCTTATAAACTAGCTGTGGCTACTGAAGGGAAACAGGGCCCTTTCCTTCCCCCATAAGACATGTAACCCACATTGCTCTCTTTTCCGTTCCTCCCTGCGTGCCCTAGGATGAAGAGGGTGGGCCTGGTTCTTCCTCTGAACTCCCTCTCCCTTGTTCTGTCTCTCCCCTGTTCTGCCAGCCAGACTTTGCCCTTCCACAGCCTCCTCCACAGCCAATGGAGCCACACTCCCATTCCCTGTCAGCTGTCCGGCTTCCTCCTTGGATTCAGATTCTGACAGGGGCATGACAAAAGACTTCTGTACAACAAAATTATTTATTAGTTTATTAGATTTTTAGATCAACTCAGTTGCAGTTGAAAATTAGGGTTAAAATAAGAAGGAAAGGCAATTGAAATAAATAACATTGCTAAAATTCATCTTGGTGAAAAAAAAAATCTGTTACAAATCACTTAAATAAAATTAAAAACCATCTGGGTAACAAACCACCCTGCTCCAGGGCTGCTTAAAAGCCCAGTTTTTGCAGGCTTCTGAAAAGGAAATAGGATTGAAGCTTCAGGAGACTGTTATACCAGGCACTGAGAATTCCTTTGGAATAGAAATAGGAAGGGAAGGGAAAGAATAGGTGAATCATGTCTAAATGTGTTGTGGGAAATATAGCTGAGGCTGTGAATAGGCTCTTTGCTCAAAGTCACTGAATTAAAAGCAGAGAAAACACTTGAATCCAGGCCTGATTGAGCAAATAATGCAAATAATGGAAATACATAAATGCACTTTGTCTGAAAAAAAGAGGCAGATTTCCTGGATTGGATATCCCAGAACATTACAATTTAATGATGGCTATTAGGCTTGCTGCAGATCCCGCAAGCTTTCTTGTGTATGCAAATAATAATTGTTCAATTTTTGGATTTGTACTACCAGGCTTGTGTGTCACTTTAAATTATTTTTAAACTATCCCTGCTAATGATTTGTGTACATACAATATTACAGTGGACAGAAAGTTTCATTTGGGAATTTCTTGTGTTGAATTAGAAGGTCAGAATTCAGTGTGTATCTCATTTCCCTTTTTTTTTAATTCTGATTTTCCTTTGTCTGAGTTTTGTTGAACTTTTGGGCAGTGCAAAGGGAATGCCTGCCTTCTGCTGTTGAGCTTCAGTAAAATGAATAGCAGGGTGCCATAAAAGTCTATTATCAGTTGGTTTTTTTATATTCTTTTTCTATCACTCATAGTCAAAGGGCAAAGAGCAGGATGTGCTGTCTCTCATAAATCTGATTTCCAAACATACCCATCTCTTTGAGCCTTTCACAAAGAAGCAGGAAACAATATCAAATACAAATGACATTTTTTCCATATATGACACTTGACCAAGTGTGAAAGTATAATTAAAGGAATATTTTCTAATGGAAAATATTTTCTAGGATTCTGTGCAATAATTTGCTGTAAAGGTATATTAAGTGTAATAAAATCATAGCACAGCAGACTAATCAGAATTCAAGCTTGGAGTTTGATTTAAAAAAACAGCAATACAAATGCATAAAAAGTTTCAGAGACTCAGGCTGTACTCCTGCACAGCTGAGAAAAAGGATAGTGACACTGATTCATAAATTCCTGTGTAGTGCTGAGATGTTAAATAGTACTATATAGCTAATATTATACTAACTCAAATACTGTGTATCAAATGCAGAAGTATTATATACATGATAATTCAATATGTACATTGCTAAATGTTTACTTGAATGGTATCAAAATTCCAAGTGTATTTTGTCCCTGGCACAACAGATAAATGGAGTTACTATTTGATCAATTAAGCATCCCTGACCATTGGCTAAAAAGGAATTTTCAGCCAAGAGTTTTGATGATCTGCAACCATCATAAATATATGAAACACTCTGTTTGGAACAGCATTCCATATTCTCCCTTAAAAATTAGATCAGTTTCCTCTTTCATTTTTGTAACCACGGTTTTTCTGAACTGTTTTTGGAACAGGAGGAAAATGATGATGTTTTGAATGTTGTTGTTGCTCCATTTAATTTTTTTTACTTAAATAAGTTTTTTTTAGCCTTGACAGCTAAATTATGTCATTTTTTTTGGTTAACTACTTGGAATTCCTGTAGATTAAACTGTATATAATTTTACTGAATAATATACAAGAAAAAGTTTTATATTTGATCCATCTTTGGGATGGAGTGAGATAATGGAGGAAAGTATGATCTTTATACTGCTACAGCTAATGATATTTTTGGCTTCTTTATATATGAGCTGGGAGTGAGATGAGGATAGCATCATGTCAACAAGGGAGAAGATGGGGAGATGAGATGGGATTATGCTGGGACAAGTGGGATAAGGTCTGAATGAATAGGGTCATTTTCCAAGTAAAGGCCTGGTCCCACTGGCTGACGGATGCAAAACGTATGCATAAAGGACACAGCGGACAAGCAAAATTTCAGGGGTGGCTCCATCTGTTGTCATTCGCTCCAAAAAGTGGTGAAAATTTGTATAAACAGAATGGAAAAGAACGGAAAAGAACGGACGTGGGTAGTATGTAGCAGGGATGTTCAACGGATGTTCATAGGAAGCCTAGTGGATGGAAGTGGATGACACCTCCGAAGGGGTTACGGGGGATAATTGCGAAGCGGACGCATAGCGGATGAAGCGGATGCATCACGTACGCCTAAAGGTAAGAAAGGGGATGCCACGCAGATGTATATCGGATGCAAACCATTCACTGCGCATCCTTTATTTCCGTGCTACTAACGCTGTGTAGACGTTCCGTGTACTTTTTGTTTCCTCTTTCGGTTTTCAGCTGCAGCGGATGTGAGTTGAGGGCATGGCCAGAGAATGCAGAGAGGATACAGCGGACATTTAACGGATGATAAACGGACATAGAACGTTTGTTGCTCGTATGTCGCGGATTTACATCATACACGGCAGAAAGTTCATCCGTTCACAAAGTTTTGTGCAGCTCAAAACTTCTTGCGCGGATGAAATCGCAGTGGACGGATGCTCGACGGATAGAGCATATGAAATATGAATGCAATGAGTACACAACGGATGCATAGCGTTTTCCAACGGTTGGCAAGCTTTTTTTAACGTTTTACATCCTCTTTGCATCCGTAAGTGCAGTGGGACAGGGTCTTAAGATCTTAATTATACAATTATGAATTTCATGCGATCCAGGCTTCCATCTTCTATTTGTAACTATCCTCTCCCTTTTTCGATATTATCTCAGATCTATTAAGAAGGGAAAGACAGAATAGTCTTGTGATAGACTTTAGAAGTATAATAACTAAGAGTGTTGGGAAGAATCCTAAACTGTGGAGAGCAGTGTAATGAGATTAGTTGTAGAACAAAAATTGGTTGAAATAACAAGAGTTTCCAGGAATATGAACTGTAATGTTATAGCCTGTTTAATTGACCTGGAAATCACTTGCATTATTTTGAGTGGTTGATCCTCAGGGCTCTGCTAAACTAATTGTGATGTATCAGTCTTTTTTTTCTTTTAAAATTGAATAAAAGTTGGGTTTTATATAATTCATCTGTGTACCTCTGATTGCTTTGCAGTGGAAGGTCTCCACAATCCCTCACCCTTGATCTGCTAAAAGAATATGGCTTTGATGAAGCAAATCCTCTGCCTTCACGACATGCTTGTAACATCACAGTTCCTGGTGCTGCTGCTGCATGGTGTGATGCTGTCATGTTGTATGGAAGCAAACAAGTAAAAGTCTAGCAAAAGTTATTGCTCGAAAGATTGACTGCAGATAGTCCTTGACTTACAACCATTAATTTAACAACTGTTCAAAGTTACAACGGCACTGAAAAAAGTAACTTACAATTGGTCCTTGCAGTGCCCCCCAGTCACATGATCAAAATTTGGCTGCTCAGCAACCAGCATGTAATCAATGTTGCAGTATCTATGGGCCACGTGATCAACATTTGTCACTTTTTCAGCTGTCTTCTGACAAACAAAATCAAGAGTGAAAGATTCACTTTATAACCATATTATTCATTTATAACTGCAGTGATTCACTTAACAACCATGGCAAAAAGCCATTAAAAATCATAAGTCATAAAATAAAATCAAGCACCATTCACTTACCAACTGCCTATGTTAGTAATGGAAATTCTGGTCCTAATTGTGGTTATAAGTTGAGGACTACTTGTAGTATTGTTTTATTTTTGTTCTTTCACAAATATGTTTGCATTTTTTTTAAATTAGTAAATTTGCTTTTCCTTTCATTGCACAGAGTTTCTTCTGCTTGCATAAAATATGGGGAAAGGCAGGCAAAAGAACAGGCCATTGAACTTCTTTCCTTCCTATTTTAAAAATATCACTCAGTTTCATGTATCACCTGCTGAGATTTTACTAATTTCTTTTGTGTTTTCAAGATAAAATTATATTCTGCCCATTGCTAGATTAGAATTCATATATATGAAACCAAACCTTTGATTTCACAAACCTGATACTATAGGAAGGAATGAAATAATGCCTTTTGAAATAGATCTTGATCACGTTTATTGCCATGAAATAACATATTAATTTACGATTCAGAAACATAACAAATTTTAATATTCTCTTCCACTGTATTAATTTTCCAACTGTTTAGAAAGCTCAGTTTAATCTCTTAAGTTGATTCACAGTTCCTCTTTACTTTTACACTTTTTATTGTAGTTCATAGAACACACTTAACCAGGCCAGCTAAACTGCATACACAAGACATGCTAAGCTTGATTAGTTTTAACTTTGGCTTATGTGATTCAGTGTATTGTGCAAATCTTTATAAATGGTGTGTGTACTGTATGTTGATTGATAGCAATGCAATATTCCTTGATTCAGCTTTCCATGGGGCAGATTTTGCAACCAGCAATAGAAATGGCTGAAAAGGGCTTTCCAGTGTCTGAGATTACCTCTTACCAGTGGAAACAAGATGCTCATGTTCTTCAGTCTCCTGGAAATCAACATGGGAAGGACCTCTTGATCAATGGTGAAGTACCAGAGCATGGTCAAGTTTTCAAAAATCCTCTTTTGGCAAACACTTTTAAGGTAAAGAGAGAGCCAATTATGTATTAACTTAGTAACATTTATTGATTGTAACCACCCGCCTTTTACTGTTGATTGGTTATGTCACATATCATCAGGATATCCATGTAGATTGTTATAGAAAAATATATATTTATATATTTACTTAGATCATATACAACTAAGCCATACTATGATTGATTTGGTCTAGAACCCCCTATTAAAGTACTTCAATTATTATGAACTAGGCCATTATGACTTGTTCAGTAATTGACAGTTAAAATATATTGTAGTCTTATATATACATGGATATATGTGTGTGTGCACGCGTGTGCGCTGTTCAGCTTCCTTCGGGTATTATCCCACGTCATTGTAGTGCTTTTAAAGTTGTAGCAACGTTTCAGCAGAATCTCATCTGCCATCATCAGGCTTCTGTATTGAGTTTGTATGTGGTTCAGGCTATCACAGCCATTAGTTTTGAATTTGAGGCTAGCCTACTGTTGTCCCAGGATGGTTTTTTCTACATCCTGATTGGTTGGGAGTCTTGGTCTGTGTTTATTGGACTTGGAGTTTGTTTGATTGGTGTTTCTGGTTTCTTCTGTCTGCTTTGTGGCTTTGATTGGCTGGCAACACTCTGTTCCTGTATTGGAGGCTTTCAGTGCAGCTTGGCTTCGTGTAAAAGGACGGCTATTTATCTATTAGGAAGCTAGGTTTCATCTGGGTGCCTGGTTGGGGTGTGTTTGAGCTGGAGGATCAGGGGGAGTCTGTTTGTGCCCAGGTGTTTGCCTGGCTTGTGGCATGGAGATCTTTCTATTTGAGAGTGCAGGTTTCCAAATGATTGACAGTCTGCTGGAATCATCTCTTCTATTCATGCTTTCAGGTCTTTTTTCAATCTCTATGGCTTCTCTGATGATTCTGTGGCTGGGGTTTTCTATAGTGGCTAGGGTTTTGGTGCCATTGAAGTTGATGTTGTGACCTGTGGTTTTCATGTGTTGGAGTTAAAAAAAAATGAGTTAAAAAAACGTTAAAAAAACCAAGGCATATACGAAGTTCCCTGTGCATCATGCCTGGCCACATACATTGGACAGACCAATAGAAGAATAAGTACCTGCCTGGATGAACACAAAAATGCAGTAAAAAAGCTGGAACACACCTCCTCACTAGTTATATTGTTCAGTGAGTTGTGCCCAATTTTCTGAACTTTTTTGCCATGGTAATAAGGCCAGCTTTCCTCATAGACTTGGTTTGTTGGAAACTGACTGAGAAGGTCACAAATGCAATTATATGATTACAAAATGTTGGCACCATTTGTAAATAGGTACCTGTTGCCAAGTACCTAAATTGCAATCACATGACCACTGTGGTGGTTGTAAGTGTAAGGACCAATCATAAGTTAATTTTTGCAGCAATGTAACTTTGAATGGTTGCTAAACAAATGGTTGTAAATTGAGGACTACCTGTGTGCCATGCATATTTTATGTAAACTCAGATACTCACCCATTCACTAGTGTGTTTATTAGTAGAAATCAGAGATTCTGAAGCAGGGTTGCTGGGAAACATCAACCTCAGTTTTGACAATTATAGCAGATGATTAGTTTTCAACTGCTATCAGCACAAACCTAATTTTTGATTGCCTGGAAAAGCAGATGAAATTCCGGGAGTTTCTGCAAGCTGGACTTTTTGCTACCAACCTAGGGTTATCCACATTGAAATTGATTGCAGAGTTTTACATGAGAAATACATGAATTTCAACGTGATATTCAGAATAAAAGCAAATATACGTGTTCCAGGATAATGTTGCAAGATCCAACCTGGGTCAATCACCGGAACGAGAGGTTTTGTCTTCCAAGCTTTCAGATTCATGTTGGAGCTCAGGGAGCTTCTCTCTAGCCTAATTAAAAATGGGCTCAAGCATGAGTTTGAAAGCTCAGAAGACAAAACCTCTGATCCCAACAACCAGCCCAGATTGGATCCTACAACATTCAAAGAATCAGACTCTCAAGACCATTGTAACTCATTGTGAATTTCCTTGTGCACAAGCTAGCAAAAAGCACCACATCTAGTGCTATGAGTACATAATTTCAGTGATAAGATATGCCTTATCTCTTTCAGCTCTAATTTGAACAAATGATAAATGTCATTTTAGAAGTGGTTGGATTGAGAATACAAAGAAGAATCAAGAAATAATTGCTCTGTAGAATTTGACCCTCAGTAACCTACTCCTGTATCTGGCTCCTTCTGGGTCACTTGGTTGGAACCAAGAGTTATAGTCTTTGGAAACATTGAAGGCTGATATTTTTCAAAAGAGGGATGTTTCATGTGATGCAGGGAAATTAGTGGAGCATGGCAATAATGTACATTAAATTTAATTTTATTTCCACAGCAATTGAATTTGCTTCCTGGCTTAATTTAGTTACAAAAATCGTAAGAGATTAAGTAGCCATGTCTGGATGCTATTCAGCAGCATTTCTCAGTCTCATTTTTTAGCTAATTATAAATCTTAGTATCCTGATCTGACAGATACAGCATTTTAACTTCATTCTGAGACTTTGAAAAAGCATTCAGAGCTAAATACCATAGACAGTAGTAAATGGCAAAACGTATAGATGGTGTCAGGTTGCTTACTTTTCAGACTTTCCTGGAGAGAGGAGGCAGAAGCTTATTTGCTTATGCCTTTTTCCCACCTGCATTCAAGTTATTTTATTACATGACACATTAATGTAATAATTTTCTCCCCCCCCCCCCCCCATTTCTATGCATCTATATATTCCTTGTATTTAGAGTAGTGTATAACTTTCATCCTCGGTTTTACAAGATGAGAATGTTGGTTAACATAACAAATATTCAGTCTCTTGGTTAAGAATTGTTAGATGAAGTATCCGTAGATATCTGTATTGAAGTATACAGGAGGAACATGCTGTGATTATGTTTTTCTTGGAATCATATTCTGCAGTGTAGGGAATGGATTGTAAAATTAGGAAGAAGTAACACATTTAAAACTAAGGAGTGACTTCTTGAGGTAACCTTCAGATAACTTCAGGTGACCCTGAGGCCACAGATAAATCCCCAAGTGGCTTAAGAGCTCTCAGGAAGAGTGGTAAGACCAGATGACTGCAAATAAATATGATCCTTCTAACCCCCCCCCCCCATCCTGTCAGTAATCCCTCCATAGCCCCCACCATCCTGCCAGAACCGATGAAGCTTCTTATATGAGAAGTGAAACATCTTCTTCCCAAGGAAAAAACAGTCCAGTTGCCTTTTGAAAAAGCACCTTTGGGACAGCCATGACCTGGATGATTCAGAATCTCCACAGACATAAGTAGGAAAAAGAATTCTGCCACAGGGCCTTTTGGAAGCAAATTATGGCAGTCAACTTCAGTCAAACTTTATGGAGGCATTAGTGCCCTTAAGTATTTAAGTACCTTTTTCAGATCAAGAGGCTTTACAGGGAAGAATTTGAATTTGGTCTTGGATAATGAACTTGTACACGTCAGAAGAATAAAAGAGTTTTTTCACGTATAATGTTTCTTTCTCCAGTTATGCTAATATCTGTAACTTAGATGTGTATCAAGCCTTATTATGTATATAAGTGCCCACAAATTTTAATTTTAATCTATAGAGAATATATCACAGAGGAACATCGCTTTTTAATGGACTTTGCATGAGTAAGCTTTTACTAATTCACACATACCAACTAAAATTGGACTATTTGTATTGATTTGATTTTCTGTTTAAATGAAACATCTTCATTTAAGTCAAGGCAGCTAAAAAGGAAAATTATCAAAGTGAATGGTACTTGACTAAAACAATCAAGTTTGCAATTTACTTTCAGTGGTAGAAGTAAACACAACACCTTCATATAAGTCAAATTCTTTGATAAGGTGGGGCCTATGAGGTAGAAGAAAGGTCTAAGGGCCCAGCCAAATGAATGACATCAACATTTGTTTCTGACATTCTTGATTCAATAGAAAACTCTTTTCACATGAATTGTGCTGCCCCACAGCACACCTTTGCTGTAATAAGACTGGATGGTGTTGCTGCTTTACACAATTTAATATAAGCACTTTCAGAGACTAGTGGATTTCCCAGTTTCATTCTTCTTACAATTCTTTTCTATCAACAGGGTAAAACAAACTCTGATTGATGTCTGTAATATGTGGTAGGTAGGAATGGGATAATCTAGGCCCTCTCTCCAGATAAGTAATGAAACATCTGCAAGCAAACATGTTGGTTACTTTGAATGTGGTGCTGGGGTAAATTATTGTGCATACCATGGGCAGTCAGAGCAACAACAGCCAAAATCACAAAATCACAGACTATGTGTGATTTACTTTGGCCATGTCATGCATGCAAATTCATTGTAGAATGAATGTTAGGAATGGTTAATGGAACAAGAAGAAGGAGCAAGCAAAGAACATGCTGGCCGAACACATCAAAATTGATACAAAGATGAATATCTGACAACTAAAAGAAGCTGTGTTGACAGGATAGCACGGAGAGCACCTGCTTATAAAATTGCCAAGAGTAGGCAGAACAACAGTGAAACCTTTACAAGCAAATAGCTAAGCTCAGAGAGGGCAAGGATTCCTCATTTCAACATATATTCTCTATTGCTAATGCTATAAAAATGTGGCTGTTAAGAATCAATGTATTGGAAGAAACTGTTCACCTATTCAGCTTCCTTAGTGGCTAATTACATCTTGTTAATATTTAACAATTTGGTGCCAGATGGTAATGCACCACATGGTAAATGGTATTCTTATTTGACTGAGTGTTTGCAATGACACATGCTGTTTTGTCTTGGTACCAGGTACGAACAATTTGCCATCCCTTTTGAATTATTGAGATTGACGTGGCTTTTTCTTAGAATTAAGTCAAAGGCAGGGCAGTTTCTTTTTGTATAAATAAGCATTCCTTGTGTTCTCTGCCTTTGGGTGAAACTACTGACATTTTGCATGCTCTGTAATATTACAGTGATCTGATACACAATTATTATGTTTTATAAAAAATGTTGTATAATTCTTAATCTCAAATGACTGTATAAAAATGTTGATAGAAAATCCAAACTATAGTCTTATACCGTTTATCTATTCTAGCTTGAATGGAAAGTACCATAGTTTTCCAGTTCAGAGAAACAGGGAAAAGATGACTTCCTATAAAATAAGCCATTCTAGGACATTGGGAGGTAGTGGAACCATGAAAAGAAGTGGCAGGAAATAGAGAGATGTACTCAAATCCAGTTGACTTGATAACATGGTTTTCTATTGTACTTGAACTAAGGATATTTTGATGTATTGTTATATCAATTGTTAGGAATGGCTGCATAAGCAAGGAATATTCAGTTATATTAGTTTATTCTTGGTTTATCCTTCAGAAAGGTATAATATGATTTAACTTTACAACAAGGAAACAAATAGTAATAGCAAGCTATAGAAAATTTGATTGGGCTTTTAAAATTTAATTAATTGCTGAACTATACACTTTGTGGCTGGGTTCCCAAATCACATCAAACCATAATACAGTGTATGTGATTTTGGCTGAACTGTGCTATGCCACCTTAGCTGTTGTGATGTATAAACTATGTTTTATGGCTTCTATGACTAACCTAGGGTTAATTTAGTATATAGTTGTGCTCATAAGTTTATATACCCTGGCAGAATTTATGATTTCTTGGCCATTATTCAAAGAATATGTATGATAACACAAAAACTTTTCTTTCACTCATGGTTCGTGGTTGGCTGAAGCCATTTATTATCAATCAACTGTGTTTTCTCTTTTTAACTCATAATGACACAGAAACTACCCAAATGGCCCTGATCAAAAGTTTACATACCCTGGTGATTTTGGCCTGATAAAATGCACACAGGTTTGCACAAAGGGGTTTGAATGACTATTGAAGGTAACCATCCTCACCTGTGTTCTGTTTGCTTGTAATTAGTGTGTGTGTGTATAAAAGGTAAATGAGTTCCTGGACTCCTGACAGACCCTTGCATCTTTCATCCAATGCTGCACTGACGTTTCTGGTTTCTGAGACATGGGGAAAGCAAAAAAATTGTCAAAGGGTCTGCGGGAAAAGGTAGTTGAACTGCATTAAACAGGAAGAAGAAACACTTTCCTGTATAAAACAGGAAAGATATCCAAGGAATTGAGAATGCCAATCAGCAGAGTTCAAACACTACTCAAGAAGTGGAAAATGAGGGGTTCTATTAAAACCAAACTATGGTCAGGTAGACTAAAACTTCAGCCATAACTGCCAGGAAAATTGTTTGGGATGCAAAGAAAAACCCACAGATAACTTCAGATGAAATACAGGAAAACATGTTTCAAGCTGCACAATAAGGAGGCACTGGAAGAAATATGGGCTGCATAGTCTAGTTGCCAGAAGAAAGCCATTACTACGCAAATGTCACAAAGTATCCTGCTTACAATATGCCAAACAGCACAGAGACAAACCTCACACCTGGCACAAAGTCATTTGGAGGGATGAGACCAAAATTGAGCTTTTTGGCCACAACTATAAATGTTACATTTCAAAAGGATTCAACAAGGCCTATGATGAAAAGTACACCATTCCTACTATGAAATACGGAAGTGTATCACTGATGTTTTGGGGATGTGTAAGCTACAAAGGCACAGGAAATTTGATCAGAATTGATGGCAAGATGAATGCAGTATGTTATCGAAAGATACTGGAGGAAAGTTAGCATTCATCAACCCGGAAGCTGCGCATGGGATGTACTTGGACATTCCAACATGACAATGATCCTAAATACAAGGTCAAGTCGACCTGTCATTGACTACAGCAGAATAAAGTGAAGGTTATGGAGTGGCAATCTCAGTCTCCTGTTCTCAGTATCATTGAGCCACTCAAGAGAGATCTCAAATGTGCAGTTCATGCAAGGCAGCCCAAGAATTTACAGGAAGTAGAGGCTTTTTGCCGGGAAGAATGGGCAGCTTTACCATCTGAGAAGATAAAGAGCCTCATCCACACATACTACAAAAGACTTCAAGCTATCATTGATATTAAAGGGGGGAATACACTGTATTAAGAACTGGGGTACGTAAACTTTTGATCAGGGTCATTTGGTGGTTTCTGTTGTCATTATGATTTAAACAGTTGATTGATAATAAATGGCTTCAGCCAACCACTAACCATGAGTGAAAGAAAAGTTTTTGAGTTATCATTCATATTCTCTGAAAAATGGCCAAGAAATCATAAATTCTGCCAGGGTATATAAACTTATGAGCACAACTGTAACTAGAGTATAAACCATAAAATACTATATAATGGTATACAACCATAGTATAAACAAACTGCTTTAGTCCACCTGTGGCACACTCTCAGAAGTCAAAATAAATGTTTTTTTTCCCTTTAGTACTTGCACTATAGGTTGAAAACATTTTATAAAGCCTACAACAAATTGACACATTGCTGGCAAAGGCTGATGAATAAGAAGGTTATGGTTAGAGAAAGAAACTTAAGACTTGCCCTAATTGATTAGGTTGTGGGTAATTTGTTCTTTCAGACTTGCATGTTTCAGTTAATGTAGCCTTTCAATAAAGTAAAACTAGCTCATCTGGTCATATTTTCTGTCTGATTTACCTAGGAAAGCTGACATCAGTATTGCAAATCTGAAAGTACAGGTCTCCCACAGTCACTGTTAAAGCCCATGTCACACTGAACCAACGGATGCAAAGAGGATGTAAAACGGACAAAAAACCTTGCCATCCGTTCGAAAACACGATGAACTCACTGCCTCCGTTTTGCTTCCTCTCTATCCGTACAGCATACGTTTATTGATGTTTCATCCGCTCCAAAAGTTTTGGGCTGCCTAAAACTTTTGCGCGGAAAATGTATCCAGTTTGTCCGTTCTGCATCCGCTACGCATCCGTTACGCATCCGTTACGCATCCGTTACGCATCCGCTATATCCGCTTGGCGTCCGCTGCGCATCCGCGCAACTCGCATCCGCCCGGATGCAGGGAGGAAGCGGAACGGACGTGAAACTGATGCAGAACGGATGCAGAACGGATGCAGAACGGATGCAGAACGGATGCAGCACGGAAACAAAGCATTTAAAGCGGAAAAAACGTTCGCAGAGTGGACCTATCTCGGATATTAAGGATGTCTAGAGGATGCCTAGAGGATGCCTAGAGGATGCAAAGGGACACCTATACTGCCTATAAAAAGGGGGAGCAACTCGTCTGCATCTCACTTTCAGACCAGCAGCCCACCTGTGCAGACCTCTGCAGCCTTCATCTGACTCTTCCTCTTCCACAGCATCCAGTCATGTCCACCGTGGATCGTACCACAGTCCTTTTGGCAGCCACCATCCTTCTGCAACAGTACGAAGCCATCTACAGGCTCTGTGAACTCTACTATGGGAAGAAAAAGAGGCGGCCAAGAAGCGTCTGGGTCCGAAAATGGATCGGGAGAAGAGCAGAGTACGGACTGTACAACAAGCTGATGGTGGAGCTGAGGAACCAAGACACTCGGGCATTCCAGAACTTCATGAGGATGCCTCCAGCCATGTTTGACAAAGTTGTGCAGCGCCTGACACCCAGGTTGACCAAGGCAAACACCAACTTCCGGCCCAGCCTGGAACCTGGGCTCAAGGTGGAACTCACTCTGCGCCACCTGGCCTCAGGGATCACCTACAAAAGCATGCAGTACGGCTGGAGGGTGCCACACAACACCA
>BLBF01000040.1:30203304-30241688 GCA_015471245.1 Laticauda colubrina
GAGCAGTGGTATCAGAGGTGGAACTTCCCCCACACCGTTGGAGCCATAGATGGGAAGCACGTGGCCTGCAAAGCTCCAGCCAAGTCGGGGTCCACTTATTTCAACTACAAGGGCTTCTTCAGCATCGTCCTCTTTGCCATGGTCTATGCTAACTACAAGTTCATGTACATCGATGCTTCAGGCTACGGCTCATCTTCAGGTGCCCAGGTATACAACGCCAGTCACCTCAAGGAAGGGCCTGGAAGGCAACCTCATTGTGGGCTTCCCAGATCCAGACCCCCTGCCCAACGACATGCAAGATGTGCCCTACTTCATCATGGGGGATGACGCCTTCTCCCTCAGAACCTACCTCATGAAGCCATACACTTCCAGACTCCTCACCCGTGAAGAGAGGATCTTCAACTACAGGCTGTCCAGGGCAAGGTGGGTGGTGGAGAACGCCTTTGGCATCCTGGCCAACAGGTTCCAGGTACTTCTCACTACCATGCAGCATCGCCCAGAGACCGTGAGGAGGATCGTGGAAGCTTGCTGCATCCTGCACAATCTCATGCGCACCTGCTACCCAGTCTTGCAGAACAGGCTCGTGGACCGTCAACAAGGCAATGGGGACATGGATCCTGGGGAATGGAGGCAAGGGTGAAACCAGATCGACACTCATGATGTGCAAGGCCACAACAGAGCCTCACAGGAAGGGAAGAAGCAGCGCAACCTCCTAAAACACTGGTGCAACTCCCCAGCTGGAGCAGTGGAGTGGCAAGACAGGATGGCAGATGCTTAATTGATGCTTCCTTCAGCCTGTCTTATCACACGGATGAGATTGTGCCATGTATGTTAGGTGGGCCTACAATGAACAGGGCATTTAATAAAGAGTTGTGTTTGTGTTCAAATGTGTGGATCAATGCTTACATTGTTATTGATAAAAAAGGGCCCTAGGTGTGGCACCTGGGAGGGTAGACCATACAGTCCCACGATGCTTGCACTGGAGGTTTATCTATCCCACAGCTATTACCCATCCCAAAGGTATCCCTGCTCATTCCACAGGTATCCCTGCCCACCCCACTGCTATCTTAACCCATCCCACAAGCATGCAAAGGCTTAAGCCAATTCTAAAAGTTTCCACCAAGACTTTAAAAAAAAGAACAAATGAAGCAAGTGTGTGAATCAGAGATAAACTTTATTGAACAACAAGCTGTAAAAAAAAAATGACCCAAGTCAAGTGTCCAAATAAAGTCCACAGGTAGCCAGCTACCCGGTCTCTGGCACTCTTCTTGGTCACTCGGAGGTGTGCCCAGTCTCAGGGGTGAAGGGTCCAGGTGCTGTGGTGGTGGGTGGTGCTGGAGTGCCTGGCCTCGAGAGGACAACAGGGGACGGTGTGTTGAGAAAGCTCTCGGACAGCTAGCTCAGCCCTGTGATGCTGAGAGGTCCTTCCTCCATGCCATGGGGTGTCAGACCCAGTACTGATGACAGATGTACTGAGGCCGGGCTTGGCTGTGGGGTGGAGGAAGGAGTAGTGTAGTGGGGCTGTCTGGTCTGCAGCTGGGTGAGGACTGGCGTGGGTGGCATCATTGGCGTGGGTGGCATCGCTGTCGTCGGTGGCATCATTGGCGTGGGTGGCATCATTGGCGTGGGTGGCATCGGCATCAGTGAAACAGGTGGCAACGGTGTCGCCCGATGACTCTGTGCCTGGACTGGGAAGGGCTGCTGCCTGTGCTGCTGAACCCCCTGGTACGTGAGGGCCTGTGGGAAGCTTTGGAATGGGAGGGACATCACCTGGGGTGGAGGAGCAGACCTGGACTGGGTGGGAGCAGGTTCCTCTGGGTCTGGAGGGTTGTGAAGTAGCTTGGTGATCCGGTCCTTCACCAGCTGGTACTGTGGATCTGCCATTTCCTTGAGGGTCTGGTTGACATAGGTGAGGAAGGGCTTGCGGTTGGAGGATGAGGAGTCGGTGTGGACCAGCTGAGAGAGGAGATCTATGCTGGTGTGGATGGTGTCCCTGATCTCCAGCAGGACAGTGTGACTCTGCCCCTCCAGCTGTCCGGCTCTTTGCCTTTCTGCGGAGGCGGAGCTGGGGGGGGTGGATGCGGCTAGGAGTGTGGTGGACTCAATGTCTCCTTTCTCCCACCGCACCAGGGAGTCCTCTACGCACTCCACCACGCTTACCACACCTCCGCGGGTTCTCCGCCGTGGCACGCTCCACAGAAACCTGCCTGGAGACAGGGACTGACTCTTGGCCGGAAGAGGACTTGGTGGCAGCAGGCTGCCGGAGAGAGAGGGTCGTGAGAGGGGCTGCTGGTGCTCCTCGGTGGCGAACCTCACCCTCCAGGAAGCTGCACCTGGCCATGACGTAGGTCTCTCTGTCAGTTTCACAGTGGCCTGGCCAGATTTCTTCAGGTGCAGCTTCCCGTACCAGGTGTGCATGTGCTTCCACCAGCCGAGGAGCACCTCCGAAGTGTAACACATACTCTCTGCCCTCTCTCTCCAAGCAGCCTGCTTCCGCTTGGTGTCCCTGTACAGCCGGTGTCCCTTCCGCCACAGATAGTCGTTCTCTCTCAGCCACTCCAGCACCTCATCCTCGTGCGCCTCCTCAATATAGTATTGCCTCCTCTCCCGTTGTCGCATACGCCTATTCCTCCCTTTGGCTGGACCAGATGGGCCCTCATCGGAGAGGCTCCCAGGTAGTAGGGGCTGCTCCTCCACACCACCAGCAGCAGCAGCAGCACCAGCAGAATCATCATCATCATCATCATCATCCTCATCATCCTCATCCTCACCAGCAGGATCATAATCAGCATCATCATCCTCACCAGCAGGATCATAATCATCATCATCATCATCAGCAGCAGCAGCAGCAGCAGCGGCAGCAGGATCAGCAGCAGCAGCAGGACCAGCAGGACCAGGATCAGCAGCAGTAGAGTAAGCACCAGCAGGGCCAGCAAGTCCAGGAGCATGAGCAGGACCAGGAGCACGAGCAGGACGAGCAAGACCAGGAGCACGAGCAGGACGAGCAAGTCCAGGAGCACGAGCAGGTCGAGCAGGACCAGCAGGACCAGGAGCAGCTTCAACAGAGTAAGCACCAGCAGAAGCACCAGCACCAGCAGAAGCACCACCGCCAGGAGCAGCTTCAGCAGAAGCCCCAGCAGAAGCAGAGTCAGGGGCAGGGGGCGGGAGGTTGGCCCTGTCCCTCTTGCCAGGGATGGCGGCAGGTTGCTGAGGCTTTCGCTTCCTCCCCATGGTTGTGGGGTTGCTGGCTGGCAGGGAGGCTAGCAGGCACCAAGGCTGGCAGGAAGCCTGGCAGGATGGCTGGCAGGAAGCCTGGCAGGAAGGCAGGCAGGCAGGCACCAAGGCTGGCTGGAAGGCAGGCTGGCAGGGCAGGCAAGGAACTCGAAGTGTCCAGCAGCAGGTCTTTCCTCGGAATGCTGGCCACGTGCGAGCTGCTTCCCTTTATATCCGGGGGGCTTACGTAATACTTCCCCCCCACATGCGCAATTAACAGTCGGCATCCGTTCCGCTTCCGCTGTGTATCCGCTAGGCTTCCGCTGTGCATCCGCTTTATCCACTGTGCATCCGTTCTGAATCTGCTGTATCCGTTCCGCGTCCGCTTTGCTGAGGCCCCCCGGAAGCCCTGCGGGTGCGCAATCCACTCCCATCTGCTTCCATCCGCTGGGCTTCCGTTCCGCATCCGCTTTGAATCCACCCTGCGTCCTCCCCGCGTCCATGTTATCCGCTCCGGTTATGCAAATTTTTGCCCCTTTTAAGAGCGGATAACAACAGATGGAACATTTTGGTCGTCCGCTGTGTCCTTTTTGCATCCGTTAGCCAGTGTGACATGGGCTTAACATCTTGATCAATTAGGGCAATTTCTTCCTAAGTTTCTTGGCTGACCCCTCAGTAGGCAGTTTCTCTTTCCTTTTTCCTTGAGGTCTTACCCACAAAACATTAGAGAACACCTAAACAAGCTATCTCTTCTTACGCTGCTTCCCTCCATAGGCCACACTGTCCGTAAAAAAAATATCTAAAATTTACAAGTAGTCTCCAACTTAAAACCAGCAGTTTAGTGACCACAAAACAGATACTTATGATCATGATTCAAAGTTCCAGTGGTTGTTTGCCCCCATTCCGTGTTCAGGTAACCACATTTCGGGCACTCAGCAATGAGTCTGGATTTACAGTTATTTATAGCATCCTGCAATTGTGGGACCATGTTTGATGACATCTTTTGGCGCAAACCAGCATTTACTTCCAGTTTCTACTCTCCATGTCTATGTAACTGAAAGGTGCCAAAGAAACATTATGAAAAGATGCCATTCAGAAGTGCTCTTGAGGACATGACAATACTATTCTTTTGATTTTGTAATTTAGAGTCTTTTTTTCTCCAGGAATTAGCAAAATCTGGCAAAAGAGGCTTTTACGAAGGTCATGTGGCTCAAGCAATTGTGGATGTTATTCAGAATAATGGTGGAGTAATGGATTTAGGAGACCTGAAAAGTCATGTCACTGAAGAAGTTGATCCTATTGTCACAAATTACAAGGTATGGCAGACTTTTTAAAAAAATGGTATGGAAAGATAATATCCACAAGGATGTTTATATGGTTTTTCTTCGAGGTTTAAGATGTAATTAGGTTTGACTTCTAAACTTGGAGGAAGTTATTCTTAGTCTCTCTGCATCATCCCATAAAATCTTGCAGTATTCGATAGTGCAGTCTTTCCAACATGTATCATGCTATTCTAAGGAAACTATACAAAATGGCATGTGGTCACAATACAGTGGAAGTTAAATGGCATGCAAGGCTAGAATGATGCTGATGTGAACTGAATTTAGTGAGTTTTTCTTTCCTTTTCTATTTTCTGCTTTTAAACTTTTTTTAGTTTATTATTTTTGATCTCTTTCCATTCTCTGCATAATGAATGGATGCATGGTACTGTCCAGAAAAAATGAGAAAATGAGGGTCTGCCACAAAGAAGGGGGGGAAAGGTACTTATTTTCCAAAACACCAAAAGGCACAGCTAGGACCAGTCAATGGA
Organism: Laticauda colubrina; assembly: GCA_015471245.1. NCBI lineage: Eukaryota > Metazoa > Chordata > Lepidosauria > Squamata > Elapidae > Laticauda > Laticauda colubrina. The sequence goes on from BLBF01000040.1 coordinate 30,208,328, forward strand.
AACTAACCAAAGAGAGAAGCAACCTAGAACTAAGGAGAAATTTTCAGACAGAATAATCCACCGATGGAATGGCTTACCTTCTGAAGTTGTGGGTGCTCCATCACTGGAGGCTTTTTAGAAGAGACAGAATAGCCATTTGTCTGAAATAGCATAGGGTCTTCTGGTTGAATAGGGAGTTGGATAAGAAAACGTCCAAGGTCCCTTTCAACTTTGATGGTGTTCTTTGTTCAAACTGGAAGTTGAAGAAATGTTGTAGTAGTAAAAGGTACCATCAGCTGTGGAATAGTAGCAAGCTGACAAATCATTGTCACTTTTAACACATAGTGGCATCGTTTTCATGAATATAACATAAAACACACACACACATGTATGTATGTATACATATCTATCCATATGTGTTTATTCCATTACAGATAGCCCTCATTTAACTACTGCTTCGTTTAACAAACATTCGCTGTTAGATAATGATGAAATTGGGGCATTATGATTAGTCCTCATGTGTATGGCCTTTGCAGCTCTGAAAAGTAAAGGAAAGCTGAAGTAAGACAATAAAAATGTGATGGTTCATGCGGCTGCTTTACATGACAATAGAATTCATCGTCCCAATTATCACTAAATAGGACTACTTGTGTTTTTGTTATTAATTGCTAAAGATTAAATTCAATATTTAGAAAAATGCTTCAGGTAAATAGGACTTAACTTTAAAAACTGGATATAGACGAAAACCAAAAACGTAAAGATCAGGAGACTGTTCTGTGTGGTGATTCCCTTTTTGTGTTACTTCTATCTTTCCATAAACAAGAATACTTGACTCAATCTGTTTTTCTCTACACTTCAAAGGAGTTATTTCCAATCATGTAGCCAAGTCTAGAAAGAAAAGGAATTTTCCTTGCCAGGTCATTCTTGGGTCTTCACTCCTGCCTTTGTTCTATAACCTTTTTTGGTATTCTTCCCCCATAGCAGTATTAATAAATCTTTGGCAAAGATCCATATCCTGAATACAAATCTTGCAAATTAAATTCAGCTTTCATGGTTTTCTCCTGCAAAAGAGAAATAAAAGATTGGAGTTCAAAACTTTCTGTGAAGAGTCTCTTGCAGCTGATGTAAATGGAGTGATATAAAACAAGTATTCCTCAAAACTAATTACAGTGTTCATGTACAGTTTTATGCCTCTTTGAAATTATAAACTAAATGCACATTGGCATGCTTACATTACTGTCTTAAAGGAGAATTGGTAATTTAAAATTAATCTCCCCCAGAGAAGGACATCATGTCGTGTGCAATAACATATTAAAATATAAACACAGTATAAAAAAACCCTAAATATTAGAAGGATTGAAGGATGATTAACATAGTTAAAATTAGTTGAAAGATGAAGAGAGGGTTGTCAAGGCACCAATCAGGCCCATGGCTACATGCTGTTCTGGGCATCCCCAAGCAATACAGATCTTGCAACAGGATTCCTTCTTCAGACTTCAAATTCTGTCAGCTTTAGCAAGTTGACCAGACAGGAAACACAACCAGATGAACTAATTCTACTTTACTGTAAAGCTACATGAACAGAATTTCACAAGTCTGAAATGAGAGTTCTCCTTCTGTCACTTTTACAGCCTGGAGCTTAAGGAGGATTCCTTTTGAGCCTCTTATTTTACCCACCATGCAACTATGTTGTCTCTTATCTCACTTTCCCTAGACAGCATCTCTTTGACTCATCCCTCAAGGTCTTTCCCACATACCATTACAAATCCCTTACAAAGAAGAGTCTGATCTTGACCACTTCCCAAACATGAAGGAATGGTGTTTAGGATCTCTCGAGGCAAGATGTTCTATAAGAAAAGGGAAATATGGTGATATACTTCAATGTATTGTTATATAATTCATAAGTATATTTAACAACTATATTATGAAACCAAACAATATATATAATATATACAGCTGCCCATCTTACCCAAATGACTTCAACATCTTAAAGGATTAAACACACATAAAAACCCACAACATAAAATCCTAAATGCTCAAGGATATTACTAGCTCAGGAATGAACTGTGGGATTCTTGATACTCATTGAGCTGGATTATTTGTTTGCAGATATTTTATTACTCAGCTAGGCTACATTATCAGTGCAAGGGCCAAGAACTCCACCCAAGAAGAAACAATAATCACATTCAGAGCTCCTTCATCAACAGCAGACTCCATCTCCCATTCCCCTTTTTAAATATCTGTAAAGTTCCCAGTAAGCACATCTGAATTTGTTTTGTCTTAAAATAGTAAGATATTCTTAGCTTTTGATTTGTTGATATGGTATATTATAACCATTTATTCCAGAGCTCTTGAAAGTAATTATTATAAAGGATAAATAATATTTTGTACTTGTTTATGTGAATTAAAACAAAACATTTCAGTCGGATAGTAATTTGGAACTTGCAGGAACTTGCTGGGCTAATGAATAATTGAATATATTGCAGTTTTTCAATTTTAGACAATTTACATTTCTCTTGTAATAACTCAAAAGATTTAAAAGCTTGACTGACAGTAAGTTGATCTGAAGTATAAATATCTCTAATTTCTCATAGCATGTTAATGACTTCTTTCCAATATTTTAGTTGTTGTGTTATGAAAAGGAAATAGAACTCTGTGACATACTTATGTCAATATTGAAATTTATAGAGTACATATCAATAAAATTTAGTGCATGTGGTCTAAAACACTAAGGTTGAAGGCCTGAACATTTACATTCTTGAGGCCCAGTGAGAGGAGTTATAGGAAATATGTGAACATAACAATAAAGCAAGATGTAACTGTTTTTCAGCTTCCAAATGAATTTTGTAGCAGGCGATCTATATAATTCTTAATACAATTCATGATAGATTAAAAAAAAGTTAAAGGAGTCCCTGTGGATTTTACTCTGCTAGTCATTGCCGACTCTAGGGGACAATGTTTATCTCCATTTTAAGGCCATTGATCCAGTACTGTCTGAAGACATTTCCATGGTCATGTGTCCAGCATGTTGTTATCTTCCCACCAAAGTGGTACCTATTTATCTACTCACATTTGCACTTTTTCGAACTGCTAAGGGGGCAGGAGCTAGGGTGAAGGTGGGAGCTTGCATGGCGTTTAACCACTGAGCCACCCCATAATTCATGATAGCCATAATAAACAAATACATACATATATACATACATAATACTAAATACATGATAAAATTTTATAAAGGATTAATCATTATATGTTTATATAATTTATAATATATAATATTATTATGAATTTTGGATTCTGAATTATACTGTAATTCTATTATATATTATAAATTATATGATATGATTATATAATTTATAATATATAATAGAATTACAGTATAGAATTCATAATCAAAAATTCATAATGACAAATTTCATATAGCATAGCAGCCAGATGATATTTCTAACAAAGTTATTCTTCATTAAATGAAAGGTGAGATAAATGATAATTTGGAGAATTGAATCAAATAAAAGAGATATAGTCAACATTTTAAAGTTTCAGAGCACTTCATATTACAGAAGGAAAATGAAGGCAGTTTCTCAGTGATTTGGCAAGTGTATAAATCTGATTATTCAGCTCTTGCTCATGGATATCAAATAACCTGCTGGAAGTTCAGAATGTAACAGCTGTCTGGCTACTCACTATAGTATAAGAAATCATGATGCCAAAAAATTCACATAAAAAAAGGAATGCTTATATACTGTGTTTCACCAAAAATAAGACCCAAAAAGTAAATAAGTCCTAGCATGGTTTTTCAGGATGTTCGTAATATAAGCCCTACACCCAAAATAAACCCCAGTTAAGATCATCAGCCAGACGGATGCATTTGGTGACTTAACCAGAAAATAAGCCGTAATGTGTCTTTTGGAGCAAAAGTTAATAAATATAGCAATAGCAATAGCACTTAGACTTATATACCGCTTTATAGTGCTTTATTGCCCTCTCAAAGCAGTTTACAAAGTCAGCATATTGCCCCCAGCAATTTGGGTCCTCATTTTATCCACCTCGGAAGGATGGTAGTCTGAGTCAACCTTGAGCCTGGTGAGATTCGATCTGCCAAATTGCAGTAGGAGTAGTAAAATTGCAAATTGCAGTAGTGCACTCTAACCACTGCGCCCCCGAGGTTCCTTAATATAAGACCCAATCTTATTTTCAGAAAAATTCTGACCCAGTCAGAAAAAACTGATACCTAACTGTTAGTAAAAGTATGCCAGGTTCTTCAATCATGCAAAAAATGGTATACTTTAAATGTCAGGTGTACTATTATTACACTTATTAGTCATGTTAGAATCACAAAAACATTAAAAATCCATGGGTTTAAAAAAGATTCAAACAATTGTAGGTTAATAAAAAATGTATTATCAATAGTTGCACATTATCTCATTTAAAATAATTTGACTGTTTTTAAAATTTATCTTCCTAGAAATTGTCAGAATCTACTAGAAAGATGCATTTCATTGTTAACTGTCTTTGTTTGTATGTAGAATCTTCACAAATGTTTTTAAAAAAAATAATTGAAAAATATTAAAAATATATAGGGATGATTAGTATGAGAAAATATTTAATTGACATAAGCATATAATCTATTCAGGAATGCATAGAAAATTCCCCACCCTGTTTTCCTACCAATCGATCATTCTTTATTTGGGATCGCAGGATACCATCTCCAGCTCTAAGAAGAGAGAGACAGAGACTTTTGGCTTCATGCAAGGAAAGCAGCAGAAGCAGCAGAAGTCTTTCTTTCTCTCCCCCAAACTCAGCCAGAAATGAGTCTTTGTGAAACTTGTCACACCAGTGCAGCCTCTTGGAGCAGGATGCCTTGCAGGGTCCCAAAGACTCATTTCTAGGGGAGTTTGGGGGAGAGAAAGAAAGACTTTTCCTGCTTTCCTTGCATGCAGCCAAAACCAGAAGAAGAAAGAAGCGGAAAGAATTAGTCCCATAGCCAGGCCAAGCATGTGGGGCAAGGGGGGCAAGTTCTTTCCTCCACCCTTTCCCCCCTCCCCCACTACCTCATATTGTTCGCAATGCAAGTGATGCAAGCCTTGTGTTCCCGTGGGCCATGTGGGTGGCACAGCCTTGTGTTCCCATGCAGCCTGCATTAATTGCTTTGGGGGATGCTTTGGGGGATGACAATTCTCTGAGGACCACCAAAATTGTCTCATGGACTACTAGTGGTCCACGGCCCACTGGTTGGTGACCACTGTGTTAAAGTATTAGTATTTCATTAGTTGAAAAATAAGTAAAGTTTTTTGTTTAGAACAGTATCAGAAAGTTTTTCTTTATTTGGTTGATGGTCAGTATTAAATAGTGTCAATCATTTTTTAGGGCATGAATATATGGGAAATTCCTCCCAATGGTCAAGGAATCACAACTTTATTAGCCCTGAATATTTTAGAAAATTTCAATGTGAAAGGTATGGTCAGCTTCTAATTCTTATATACCTGTTGTTTCTAAGGAAAAAAAATGCTAGATGTTTCTACTTTAGGAAAAGAAGAGAAAAAAAGCACATTTTTGTCAAACAGTTTGCACTGAAATGAACGAGAATGAGTCTTATTTAAGAGACATTTATAGGACTATGCAAAAGATTGACAAAACTTGCCATGCCAGCAATGTCTAAATGCTATTAATTCAAAGCAATAGAAGTCGTCACACATTATTAGAGACAAATAATGGGAAACTGGAGGGAAAAATTGAGAAAGTGGTAATGGCAAATTTCTTCTGTGATGTAAGATAACATATCCAATTAGTTTCCCAGATTCACTCAATTTGAGGAAAATTCTATTTATATAAATCACAATATAGTTCATTCAAACAGAAACTTATAGACACATCAATTAATACAGATGGCAATTAAGCTTCTTTAGAAAGAATGTTTTATTTTTATGTAATAATAATTCTTAATCGCATAGCAATATATGTCAAATTACTTCTATTGTAATTTAGATCCCAATCTAATTGTAGAAATATATGTAAAATTACATCCATAAGGAAAACAAAAAACGATCATTCTTGATAAATACCTGTAGATTTACCTGTTTAATGAACACCTTCCAACTTTCCAGAGCACAGTCCTAATGTAGCCCCCTATTCTGATGATCCAGATGATGATAAGATAAATTATTGTTCGAAAATGCTGCTAGTTGAGAATATGTTGGTGATGCCACTGGTGAATTTTTCTAAGACTAAGGAGTACTTGTGAAATCATAGACTTAAGCCTCCTAGCCTGAAGTCCTGGCTTTTTAAAGTATATTAGTCAGGGGTGGATTCAAATTTTTTAACAACTGGTTCTGTGGCTATGGCTTACTTGGTGCGCGTGGCTTGGTGGTCATGTGAGTGGGTGGGCATGGCTTGGTGGTCATGTTATTGGCTGGGTGTGGCCAACTTAATATCACTCACATCGAGGCATGTAACTCCTTGCCTGGCCTCTCATGACTGTGGGGATGCTGCAACAGTCATAAGTTTGAAAAATGATCATAAGCCACTTTTTTCAGTGCCATTGTAACTTTGAATGGTCACTCCACACAAGCAAAGTACCAGCAAAGGAGGGAAAAATAACTCCAGAGATGTTCCTGAGACAGGAAATCTAGTCCTGCCAAGAATGTAATAAGGGTTAACGGAGAGGCAGTTTCTGTAAGCAACACCAGAATGTTTCCTTCCTGCCTTCCTTACAGGATTAGGCCAGTAATTTCTTCTAACAACCGGCTCTCCAAACTGTTTAGAATGTTAACAACCGGTTCTAAGAATAGGTGCAAACTGGAAGAATCCCACCCCTAATATTAGTGGCAAGAATGGAAAGAGTATTAGTGTAGTGAAACTTTTTTTAAAAACCTATCAAATGCCATCTTGAAAATCCTCCCTTTCATCTTTTATGGACTGATTTTATGATTTTATTAACATTTTATCTCATATATTGTAAGCCAGATAGAAGAGCAGATGGCACGTACATTTTGATAGCAAATGCCAAAGTACAAAGAGAAATGGATGAGAACAAGGAGGAAGATCCATGGGAATTAGCAATAAAGCAATAAATATTAGTTTGACCTTCAAAGAGAGTGGGGCAGAAAAAGAATGGCACTTTTGTTCTAGGTTATAGGTCTGTGTAGGTCTCTCTTGATTTCTTAGGGAAATATTTTTCCAAAACCAGGAATTGAATGGTATGATAGTAGAGCCAAAAGAAGGAGTGAACCTGAGGCAACAATGAAATTTGTTGCCTTTAATTCATGTTTAAATTTAATTTAAATTAATTACCTACATGTAATATGATTAAATAAACATGTAATATCAATAAACCATAATCTTCCCTTTTGTCAGTTGGAAAAAACTATGACAGTGTCTGCTCTGGTGACGATGGGGCACATCCATGCTATCCGGCATCATCATCATTAAGTTTATATGCTGCCCAGCTCCCAACAACTCTGCGTAGTTTACAAAATCATTAAAAATATTTTTAAAGCAAAAACAAACAAACAAACAAAGACAAAAGGTAGAAAAGATAGCAGAGATAGGAAACATAAACAGGAACAAAGAAAAAGAAGAAAAGAGGCTTCAATCACACTAACAAAATGCCTGGGGAAAGAGCATCCTCTAGTGTAGAAAACAATGTATGAATCAATTCACTGTTTCTGATCAGTAAGTACTGTGTACACAATTATACTTCTATGCATATGAAGAATTTTATGAATTGAAAACAATAATTTGTGTTGGTTTTCTGCAGATCTGGACCATAATTCTACTCATTACTTGCACATTTTAATTGAAGCATTCAAGTTGAGCTTTGCTGATAGTTTTTGGTTTTGTGCTGATCCGGAAAAAGGAGCAGTACCGACAGCACAGCTCCTTTCTAAATCTTATGCCAGAGACCGTTCAGATTTAATCAATTTACAGAGGTAAGCTGTCCTCCTGTTTACTTTTATAAGTGCCACTACTTATTAATTACTTACTAAATATCAAACAATACCACAGTATTAACTATTATTGGCTTCAGCTTTCTTTTAAAATAAGTTATGTTAATATTTGCCAGCAGTTCCAGTTGCTTGGTTATGCTGGTATTGATGTTTTTCTCCAAACTGCATTAGCTGCTTTCAAAACAACTTTGCTTCATGATTAATTTTAGATAGTTTGAGAGTATCTACACTTGGAAAACCTGAAAATAATTCTTCATAGGGAAATAATTCTTCATAGAAGTTGCAGAGTTGGCATGGGGAACTCGGGCTAGGGTCCATTCTCAGAAACTGAACCTTACTGGGGAATTTTGGTGAGTCATTTTGGCTCTTATCTAAACCACTTCACAGAATTATTCTGAAGAAAAATCAGACTAAAGCATTTAATCTAGTCTAATCATCATCAATCATCATCATACTACAATAGTCCTCACTGAATAACCAGAATTGGGACTGACAATTCTCTCACTAAGCAATATGGTCACTTATGACTTGTGATTTTACTTCTTCATAGTCTGTACTTGTTGTAAGCTGACTATTAAAGGCTAGGTCACCGACGGATGCAACACGTATGTAAAAAGGACACAGCGGACGAGCAAATTTTCCATCCGTTGTTATCCGCTCTCAAAAGTGCCCCAAATTTGCATAAAGAGAACGGACAACAACGGAAAGAAACGGACGTGAGGAGGACGTAGCGAGGATGTTAAGCGGATGCTAAACAGAAGCCTAGTGGATGGAAGCGGATGGAAGCAGATGACACCTCCGCAGGGCTTCCGGGGGAGAACAGCGAAGCGGACGCGCAGCGGAAGGAGCGGATGCGTAGCGGATGCCGAGTGGATACAGCGGATGCATCACGGACGCATAGCGGATGCATAACGGATGCCAAGCAGATGCAAAGCATTCACTGCGCATGCGGGGAGGATGCATTGAGTCAGCCCCGCGGATATAAAGGGAAGCAGTTCTCAAGCAGGTCACCATTCAGAGGAAAGACCTGCTGCCAGACACATCTTCAGCCAACAACCATGGGGAAGAAGAGGAAGCCTGTGCCTACTCCTGCCAGCCCTGGCAAGAAGGACAGGACCACCATCCCACCCCCTGGCGCTGACTCTGCTTCTGCTGGGGCTTCTGCTGCTGGTGCTGACTCTGCTGGTGCTGGTGCTTCTGCTGGTGCTGCTCCTGGTGCTGATGCTTCTGCTGGTGCTGACTCTGCTGGTTTTGCTCCTGGTGCTGGTGCTTCTGCTGGTGCTGACTCTGCTGGTGCTGCTCCTGGTGCTGGTGCTTCTGCTGGTTCTGACTCTGCTGGTGCTGCTGCTGGTTCTGCTGGTGCTGATGGTGCTGCTGCTGCTGCTGGTGGTGGTGGTGTGGTGGACCAGCCCCTAGAACCTCAAAGCCCTGCTGATGAGGGCCCAGAAGTCCCTGCCAGAGGGAGGAAGAGGCATTCGCGAGAAAAGGGAGAGGAGACAGTATTCCATTGCAGAGGAACATGAGGAGGAAGTGCTCGAATGGCTGAGGGAGAACGAGTACCTCTGGAGTAAGGGTCACAGGCTCTATCGAGACACCAAGCAGAAGCAGGTGGCTTGAAGAGAGAAGGCGGAGAGCCTGGGCTACACTTCGGATGTCCTCCTGGGGTGGTGGAAGCACATGCACACCTGGTACGGGAAGCTGCACCCGAAGAAGTCTGGCCAGGCCGCGGTCAAGCTCACTGCCCGGGAGACCTATGTCATGGCAAAGTGCAGCTTCCTGGAGGGTGAGGTTGACCACCGAGGAGCAGCCCCTCTGTCTACCCTCACTCTCAGGCAGCCCACAGAGAGCCAGTCCTCTTCTGGCCAAGAGTCAGCTCCTGTGTCCAGGCAGGTATCTTTGGAACGCCCAATGACGAAGACCCCCTCCCCCCAACAGCTGCACTCCCCGTGCCGGAGCAAATGGAGGACCCCCTGACGCAGATGAAGCAAGAAGAGGCCGCTGCCACCAGAGACCAACCCACCCCCACCCCCAGCTGCACCTCCACAGAAAGCAGGCAGAGAGGCAGACCAGAGGGGCAGAGCCACACTGTCCTCTTGGAGACCAGGGACACCATCAAGAGCAGCGTAGATCTCTCTCAGCTGGTACACTTCGACATACCATCCTCTAACAGAAAGCCCTTCCTCACCTACGTGAACCAGAACCTCATGGAAATGCCTGAAGCCCAGTACCAGGTGATCAAGGAGAGGATCACAGGTCTTCTGCACCACCCTCCAGGCCCAGCTGAACCTGCTCTGATCCACTCCAGGTCTGCTCCTCCACCCCAGGTGATGTCACAGCCCTTCCAAGGCTTTCAACAGCCCCTCACCTACCAAGTCTACGGCTACCAGGAGTTCCAGCAGCACAGGCAGCCCTTCCTAGTCCAGGCACAGGTACATTGCACACCACAGGTGCCACCAATGCCACCGATACCACCGATGCCACCGACACCACCGATGCCACCGACACCTCACTTCGCTCACCTGCAGACCAGACAGCCCCACTATACTCCTCCTTCCTCTACCCCACAGCCAAGCCCGGCCTCAGAACATCTGTCATCGGTCTTGGGACTGACATCCCATGTCCTGGAGGAAGGGCCTCTCAACATCACGGGACTGAGCCAGCTCTCTGAGAGCTTCCTCCAGACACCATCCCCTGTTGTCCTCTCGGGGCCAGGTACCCCAATGGCGCCTCAGACCAGCACTCCAGCCACTGCCACCTCCACAGCACCTGGACCCTTCACCCCTGAGACCATGTGCACACCTCAGAGTGACTGAGATGAGTGCCAGAGACTGGGTTGTTACCTGTTGACTTTATCTTTGCTTGGGACACTTTTCTTGGTTCATTTTACTTTTTTAATAAAGTCCTACAGTTTGTTATTAATAAAGTTTATCTTTGCTTCACACACTTGGTTCAGTTCTTTTAGTAAATGAAGTCTTGGTGGAAACTTTAAGAAATGGTTTAAGCCTTTGCATGCTTGTGGGATGGGTAAGGATAGCTGTGGGATGGGCAGGGATACCTGTGGGATGGGTAATAGCTGTGGAATGGGTAATAGCTGTGGGATGGGTAATTGCTGTGGGATGGGTAATAGCTGTGGGATAGATAAGCCTCCAATGCAAGCATAGTGGGATTGTATGGTCCACTCTCCCAGGTGCCTCACCTATGGCCCTTTATTATCAATAACAATTTAATCGTTCATCAATACATTTCAACATAAACACAACTCTTTATTAAATGCCCTGTTCATTGTAGGGCCACTCAACATACATGGCACAATCTCATCAGTGTGATGAGACAGGCTCAAGGGAGCATCCATTAAGCATCTACCATCCTGTCTTGCCACTCCACTGCTCCAGCTGGGGAGTTGCACCAGTGTTTCAGGAGGTTGCGCTGCTTCTTCCCTTCACGTGAAGCTCTGTTGGGGCCTGGCACATCCACAGTGTCTATCAGGTTCAGTCCTTGCCTCCATTCACCAGGCTCCATGTCCCCATTGCCTTGTTGGCAGTCCACGAGCCTGTTCTGCAACACTGGGTAGTGGGTGTGCATGAGATTGTGCAGGATGCAGCAAGCTTCCACGATGTCCCTCATGGTCTCTGGGCGATGCTGCATGGTAGTAAGAAGTACCTGGAACCTGTTGTCCAGGATGCCAAAGGCGTTCTCCACCACCCGTCCTGCCCTGGACAGCCTGTAGTTGAAGATCCTCTCTTCATGGGTGAGGCATCTGGAAGTGTAGGGCTTCATGAGGTAGGTTCTGAGGGAGAAGGCGTCATCCCCCACGATGAAGTAGGGCACATCTTGTGTGTCGTTGGGCAGGGGGTCTGGATCTGGGAAGCCCATGATGAGGTTGCGTTCCAGCCCCTCCTTGAGGTTACGGGCATTGTATACCTGGGCATCTGAAGCTGACCTGTTGCCTGAAGCATCGATGTATATGAACTTGTAGTCAGCATCGACCATGGCGAAGAGGATGATGCTGAAGAAGCCCTTGTAGTTGTGATCAGTGGACCCTGAGTTGGCTGGAGCTTTGCAGGCCACATGCTTCCCATCTATGGCTCCAACGGTGTGGGGGAAGTTCCACTTCTGATACCACTGCTCTGCAACTTTCTTCCAGCCTTCTTCAATTGAGGGGCACTGGAGGAGCTCCTCCATATATTCTTCGATGATGGCCTGCACCACTTCTCTGACCACAATGCTAATGGTGTTGTGTGGCATCCTCCAGGCGTACTGCATGTTCCTGTACATGGTCCCGGAGGCCAGGTGGCACAGAGTCAGTGCCACCTTCAGTCCAGGGTCCAGGCTGGGCCGGAAGTTGGTGTTTGCCTTGGTCAACCTGGGTCTCAGCCGCTCCACAACTTCGTCAAACATGGCTGGTGGCATCCTCATGAAGTGCTAGAATGCACGAGTGTCTTCGTTCCTCAGCTCCACCATCAGCTTGTCATACAGTCCATACTCGGCTCTTCTCGTGATCCATCTTCGGACCCACACACTTCTTGGACGCCTCCTTTTCCTTGCGTAGAACAGGTGAAAGAGCCTGAAGAGGGCTTCGCACTGTTGTAGAATGATGGCGGCTATCAAAAGGAGTGTGTGACAATCCATGGTGGAGATGACTGGATGCTGTGGAAAAGCAATAACAAGGCTGAAGAGGTCTTCCCACCATGGCTGCTGGACTGAAAGTGAGATCCAGGTGGTTTCCTCCCCCTTTTTATAGGAAATATAGGTTTTCCGCTAGGTGTCCTTATGCATCCTCTAGACATCCTCCAGACATCCTAAATATCTGAGATACGTCCCCTATGCGAACATTTTTTCCGTTTTAATGCTTTATATGCGAGCTGCATCCGCTTACATCCTTTCTATGTCCATGCTACTAATGCTGCGCAGACGTTCCGCGTCCGTTTCGCTTCCTTCCTCTTTCCGTTTTCCGCTGGAGCGGATGCGAGTTGTGCGGATGCGCAACGGATGCCGAGCGGATACAGCGGACGTGTAATGGATGTGGAACGTTTGTTCCCCGAATGTGTCGTGGATGTAGAATGGATGCGGCGGAAAGTTAATCCGCTCAAAAAGTTTTGTGCAGCTCAAAACTTTTTGAGCATATGAAATCTCAGTAGACGGATGCTGGACAGATAGAACATATGAATCACGCACGCAGTGAGTACAAAACGGATGCATTGCGTTAACCAACAGATGGCAATCGTTTTTCTCCATTTTACATCCTCTTTCCATCCGTTGGTGCAGTGTGACATGGGCTTAAGATAAAAAATGGTGATTACATACCTATAGGATGCTGTGACTGAACCATCCACTGGTTATGAAATGCCCAAATCATGGTCTTGGGACTGAGGGACAGAGTCCTAAGTATGAGGATGGAGTTATAAAGTTTCTTTTTTAGTACTACTGTAATTTTGAATGGTCAATAAACAGGACAGTAATTTAGCAGTAATTTAGTAATTTAGCAAAAATATACAACGTATATATTCATGATACTTCTACATTGCTTTATATATCAAATACAAAGTTTATTTTTTTTATCAGGCATAGTTTTATAGGAAAACTAGATGAAATTTATAAGGAGGTGAGGTATATGCATCTAGCTTGGGCAGAGGAGAGAGAAAGAGGAGTGTGAAGAAGTAAGTGTGCTTTCTTAGTTCACACAATTTAAAGAATGATAAGATACAGCAGACTATCTACTCTCGTAATGAAAAATTTTTAGGTTCAAGCCAACCCTTCTCTAAGTACAAAGTCCACTACTCTACTCATCTTCATTTTTTCTTTGCCAGTTCTTTTTAGTTTTAGTTTACTTTTACTTTATTACTTTATTTTCATTGCATCCTGTACAAAGAAATTAAATGCCATCTTCAGTGTACATTATAAATAAAAAAATAAAACAAAATACACATCCTTCATGTTCTATACATTTGAATTGAAAACCCCTGATATTGCATTATTATTGCACTTGGGTTTTATCTGTCTCCCCACCCACTCTGCAGACTGCTGCAACTGACATTTTCCAGCACTGGATGTGTCCTCTTTGGATTTTGTGTGGAGGGCTTGCCCCCATTAGTGGGATTCAATTTTTTTTTTTACTATCGGTTCTGTGAGTGTGGCTTGGTGGGCGTGGCATGACATGACATGGCTTGTGGGCATGGCAGGGGAAGGATACTATAAAATCTCCATTCCCACCCCACTCCAGGGGAAAGTTACTACAAAATTCCATTTCCTCCCCACCCCACTAACCTGCTTTCTGGCTCCGTTCTGTGCAGGGCAACAAAAGAAGACCAGCCAATCAGATTAGATGTGGGTGGGGCCAGTCAGATGAGGTATTTGCCAGTTCTCCGAATTACTCAAAATTTCCATTACCGGTTCTCCAGATCTGATCAGAACCTGATGAATACCACCTCTGATTGCCCCCTTAAATTGCTAGTTTTCAGAATGCATTTTTTAAAATCTGAAAGCTTCTAGATTTTCCCCAAGATGTAAATTCCTAATGTTTGTTTCTGAGAAGTCATATGATGAGCATATAGATTTGGTACTCGCTGCTTGAATATGTTGTGGGAGAATGTTGCCTCACGAGATACATCCAGAAAATACTTTATCAAAATAAAGAAACAGTAAATGTACAATTCTGTATTAAAATCATATTTTCTTTAAAAGTGCTCGTGCTGGTAATTTAAATTTAAGGAATTTTGTCAAGTGTCAAAATTTTATCATTATGCTGGAGTATTTTCATATTGGCCAAAATACCAGAACCCATTTTGAAAATCCCAAGGAACTGGCTATTAAAAATATCAATATTGTGTACTTTTAGATAAAATATTTGCTTACTCTAATTTACATTTGGGATTAACCTCTCAGTGGAAACACTTCTTAAAACAATCCAGTTGTTACCTGTTCACAGGAGGTCATTAGGTCATTTCCTATGTAACTTTGCTACAACTTTCTAAAGTACACATTGCAGTAAATAAATCATTGAAAGTTTTCTTAATTGGCCACTTCAGCTGAAAAAGAAAATGCCCTGTAGCCCTGATTCAGAACATTTCTACATGTTTTGGATTCCCACACCAGTTGTCCGCAAAAATTAAATCATATAGGAGGTGCATTGTGCCTCTGTGTTTTTTTTAGTAGCCTCAAAATGGGGGGGGGGGGAAGGTGGACAACAAATGCAAATGTTTTTGTGGACGTTGGCTGCGAGAATTACATAGAAGTAGATCCCTGGCCAAAGACCCTGGACTAAATAAACAATTTCCTCAAATAAGTAAATTGAGAAATATTGATGCAACCAAATTTCAGCCCTCATCACTTTATAAATACTACAAACAATACCAACCTTTTAAGTTTTCTGCTTGCTTTCCTCTCACCAGAGCAACTGCCCAATATAGTCATGGAAATCCCTTCCCAGTGGGCAATGACACCGTTTATTTTAGCGTGGTGGATGCTGAAGGCAATGCCTGCTCTTTCATTAACAGCCTCTATAAAGGATTTGGTGCAGGGCTGGTGCCAGATGGTTGTGGATTTACTTTGCAAGTAAGAAAGTATTTTTCAGCATTGGGAATATATGCTTGATCAAATGATTGTCTTTGCATCAATTTTTTCAGTGTGGTGTTTTGCTAATTCATATCATGATTGGCTTGAAATTGTTCCTAATTCAAGTCTAGCCATTTCAAATTCTTGTATTTTTTTAAAAAATGAAAACAAGTTGGCTACCCAGTGAAGCTCAAGGATTTAGCTTCATCCGTGTGTACAAGAATTCCTTCTCTATTTAAAGTTTTACGTCTCTATTTAAAATTTCTCTTATCCACTGAAATCTTTTCAAAAACTGTTGAAATATTATGACAGATCAGATAAAGATGATGTAATCAGGAATCTTTTCATTTTCATTTTAATGATGTCTATTTTATACAAACATTTTTTTTTATTATCGCCAATGGATTGCTACTTTTTGCAGTTTTGCTTTTTTTATTCTTATTATTATCTGACTTTTAATGCACTGATTTATCTTTAGAACAGAGGAGCCTGTTTTTCACTACAGCATGATCATCCAAACTGCTTGGGCTCTCGGAAGCGACCCTATCATACAATTATACCAGCATTGGCCACTGCAGCCGATACTGGAGAACTTTTGTGCTGCTTTGGAGTTATGGGAGGATTCATGCAACCGCAAGGTCAGGTGCAAGTAAGTCTCTGTCCCTCCCTGGGTGAAATGTATTAGTTGCCAGAAAATCCTTTGCCCTTCAAAACTTACATGATTTAATACAGTTTATGTTTTTCAGCAAATATGGGGAGATTTTCATGGGGATTGTCACAAAATAACTGCTATGAAGTCAAGGACAGGCTCAAAATTGGGATAATTACATGGGTTATTTGCTTCTCAGCAGGGGTGGGATTCTACCAGTTCTGTCCAATTCTATAGAACCCCCTGTTAACTTTCTCACCAGTTCGGAGAACTGGTAGTTAGAAGCAATCTCCTTTTGTTTTTTCACACCCTTATTACATTCTTGGCAATACGCCTAGACTTCTTCTCTCCGGAGCTTCTGAGGCTCGACTTTCTTAAAGGGGAAGGGTTGTTTTAAGATTTTTACACTGCTGTTGGGAGGAAATACTTCCCTGGACAATCAGCACTTTGAAGAAATAACTGAACAATGAAGCAAAGCTTTTAGTGACAGGGAACCAAGATGAGTGACATTAGCATAGCTTCTTGGCTAGCTGGAAAGATTGACATTCAAATGTGAACCTAAGACTGGTTTTTGGTGAAGGTTAATTCTGTGCTTGGTGATGTTTAATCCTGTGTTTTTTGATGGGATAATTTTCCCTATTCAGCTTTAACAAGCAACAGCTACTCTTGTGATTTATTTGTATTGTGTTTGAATTTTTTCCTGCCTCATGGTTTCTTTTTCTATTGGGGGAGGGGGGTCTTCCTTTACTGCTTAATGTTTGGTATTTGGGGCAGCTTTTTGTACTTTTGTACAGGTAATCCTTGACTTACAACAGTCCATCTAGTGACCATTCAAAGTTACAATGGCACTGAAAAAAGTGACTTTTGACCATTTTTCACACTTATGACCATTGCAGCTTAATCATGAGAGGCCAGGCGAGGAGAAGCGCCCCTTGACATGAGTTATGTCGAGTTGGCCAGTCCCACCCAGTCACATGACTATCAAGTTACACCCAACAACTAAGCCACGCCCACAGAACCATCATAAGTTCTCCAAGATGGTTTCTTCTAACTCCACTTCCATTTCTATCTTACCTTTTTTACTGGAAAATAGGCATACTTCCCCCCCCAAGTGTTGTAGCTGCCTATTCCTTTCATTTGACTAACAATAATAACCAGAGACATTTATGAAATGTATGTTTGTTTGTTTAATGTGTTGTTTGAAATTTGGATTCTACCTTGAAACCTATCTGCTTTTGATTTATTTTTTAATTAAAAGTATGTATGAAAAAATCAGCTGAGCATTCAGCCTATATTTTACTGTATCTAATATTTAGGCAGGATATAGTATGCTTGAAATAAGCATCAAATTACCTTGGATATAGCCATAATATAAAGAAAAAAATTTTATGCAACAATATTGTCCAGATAATTGATATTTTATGAATGAATTATTCCCTCATAATAATCCAGGTTTGCATTTTCCTCTATATGTTCCTATAGGTACTACTAAATATGTTTGAATTTGGAAAGAATCCCCAAGAGGCTTTGGATGCATCTCGTTTTTATATAGAGTATAGCAAAAAAGGTAAGACTATAAAATGGAATTTATGTTCCCTCTATCTGACATAAGCAGGAAGAAATCTGAAGTAATTGTCAGAACTACATTACATTGACACAATGTAATGTAGATAGATGCTATAGATGCCAAGAAATCCTTGCTGATTAAGATCAAATACCTCATGTGTGGATAGCAGTAACTATTCTACTACAATGAAATTCAGTTATTGGTTTGCGTTCTCCCAGTAGCAATGAAATAAAACCCATATGGTTTGTT
Source organism: Laticauda colubrina (assembly GCA_015471245.1). Lineage (NCBI taxonomy): Eukaryota > Metazoa > Chordata > Lepidosauria > Squamata > Elapidae > Laticauda > Laticauda colubrina. The sequence goes on from BLBF01000040.1 coordinate 30,226,266, forward strand.
GTATGTTGAAATCAGTACAGTGGTGTTTCATACTCCTATGTTGGTTTCTTTTTATTACATTGTTTTATCTTTTGATTTATTTTATTTGCCTCAGTGGCGCTGCTTTTTTGCAAAGTAGTTTGCAAGAGTGAAGCCTGTAAACAGGAGTTCATATTCATATCATGATTTTGTTTTGCTGGTGCTCTTGGGAGAATGGCTGCAATAGATGTAACTCTCATAGAAGAACAGACTTGTAAGAAATGGCAAATGGATACCTGAAATTTCTGTTGTCCACCTCCACCCACCCTCAAATAGATTTCCTTCTGATAATGTATTTAGTCTTTGTATGCTACTTCAAAAGAATAATTTGGTGCAGTGGTTAAGGCATCAAGCCAGAAGCTGGGAGATCATGAGTTCTAAACCCACTTTAGACCACAAAGCCAGCTGCAAAACTTTGGGCCAGTCACCCTCTCTCAGCCCTAGGAAGAAGGCAGAAGGAAACCACTTCCAAACTCTGTCTAGGCTCCACTTGACTAAAGCCAAAAAAAGAGGAACCCATCCTGAAGGCACAATAGAATATAAATTTCATAAGCACACGTATGTATGTATATAAGTCTCTGTGTGTACACATACATAGTGATGTGTTGGTAAATATATAAGAACTAGCTTTGGTGGCTCCATTGGCACCACTGTGCTGAGCCACTAGCCATTGAACAGATTTTCAGCACACTAGGCATAGAAGCTGAACTCTGTCTTAACTACCGTATATACTCGCATATAAGCCAATCTCGCATATAAGCCGACCCTTAAAAAACTGCCCCAAAATGAGGAATTTTGCAAAAACTCGCATATAAGCCGACCCCCAAATACCATGGTGTGTTGTTTGGGCTAATACAAAAGAGTATCAATATGCAATGCACTGATGAAGGTTCATTATCAAAGCATTTGTGTAGGAAACAATATTAAGTTAATTACCCGGTATGTAAAGAATCTGATGTTATATAATGGTAATATATGCACTTATCGTAGCAAAAGCTTGCAGAAGAGCATAAATGAGAATAAAAGCCATTATTGTTGTGTTTTACTTTTATTTATTTTCACAAATTAAACAGTGTCTAAGAATCCTTCAAATTCATCCTCACCATCACCCTCGTCCTCAGATTCCCCAAAGAGATGTTTCCAGTCCTCCAATGTATATTTGACATTATCTTCATCCCACATTTCTTCATCTTGATCTTCATTTCCATTTTTTGCCACTTCATCACTGTCTTCATTTTCAGTTTCATTGCTATCCTCTTGCCATACAACATCATCTTCAGTGCCATCTAATTTGTTGCTAATGCAACATTTTAAAAAGGATTTCTGTACCATTTCTTGGAAAATCATATCCCATGCAGTCTTCACCCAAGACACAACTGTGGGCAAAGGAGGGCGTTTGAAGTTTCCTTTGGCTGTTAGTTCAGCCTTGCCATCTGCCATCCACTGTATCCACAGGTTTCGCATGTGTGTCTTGAAGGGTCTGTTCAGGCTGACATCTAGGGGTTGTAGCATTCCAGTCAACCCTCCTGGTATGACTGCCTGAACGGTGTTTGACTCCTTTAGACTCCTTTTTACCTTTTCGGTTAGGTGAGCTCTGAATTGGTCCCAGACTAGCATAGAGTGTTTCTTGAGAAGACCTCCATTTCTGCGCACCCACACTTGATTTAGCCATTTGATTATGCCTTCTTCATCCATCCTTTTGGATGCTGATGGATGAGCACACCTCTGGGAAATTTGTCTTTTGGAGGGGTTTTTCGTTTAAAGATTACTATTGGGGGTAGCTTCACCCCATCTGCAGTGCAACTCAGCACCACTGTAAAATGGGTTTTTTGGTGCCCTGTTGTCTTAATAAGAACTGTTTTGTCACCCTTTTGGTTCAGTGTTTTAGTGCTTGGCATGTCAAAGCACATAGGGGTCTCGTCCATATTGCCAATCCTGCTGAGAGGAAAATCACCAGTCTTTCGTTTATTTATCACGAAATGTTGGAAGTTCATCACCTTTTCCTCAAATTCTGATGGCAGCTTTTGGGCTATTTTTGTTCTTTGTCTTAGTGATATCCCATTTCTCTTCAAAAACCTTATACACCAGCCCGGGGAAGCAGTGAAGGTTGAGGTACCTTGGTATTTTCCAGATTTGGCCATCTGCAATGCTTGTAAGCGCACGGCCAATCTAGACACACTGTAGCCATTCTGCCTTTGAGCCTCAAACCACTCAAGAATGTCCTTTTCCATTTCAGGGAATTGCCCAGCTTTGGGCCCTCTTTGTACATTTTGAACTGGGTGTGCAATCCAATGTACTATCCTTTCTCCATCTTCTAATATTGCTCTCATTCACTCCAAAGGTTCTTGCTGCTTCAAGGTTGCTTGTTTCCTCTGTGGCCTTCACTGCTTTTAGTTCAAAAGAAGCGGCATACGACATTCTTTTTCTTTTAACATCAGACATGGGTATATTTTTCTGAATTTTACTACTACTAACGCAAAGAAACTGGACACAAAGTTGCACGTGACAATTGCAAACACGAAAGCGGTCACATGAATGACTAACCAATCAGAGCGTGTTATGATCCGGTGATAGAAAAAGCAAAATGGAGGTGCCCAGAGTAATAAAAAATGTTCTGTATGTATGTATGACTGTATGGTAATATCGATGATATTGCGTGATCTGAGAAGTGACGTCATGTCAGTTCGTTTGTGTGAGATCAGATTTATGCGCATATAAGCCAACCCCCTAATTTGATAAAAAAAAAAATGAGTTTTAGAGTCGGCTTATATGCTTATATGCTTATATACCAATCACCTCTTATGAGCCAGTACAAGCTGTTTCCAGCATATCTCCCTCCCTCTATGTATATGTTCATTTATTTTTCTGTATTGACAATATATAAGAACATAATTTTAAGATGTGACAGAATTTAGGCCAATTATATATAAGTTGAAGGGTATTCAGTTAGATCATCTATTTAGACCTATTGCCTGATGGCAAATGAGACAAAGTTTACTTAGAAAAAGGTTTCAGTAGTCCTTTGGGCAAGCATTAACAGCTAATTGCGCAGGGTTGTCTGTTAAAATAGCATTTCTAAACCTAGTGGCCTTGGGGATGTTGACTTTCTTGATCCTTTGTTGATGCTAGGTTTGTGAAGGCTGCTTGAAAGCATGTCTTTTCACCCAACAGCTTACTCACCTGGACAAAGATTTCTGTTGGTGAATTGTATTATTAGTAGGAAGTTCTTAAGGCATCAGCTCAGCATTCCTCTAGCCTTCCTCATCTGCTTGATTGAAGCATATGGGGTGAAAGTGAACAGAAAGGAAAGTCATACATGTGTGCAGTGCAGCAGTTAAATGTTGTGCTTATCACATCTAACCATGAAACTCACTGGGTACTTTTGGATCTGTAACTCTGTCTCAAACTGTCCCACTTTGCAGGTTTGTTCTTACAGGGATAAATGCAACTTTTCTGCCCCTAACCCCACTCTCTATATATCTTACTCTGAGCATCTTGGCCATTTACCTAGATTTAGTGTAGTGCGCTATGCATACACTTCTGCATAGTATCTATAGAAAAAAATGAGAAAAGGAAATAAATAAAATAAAATCTGTTCTTTAAAGTTCTATACATTCAATGCAATTATGCAATTATGTAGCTGGTGTGTCACAACAAAAATGAAAAGAATTGTGTGTGTATGTGTGTTTGTGTTCTTTTAAGTCAGTCATCACTCCTGGCAATTGCCTGGACCAACCCTTGCAGTTATGGTTGACAAGATTTTCAGAAGTGGTTTGTCATTGCCTTCTTCCTAGGGCTGAGAGAGAAAATGGCCCACCTGGCTTTGTGCCTAAGATGGGATCAGTATTCATGGTATCTTGGTTTTTTTAGTCTGGTCCATTATTAATCATTATATCCAACCAGGTCTTAGAAATGAATACATATTCCAGTTTAATTAATTAAATGCAGTTAATATTATTTTGGTATATTTCATCATGTTTTCCTGATGCCACATTAAACATTACAGTTCAGCGTTATGGGAGGCTACATCCAATATGTTTTTAAAAAGTCTGGAAGTGTTTAGCTGTTTGTAGCCAGAGATTGTGTACATAATTGCCAATTAACATTATGTAAAGTAGCTACCGAGAATGAGGGCAGTTGAAACACATGCAAATGCAAGTAGATTAATAGGAACCACTTTCATAGGAAGGTAACAGTGTTATGTGCTCCTTTGGCATATACCATGCTGGCCACATGACCATGGAAAATGCCTTCAGACAACGCTGGCTACTTCTGCCTAAAAACGAAGGTGAGCACTGCCTCTAGAGTTAGACACAACTGGACAGGGAAGCTTTTCTCTTATGTCTCCAGAAGTGATACCTTTTTCTCCTTTCTCAGTTGTAAAGAGGATGCAGGGTATGCATTTTAAGCCCATGTCACACTGAACCAACGGATGCAAAGAGGATGCAAAACGGACAAAAAAGCTTGCCATCTGTTGGTTAACGCGATGTATCCGTTCTGTACTCACTGCCTCCGTTTTTCATCCTCTCTATCCGTCCAGCATCCGTTTATGGATGTTTCATCTGCACCAAAAGTTTTGGGCTGCCCAAAACTTTTGCGCAGAAAATGTATCCCGTTCGTCCGTTCTGCATCCGTTACGCATCTGTTACGCATCTGCTATATCTGCTTGGCGTCCGCTGCGCATCCGCGCAACTCGCATCCGCCCAGACGTGGGGAGGAAGCGGAACGGATGCGGAACAGATGCAGAACGGATGCAGAACGGATGCCTAGTGGAAACAAAGCGTTTAAAACGGAAAAAACGTTTGCAGAGGGGACCTATCTCGGATATTAAGGATGCCTAGAGGATGCCTAGAGGATGCCTAGAGGATGCAAAGGGACACCTACACTGCCAATAAAAAGGGGGAGCAACTCGTCTGCATCACACTTTCAGACCAGCAGCCCACCTGTGCAGACCTCTGCAGCCTTCATCTGACTCTTGCTCTTCCACAGCATCCAATCATGTCCACTGTGGATCGTACCACAGTCCTTTTGGCAGCCACCATCCTTCTGCAACAGTACGAAGCCATCTACAGGCTCTGTGAACTATACTATGGGAAGAAAAAGAGGCGGCCAAGAAGCGTCTGGGTCCAAAAATGGATCGGGAGAAGAGCAGAGTACGGACTGTACAACAAGCTGATGGTGGAGCTGAGGTACGAAGACACTCGGGCGTTCCAGAATTTCATGAGGATGCCTCCAGCCATGTTTGATGAAGTTGTGCAGCGGCTGACACCCAGGTTGACCAAGGCAAACACCAACTTCCGGCCCAGCCTGGATCCTGGGCTCAAGGTGGAACTCACTCTGCGCCACCTGGCCTCAGGGATCACCTACAAAAGCATGCAGTACGGCTGGAGGGTGCCACACAACACCATCAGCATTGTGGTCAGAGAAGTGGTGCAGGCCATCATCGAAGAATACAAGGAGGAGCTCCTCCAGTGCCCCTCCACTGAAGAAGGATGGAAGAAAGTTGCAGAGCAGTGGTATCAGAGGTGGAACTTCCCCCACACCGTTGGAGCCATCGATGGCAAGCACGTGGCCTGCAAAGCTCCAGCCAAGTCGGGGTCCACTTATTTCAACTACAAGGGCTTCTTCAGCATCATCCTCTTCGCCATGGTCGATGCTGACTACAAGTTCATGTACATCGATGCTTCAGGCTACGGCTCATCTTCGGGTGTCCAGGTATACAACGCCAGTCACCTCAAGGAGGGGCTGGAAGGCAACCTCATCATGGGCTTCCCAGATCCAGACCCCCTGCCCAACGACACGCAAGATGTGCCCTACTTCATCGTGGGGGATGACGCCTTCTCCCTCACAACCTACCTCATGAAGCCATACACTTCCAGACTCCTGACCCGTGAAGAGAGGATCTTCAACTACAGGCTTTTCAGGGCAAGGCGGGTGGTTGAGAACGCCTTTGGCATCCTCACCAACAGGTTCCAGGTACTTCTCACCAACATGCAGCATAGCCCAGAGACCATGATGAGGATCGTGGAAGCTTGCTGCATCCTGCACAATCTCATGCGCACCCGCTACTCAGTCTTGCAGAACAGGCTCGTGGACCTCCAACAAGGCAATGGGGACATGGAGCCTGGGGAATGGAGGCAAGGGCGAAAACTGATCGACACTCAGGATGTGCAAGGCCACAACAGAGCCTCACGGGAAGGGAAGAAGCAGCGCAACCTCCTGAAACACTGGTGTAACTCCCCAGCTGGAGTGGCAAGACAGGATGGTAAATGCTTCATGGATGCTTCCTTCAGCCTGTCTCATCACACGGATGAGATTGGGCCATGTATGTTGGGTGGGCCTACAATGAACAGGGCGTTTAATAAAGAGTTGTGTTTGTGTTGACATGTGTGGATGATTGATTACATTATTATTGATAATAAAGGGCCATAGGTGTGGCACCTGGGAGGTGGACCATACAGTCCCACTATGCTTGCACTGGAGGTTTATCTATCCCACTGCTATCTTAACCCATCCCACAAGCTTGCAAAGGCTTAAGCCAATTCTAAAAGTTTCCACCAAGACTTTATTGAAAAAAAGAAATGAAGCAAGTGTGTGAATCAAAGATAAACTTTATTGAACAACAAGCTGTAAAAAAAAAAAGTGACCCAAGTCAGGTGTCCAAATAAAGTCCACAGGTAGCCAGCTAACCGGTCTCTGGCACTCTTCTTGGTCACTCGGAGGTGTGCCCAGTCTCAGGGGTGAAGGGTCCAGGTGCTGTGGTGGTGGGTGGTGCTGGAGTGCCTGGCCTTGAGAGGACAACAGGGGACGGTGTGTTGAGAAAGGTCTCGGACAGCTGGCTCAGCCCCGCGATGCTGAGAGTCCTTCCTCCATGCCAATGGGGTGTCAGCCCCAGTACTGATGACAGATGTACTGAGGCCGGGCTTGGCTGTGGGGTGGAGGAAGGAGTAGTGTAGTGGGGCTGTCTGGTCTGCAGCTGGGTGAGGACTGTCGTGGGTGGCATCGCTGTCGTGGGTGGCATCATTGGCGTGGGTGGCATCGCTGTCATCGGCATCATTGGCGTGGGTGGCATCGCTGTCGTCGATGGCATCATTGGCGTGGGTGGCATTGGTGGCATCAGTGAAACAGGTGGCAACGGTGTCGCCCGATGACTCTGTGCCTGGACTTGGAAGGGCTGCTGCCTGTGCTGCTGAACCTCCTGGTAGCCATAGCCCTGGTAGGTGAGGGCCTGTGGGAAGCCTTGGAATGGGAGGGACATCACCTGGGGTGGAGGAGCAGGCCTGGACTGGGTGGGAGCAGGTTCCTCTGGGTCTGGAGGGTTGTGAAGCAGCTTGGTGATCCGGTCCTTCACCTGCTGGTACTGTGGATCCGCCATTTCCTTGAGGGTCTGGTTGACATAGGTGAGGAAGGGCTTGCGGTTGGAGGATGAGGAGTCCGTGTGGACCAGCTGAGAGAAGAGATCTATGCTGGTGCGGATGGTGTCCCTGATCTCCAGCAGGACATTGTGGCTCTGCCCCTCCAGCTGTCCGGCTCTCTGCCTTTCTGCGGAGGCGAAGCTGGGGGTGGTGGATGCGGCTAGGAGTGTGGTGAACTCAATGTCTCCTTTCTCCCACAGCACCAGGGAGTCCTCTACGCACTCCACCACGCTTACCACACCTGTCCGCGGGTTCTCCGCCGTGGCACACTCCACAGAAACCTGCCTGGAGACAGGGACTGACTCTCGGCCGGAAGAGGACTGGGTGACAGCAGGCTGCCGGAGAGAGAGGGTAGTGGAGGGGCTGCTGGTGCTCCTCGGTGGTGGATCTCATCCTCCAGGAAGCTGCACCTGGCCATGACGTAGGTCTCTCTGTCTGTCAGCTTCACAGTGGCCTGGCCAGATTTCTTCAGGTGCAGCTTCCTGTTCCTGGTGTGCATATGTTTCCACCAGCCGAGGAGCACCTACGAAGTGTAACCCATACTCTCTGCCCTCTCTCTCCAAGCAGCCTGCTTCCGCTTGGTGTCCCTATACAGCTGGTGTCCCTTCTGCCACAGATAGCCGTTCTCTCTCAGCCACTCCAGCACCTCATCCTCGTGCGTCTCCGCAATGGAGTATTGCCTCCTCTCCCGTTGTCGCATACGCCTCTTCCTCCCTTTGGCAGGACCAGATGGGCCCTCATCAAAGGGGCTTCCAGGTAGTAGGGGCTGCTCCTCCACACCACCACCAGCAGCAGCACCAGCAGGATCATCATCATCATCATCATCATCATCATCCACACCAGCAGGATCATAATCAGCATCATCACCCTCACCAGCAGGATCATAATCATCATCATCATCATCATCAGCAGCAGCAGCAGCAGCAGCAGCAGGAACACCAGGACCAGGATCAGCAGGAGTAGAGTAAGCACCAGCAGGGCCAGCAAGTCTTGGAGCACGAACAGGACCAGGAGCACGAGCAGGACGAGCAAGACCAGGAGCACGAGCAGGATGAGCAAGTCCAGGAGCACGAGCAGGTCGAGCAGGTCGAGCAGGACCAGGACCAGCTTCAACAGAGGAAGCAACAGCAGAAGCCCCAGCACCAGCAGAAGCACCACCGCTTGGAGCAGCTTCAGCAGAAGCCCCAGCAGAAGCAGAGTCAGGGGCAGGGTGCAGGAGGTTGGCCCTGTCCCTCTTGCCAGGGATGGCGGCAGGTTGCTGAGGCTTTCGCTTCCTCCCCATGGTTGTGGGGTTGCTGGCTGGCAGGGAGGCTGGAAGGCAGGAAGGCTGGCAGAAAGCCTGGCAGGAAGGCAGGCAGGCACCAAGGCTGGCTGGAAGGCAGGCTGGCAGGGCAGGCAAGGAACTCGAAGTGTCCAGCAGCAGGTCTTTCCTCGGAATGCTGGCCACATGCGAGCTGCTTCCCTTTATATCCGGGGGGCTTAAGTAATACTTCCCCCCCGCATGCGCAATTAACGCGTGACATCCATTCCGCTTCCGCTGTGCATCCGCTAGGCTTCCGCTGTGCATCCGCTTTATCTGCTGTGGATCCGCTGTGCATCCGCTTCATCCCTTCGGCATCCGTTCTACATCCGCTGTATCCGTTCCGCATCCGCTTCGCTGAAGCCCCCCGGAAGCCCTGCGGTTGCGCTATCTGCTCCCATCCGCTTCCATCCGCTGTGCTTCCGTTCCGCATCCGCTTTGCATCCGCCTTGCATCCTCCCTGCGTCCGTGTTATCCGCTCCGGTTATGCAAATTTTTGCCCCTTTTGAGAGCGGATAACAATGGATGGAACATTTTTCTCGTCCGTTGTGTCCGTTTTGCATCCGTTGGCCAGTGTGACATGGGCTTAAGCTACAGAGTTATAGCTGTCATTCAATAATTTTAAAGGAGTTGCTTTAAAAGCGCTCCTATTCAGATTCCCTTCCTTATTCCTGTGTTGATGGGTGAAAATATTTTATTTTCCTTTTGTGGGATCTTGCTTAAGTGCTGAAAACAATATTTTAGTTTTGGGATCAGGTGGCATTTGTAAAATAATTGGACATTTGTTTGGTATTTCAGTTCTGCAAATAAAATCTTGAATGGTGTCTTTTAATCATTAGATGCATGGCAGGTGTTCTTGGAAGACGGCATTCCTCAAAACATAGCAGATGATTTGAGAGCCATGGGCCATAATGTCAAGGAACCTGTCCTTGGTTATGCCAGGAGTATGTTTGGACGTGGTCAAATTATCACCAAAGGAGAATGGTGGAAACAAAACTCCCTCTCTTCTTCCTACACTGTACTTTGGGCTGGATCTGATCCTCGAGCTGATGGTTGTGCATTGGGATACTAATATGAAAAGCAAAGATGGCTACATTGAGTGAATAGAAACAGATTTCAAAGTGACATAGCACAATGATATACTAGAAAATAGAGGGGAAAAGATCAATATCTGTTTGACCCATAAGAATAATTTGATGATGATAGTCCAATTTTTTCCCCAAAGAAACCCCAGGTTTAGTTATTTCATTTATTTGCCAGGGTTTTGAGATAATGGGATGCTCATCTGGTACTCATATTAGAGCATATTGGCTACTTTTTTCTCCTAACGCTTAATCATGGTTTATTAAACAAATCAGGAATATAAAAGTAATTCTGATTTTTTTCAACCGCTTCTTGGTTAGTTTCCTCAAAGTTTTTCTTTTAATATCAAGAGAAGTAAGGGCAACACACAAGTCAGAATTCCAGGTTTAAAAGGAAAAGACCTGGTTTAAAATCAAGACCTGAAAATCAGTAAATCATATCATCTAGTTATAGTTTATTTTTATTTTTTGAGGTGTTTGCATATTATGTATTATTTTAAAAATGTATGATTTAGTGTTTGTATAAACTGAGTAATTATAAAGTATGTTAGTTATATCCTTTATGAGCATTTTTAGTCACACTAATATCAAAAGTTTTTGTTGACATTGTATTTGTTCTTCAAAACAAATATATAAACATTTGAATAACTGACAAACCCAGGTTCTTTCTTTCCTCGCCTTCCCTACTATATATGTTTGATCAATTACTTTTACTGCATTCTGAGAAAATGTTCAAATTTTTAGATTTTTATGCTACATTTCTTTATAAGTAAATATAAATTATCTAATCAGCAAATAAGAGATATCCACAAATCTTTGTGAGACATAAGAGATATCCACAAATAAGAGATATCCACAAATCCTGCTTTGTCAGGATAATATATCTGAATTTTAATGTATATTCTAGTAGGATGTGTTATGTAAGAAATACATAAACATTTAAAAGACAGAAAGGAATCTTAGAATCCACACTTCATATTCAGGAATGCTATATATTTGCTGAAATATTTTTAAAAGATGTTTCTTTATCTTATTTTTAATAAGAAAAAGTTATTGATAGTAATTTAAAAATAAGTATTACTGAAAGTGACTTAGCATTGTAAGTGCTACAGTAAGATTTTAGATGTAAAATCAAATCTCAGTCTCTGCAGTGTTTATTGCTGCATATAATGTGCATTTCATATTGTTCTGCTGGTATACAGGAAGGCTAATTTAAAAAGTTGGATTTGGTTTCAATTTCCCTTCAATGAAAAGAGCAGAGTTCATAAAACAGGGCTTTCCTGTCACTCTATTCTGTTGATCTCTTCAAGGATGGGTGATATTTCCCATCCTTTAAGAGATCAACATCAAGAAGGGGAGGAAGGGGTGGGGGAATTGGCAAAAATGAATAAAAGTGAACAGAAGTTTTGGATGTATGACAGAGTTAACTTATTTTTGTAATATTAGGCTTGCCTCTGTTGCAATGTTTGCAAATATCAAAGCAATATAATTAGGAAAATAGGTTACTTCATTTACTTTTAAAGTTGCCTTATCAGTGAGATGGGCAGCATATATTTAATAAATAATAATTAAAAAAACAATTTATATAGCTGCCTATCTACCAAAACTCTGGGATGATGAACCAAGTTAATACTAAACAGGGCCAAGGATACTTTTGCAGTAAAAGTAAAAATTGTTCTGGTCAATTGGTCTGATGATAACTAATTATTTCATTTATTTTATGTAACTTCGTATTATCAAAATTAGTTCAAAAGTCTAGACATCAGTACATACTGCAAGAGGATGTTACTGAATAGAGCGGATGGAGGAAGTTCTCACAGTTTGATATTCAGCTGGATAAGATGCAGACTTCCCCTTCTTTAGAGTAAAAACAGGAGTCTTTACCTCTGACTTAACTGCATCAAAGCCAAAATGCTATCACTTAAAAATCCTGCTTAATCTGATAAAATGGGAAGGGGAAGGATATCATTGTGTTTTGGAGGAAATCATGAAGGCCAACATCTACTTAACTTGGGAGGAGACCCCGCCCCTACACACCATGGTCTTATAGTAGCCTTTGGTGAAAGATCAAGTATTGCTTACCCGCCTTAAAACCAATTCCTTCCAAATAATAATGCAGGGGAGGGAAGCAGAAAAGAGCAAATTCCATGAAATATGTTTCCATTTTATCAAATGTAGGAAGTGTTTTTTTTCACACATTGTCCTATAATCATTACACGACTCTTCACGTGAAATTTTACTGTTTACTCCATTGACTGTGCTTGTCAGAAATCGGCTGTGATGTGCAATCCAGGGACACTGCAACAGTTGTATGTGGAAGAACTGGCTGTAAAATTACATTTGGCAAATATTTTTATTATTAGCTCAACACTGGCTCATATTACAAACCCTTTCCTGTTTAATTGTTTGTTTAAAACTCAAAAGAATTTTTTCAAGAATCTGATACAAGATTTTGTTATCTACATGCAGAAATGTATCAATATATTTAGGAATCTAATATAATACAAAAATGTGTTGTATAAGCCCATGTCACACTGAACCAACGGATGCAAAGAGGATGTAAAATGGACAAAAAACCTTACCACCCGTTCGAAAACGCGATGTACTCATTGCCTCCGTTTGGCTTCCTCTCTATCCGTCCAGCATCCGTTTATTGATGTTTCATCTGCTCCGAAAGTTTTGGGCTGTCCAAAACTTTTGCGCGGAAAATGTATCCAGTTCGTCCGTTCTGCATCCGCTATGCATCCGTTATGCATCCGTTACGCATCCGCTATATCCGCTTGGCGTCCGCTGCGCCCAGACGCAGGGAGGAAGCGGAACAGACGCAGAACGGATGCAGAACGGATGCAGCACGGAAACAAAGCGTTTAAAATGGAAAAAACGTTAGCAGAGGGGACCTATCTCGGATATTAAGGATGTCTAGAGGATACCTAGAGGATGTCTAGCGGAAAACCTATACTGCCTATAAAAAGGGAGAGCAACTCACCTGCATCTCACTTTCAGAACAGCAGCCAAACTGTGCAGACCTCTGCAGCCTTCATCTGCCTCTTCCTCTTCCACAGCATCCAGTCATGTCCACCGTGGATTGTGACAAAGTCCTTTCGGCAGCCAGCATCCTTCTGCAACAGTGCGAAACCATCTACAGGCACTGTGAACTCTACTACGGGAAGAAAAGGAGGGACCCCAAAAAAGTCTGGGTCCAAAGATGGTTCACCAGAAGAGCAGAGGACGGACTGTACAACAAGCTGATGGTGGAGCTCAGGAGCGAAGACACTCGGGCATTCCAGAACTTCATGAAGATGCCTCCAGCCATGTTTGATGAAGTTGTGCAGCGGCTGACACCCAGGTTGACCAAGGCAAACACCAACTTCCGGCCCAGCCCGGAACCTGGGTCAAGGTGGCACTCACTCTGCGCCACCTGACCTCAGGGACCACCTACAAAAGCATGCAGTACGGCTGGAGGGTGCCACCCAACACCATCAGCAATATGGTCAGAGAAGTGGCGCAGGCCATCATCGAAGAATACAAGGAGGAGCTCCTCCAGTGCCCCTCCACTGAAGAAGGATGGAAGAAAGTTGCAGAGCAGTGGTATCAGAAGTGGAACTTCCCCCACACTGTTGGAGCCATAGATGGCAAGCACGTGGCCTGCAAAGCTCCAGCCAAGTCGGGGTCCACTTATCACAGCTACAAGGGCTTCTTCAGCATCATCCTCTTCACCATGGTCGATGCTGACTACAAGTTCATGTACATCGATGCTTCAGGCAATGGCTCATCTTCAGATGCCCAGGTATACAACGCCAGTCACCTCAAGGAGGGGCTGGAAGGCAACCTCATCGTGGGCTTCCCAGATCCAGACCCGCTGCCCAACGACAAGCAAGATGTGCCCTACTTCATCATTGGTGATGACGCCTTCTCCCTCACAACCTACCTCATGAAGCCCTACACCTCCAAATACCTCACCCGTGAAGAGAGGATCTTCAACTACAGGCTGTTCAAGGCAAGGCGGGTGGTTGAGAACGCCTTTGGCATCCTGGCCAACAGGTTCCAGGTACTTCTCACCAACATGCAGCATAGCCCAGAGACCATGATGAGGATCGTGGAAGCTTGCTGCATCCTGCACAATCTCATGCGCACCCGCTACTCAGTCTTGCAGAACAGGCTTGTGGACCGTCAACAAGGCAATGGGGACATGGAGCCTGGGGAATGGAGGCAAGGGCAAAACCTGATCGACACTGAGGATGTGCAAGGCCCCAACAGAGCCTTACGTGAAGGGAAGAAGCAGCGCAACCTCCTGAAACACTGCTGCAACTCCCCAGCTGGAGCAGTGGAGTGGCAAGACAGGATGGTAAATGCTTAATGGATGCTTCCTTCAGCCTGTCTCATCACATGGATGAGATTGGGCCATGTATGTTTGGGCCTACAATGAACAGGGCGTTTAATAAAGAGTTGTGTTTATGTTGACATGTGTGGATGATTGATTATATCGTTATTATAATAAAGGGCCATAGATGTGGCACCCGGGAGGGTGGACCATACAGTCCCACTATGCTTGCATTGGAGGTTTATCTATCTCACTGCTATCCTAACCCATCCCAAAGCTATTACCCATACCACAGGTATCCTAACCCATTCCAAAGCTATCCTTACCCATCCCACAGCAAGCAAAGGCTTAAACCATTTCTAAAAGTTTCCACCAAGACTTTATGAAAAAAAGAAATGAAACAAGTGTGTGAATCATAAATAGACTTTATTAACAACAAGCTATAAGACAAAAATGAGTCTCTGGCACTCCTCTTGGTCGCTCAGTCTCAGGGGTGAAGGGTGCAGGTGCTGTGGAGGTGGCTGGTGCTTGTCATCAGCTCCTCCAGAAGCAGAAGCAGCAGAAGCCCCAGCCCCAGAAGAACGAGCCCGCGCTGTAGAAGCCCCAGGAGAACCAGAGTGAGGGCCAGGGGGCGGGATGGTAGCCCTTTCCCTCTTGCAAGGGCTGGCAGCAGATGGCTGAGGCTTGCTGTGCTTCCGCATGGTTGTGGGGTTGCTGGCTGGCAGGGAGGCTGGTAGGAACCAAGGCTGGCAGGAAGGCTGGCACCAAGGCTGGCACCAAGGCTTGCAGGCAGGCTGGCACCAAGGCTGGCACCAAGGCTTGCAGGCAGACATGCAGGCAGGGCAGGCGAGGCAGCCAATCTGGCAGCCGGTCTTTCCTCTGAATGGCGACCTGCTTCCAAGCTGCTTCCGTTATATCCGCGGGGCTGACGGAATGCATCCTCCCCGCATGCACAATTAACGCCAGGCATCCATTAGGCTTCCGCTGTGCATCCGCTGTGCATCCGCTTCATCCGCTCGGCGTCCACTCTGCATCCGCTCTTTCCGTTCCACGTCCGCTTTGCTGAGACCCCCCGGAAGCCCTGCGGATGTGCCATCCGCTCCCATCTGCTTCCATCCGCTAGGCTTCCGTTCCGCATCTGCTTTGCATCTGCCCTGCGTCTTCCATGCGTCCGTGTTATCCGCTCCGGTTATACAAATTTTTTCCCCTTTTGAGAGCGGATAACAACGGATGGAACATTTTGCTCATCCGCTGTGTCCTTTTTGCATCCGTTGGGCAGTGTGACAT
>BLBF01000040.1:30246688-30276395 GCA_015471245.1 Laticauda colubrina
CATTTTTAAATGTTCAGTTGACTGAGTTTCATGTTTAATGAATAAAAAGAGATTATTATTATTGTTATCATCATCAAAGTGCTCTATTTTGTATCTTTACAGCTCCTCATTTAAAAAATATCAAACAGCTTAAACAAATATAGAGTCAGTGGTAAAGGGAGATTGGGGAGCATGAGGGAGGTTGCTGGAATCACATGGACAGTATCACTTCGAGGCTTGCAAGTTCATGACTTCCAATCTTGCCCAACCACATGACACAACTATAAATCTATCAGCAATGTCCTCTGATTAGCTGAGGAAAAATGCAGCATGCATTCTACAAGTGGACAATGCACTAAGGTTTCAATGAGCACATCTATTTTCTCTACTGTTTTCTATAGTTGATCAAAGGATAAGATATATCTAGGGATGTAGATGAGGAGTTGGCAATTAATTTTCCCAAGGGGCCACAAGAGAAGCTAGAATTGTGAAGAGCCAAACCAATAGGACTGTAAAGGTGCGTAGGTACATATATACATAAATTGGAAAAAAAAAGCGTACATTTATTTACATTTGATTTCTGATTTCCAACTGATCTCACACACCCAAAGGGTAGTCCAGGTACTGTTAAAATGCTCAGGTCTGATGTACATATTTTGTTCTGGTATTGATGGATTTTTTTTCAATCCCTCTCACTCTGTTTCTTCTTCTTTTAATGCAGCGTTTCATTTCTGTTGTGCTTTCCCTATTAGGGATTGCATTTTCCGGCTACAGTCTGATCGTATCTGCTTTGAGCTTAGTGCAAGGCCCATACTGCAAAACCTCAGCTGGCTGGGAATATGCTTTCAAAAACACGGCAGGCAGGTAAGAAACAGGCTTATCTGTAAAGCTAACTTTAGATTACACTGATGTCCGCATTGATGTCCACAGCCAAATATTTAAATAAAATGGCCAAACGATCTGACCTTACAAGGAGTGTGTTGTGTCTGCTTTTGTTTTGTATTTTTAAAATTGCTTTATTCAGACAAGTTCATTTCCAGATTCTTTCACTGTCCCCATATTCATCTCTGGAAGTCTGATAAATCAGGGTCTCCAATCCCTAGGCTGAGGCCAATTACCAGGCTTTGGCTTGTTCGGAAATGGCGAGCGTGAATCTTTGTGCAACTCCACTTGTGAGAACAGCAGGTGAGCGTGCATTTGTGCACAGCTCCATTTGTGTGAGTGGTGGCTGAGTTTGCCAGCAGCTCACACACATACAGCTCTGTGTGTGCATGCCCACCGCTCATGCATAACCATTCCTTCCCTCTCCCCCCTCCCAACCGCTGGTCTGCAAAGATGGAAAGGTTGGGGATCGCTGTGATAGATGAATGGACAAAGAGTCCTTGGGCTGATAATTGTGTAAGATAAGACCTGATAGGTCTTTTACAGTACCTATATTCATAGTTACAATCTTTTCCCAGGGGTGGGCTACTACCAGTTAACCCTGATTTGACAAACTGGCAAATCCCACCTCTGGCTGTCCCCACCCATCCCTCTCCTCCCATGAGCCCCCACGTGGATCCCAGGTAAGTTCAGATTTGGGAGAGTAAAAAATGGGCCTCTGGAGAACTTCTGGAGCCCAAGGAGGGTGAAAATGGCTCCTGCTGTGGTGCAGGAGGCCAACTAGGCCATGCCCACCATGGCCACACCTAACCAGCAACCGGGCAGAGAACTGGTTACTGAAATTTTTGAAGCCCCACCCTGTCTGTTCCCATTTCTTTATGTTATTGTTTCCTCTGATAGTTACCTCATGGATCCTACTTCCTGGTCCCAGTGCACTGAGCCTGCTTATGTAGTGGATTGGAACATCATTTTGTTGTCTATTCTGATCGTTCTTAGTGGTCTCCAAATCTTGATCTGCCTTCTCAAAATAATTTCAGAATTAAGGCAAATCCTGTGTGGAAATTATCCCATCTTTGTTCAGGTAACAGAATAGTCTCCACAAAGTTTTCTTTTTACATAACATAACTGCTTATGTTATTTTTATTCTTTCATGTTTACCCAGTTTTCATATGCTTCTAGAACCATAAAACTAAAGTCTCATTTAATTACTGACTGAATCAGTAATTAAATGAGACTTTAGTTTTATGGTTCAAGGTGAACTCACAGGGAGATCTTATGTGCCTAAGATCTTATGGAATCAGTTGTCGTGACTGAAATAATTTGGATATAAATGCATTTATTGAATGTATTTTATTATCATTTTATTTCATTATTTTAATGTTTAAAACATGCCCATCTCAACATCATTAATCTGGATGGCTAGCAATGATTGAAAACACACAGTCACAACAGTCTTGCAATAAATACAAATCAGTAGCTTAAATAACAAAAAAACCCCAAACATCTGTCAATTCAATCATCTCACAACCTCTGCAATATTTCCTAGAACCATGTCCATTAAAATCTTGTATCTTTCTGTTCTTTTTACAGCCTGCAGTGATCTAACAACCTTGGGGAATGACTCCACCATGCCTCCATCATATCTCTGAGCATACATTTTGATATTAATTTTTAAAACAGGCTTTTCTGTTTCTGTGGTAATACAAGAAGAACTGCCAATCTTTTCCCAACATATTATTTATGTTGCTCCACATATTTCAGCTAAAGTGTACAGTTTTTTGATAGTCTGTTTTTCTTGTTGCCTGTTTGCATACCGTTTCTCTTTCTTGCATTTATTATGTATCTAAATTGTGAAGCTCCCAAAAAATGAAGATTTTTTTGTGTTTACATAATATAAAGCACTTACCATCGATACCACATGAATAAAATATTTAGTTCAGTAAGTAGTCACTTTATTGTGAACAACAACATTCTTAGTAAAGAGATAAACTTACATCTGGAATATAACTTTGTATCACAAATGGGATTTAGCATGATTAATGAACAATGTTAATTAAATTAACAATGTTAATTAATTAAAAATGTTAATTCATGATTAATGAATAAAACTTCCCCTGCACAATTGTTGGGAGAAATGTCATAGTCTGACATATGAGATTTGGGGAATGTCTTTTGCATGTAGAAAGCCGTAAGAATAGACTTGCCTCTACTAGTTGAACCATTGAGCAAGAACACTGGAATGATCCCTAATATGTCTTAATGAAATACAGTTATATTTATTTTTGATACTTCTCCACAGTGAGTAATAAAAAAAAGCCTGAACTCCATCCAAACAAAGATTCTTTCCTCCTCTTCACATTCTTCTGATCTCATACAAGTAGTCCTCAACTTACAAGCTTTGGTTTAGCAGCTGGCATGTATTTACAAGAGTCACACATTTTAACAACCATTTTATTTCTGGCTCAATTGCAATGTTTCTGGGAAACACAGAGAAGGCACCTTTTACATTTGTAGTACTGAAGCTCTGCAGAACTTACCAAACAGATCATTTCCTAATTGGTGATAGCTGGCATTTTTACCTGTTCCAAAATTATGTGATAAGTGGACGAGAAAATAAAAATTGCATAAAGTTGTTCAGGAAACATTTTACTTCTAATAAAAAACCTACATGAATTAGATGGGTATATTTTAATTAACAAAAATGTAAAATAATTGTGATTGTGCTGAAGTTAATTTTTGGTTCCTACAAATGATCAGCCTTGTAAATTGTCAGTTTTGAAGTGAACAAGTATAAAACTGGAATTAGTAGAACACGTAAAATAAATCTTCAGATTGAATTGTAGAACTTTTAATATAAGGTTGCAAGATTTATTCTAATTATCAGTCACTGTATAACTCTCCAAACAATCAAATTTTCAGGAAAAAGTGTTTTAAATAATATGGACAAGTAATGCCAGTCTTGTTTGAAAGTTGATAATATTGCATTGATATTATTAACTGCTTGGAATTTTGGACATTGTCCTGCAGTTTAAAGCTGAAATACAACTTTCCCCAGATTGTGAAATGCAGGAAATTTCAGCTGTATCAAAAAGAATGAACAAGAAAAAATTGATGTTTTGTTGGGAAACTTCAAAGCATTTCACCATAGCACGGACCTTTAAATTTTTTTAAAAATCTTTTGATTAAGAACAATTTTCAAAATCATATATTGAGAAATAAAACATGATTTACATTTGAACATTAACTCTGCTAAAAATGTTTTTTTACTGTTGTTTCAATAATCTATGAGCTGTAAGAGTTTTTGCCATCAAATCTGGCAGGGTTTCTTTGAACAAGAATTGTGCAACCTTCCAGGCTGTTGAAACTAAACAAAAGATTGCAGAGGGGGAAATACTGAAGATATTTAAAGAAGATATTGCTGGGTGAGTCCATTGGACTAAAAGAACCTCGAACATGAAGCTGTCTATGATAAGCCACTTGTTGGCTTATTATTTGTTCCAAGTCTCTGCAGTAACCAGAGAATACTACATTGGAATTAATGAAATTGATTGGAATTACGCTCCAGGAACAAAGAACATACTATCTGGGAAGCCCTTTTCAGAAGATGAGTAAGTCTTGACTTGTTTAATTGGCTCATACTAAGTTTTCACATTTTTACTATGAACTGTTTATTTCTATTCAGAAATTACTGGATGCAATGAAGGGTAAGCGCCTGACATTTCTACTAACCATGGAAAAGATATTTCAGCCTGAAAACAAACTTGCAGAAAAAGTTTTGCCTGCCAAAATCTTACCACATATAACACTAAGGGGATCGAAGCCTTGCTCTCTGCACCAATATGTGATTATAATCTGACTTTTTCTTTTGTTTACATTATATATGATGCAGATTTAGTTCTACAAAACAGAAGTTTTATGACTAAGGTTCATGTGTTGGGGTTGGGAGAAAGAAGCACTTTCTGCTAACTGGATCAAAACCTGAAACTAGATCATCCTAAATATTTTGTACAGGTGTGGCATAAATATATTAATATGTTTATCGTAATCTAGAGGTATTTTTTTTTACTGCTTTAGGGGAAGAATCAGTTACTTTTTCAGGCATTGCAATACATTTATTATAACTTTCATGAGATATTCCTTGGAAACATGAAGAATTCTACCATTTTATCATTTAAATTCATTTTGGAAGTTCTGAAAGTGCTTTTTCTGAAGGTGCTCTTCATATGGTGATGGTGCTGATCCTTGATTCTCAATCTTGGAAATATTATGAAGTATTCCCCAGTCAACATGGCAACTCTGGAAGTTAAAGTACCCACATCTTAGAAGTTCCCAAGCTGAGAAACACTTCTAAAGTTGTTCAGGCAGAGAGGTTCTAGTGGTCGCAATGAAAAACTATTCATTTTTTTATTTTTCAGTGTTCTTAAACAGAGTGGCAGGTAAACAGGAGGCATGTGGATGGGAAACAGCTATGATAACTGGATTTCCTATAAAATGCCTGGAACAAAGCAGAGCAATTATAAAATATGAAATTCTAGTGAGAAGTTGGTACAGAGTATAACTAAAAGCTCTACTGATTGGTATTCTATTTAAAGATGAAGCAAAATGCTGTAGTAGAGTAGGCTGGCACAGATTAGGATAGATTTTTTTTTTTAATCAAGCTGAACATTCAGACAAATATTTGCAGTGTTAAGAGAAACAGATTGGCCCCCAAATGTTCGCATGTGGTCATAATACTGGGTTGATTTCCTCTGATGCTTTCTTAATACATTTCCTTTCCTCTTTACCAAAGAAGCTGACTCTGCAAGCAGTCTTTGATGACCTGGAGACAGGATGTTTATATTGACATTCTCCCCTTCCTATGTTGATGTATGTTTTATTTCTTCCATTGCCTTTCCTCCATTGAAGTCAATAACCCAGTAGTCATGTTTCTGCAGAGAAAGTTGAAGTGCTGAAATAAATTTTGCCATTATATTTTAACTGAATAGTGTTTGAAGAACACTATTGTTCTTTAAAATAGTGTTTTAACTGAATAGTGTTTGAAGAAAAATGATGCATCTGGCCTTTTCAAACAGTTAATTATATTTTAGATGGGATTCCTTCATATGTGAAGCCTGGAGTGATTACCTTTATTAACACACACATTTTTAAAAAGGGGGGGATATATTTCATCTGTCTCAGCATAAAGGGAAGATAGAGTAGACGTCCTTAACAGCAGTGAAAGGTTATGTCACCACCTTGTAGACTCTACCTTTCTGATACCTGAACACTTTCTTTTAGTTGTGAGAATCAGAAAAGAGCAAGGATTATTTAAGACTAGCAAAAGTTTTCTGATAAATAACTTCAGAAGTGAAGTTATTGAAGTTATATTGGATATAATTAAATGGAGGGAAAACCATTGTTTTATTAAAACATTTTAAAAATATGGTTCATCTCAAGTTTAATGCATCAATAATAACAGGTAACAATAACTCTTTTAAGCATTTCTAAATTAATCAATCTGATCTTGGCATTCAGTCTTTGTCACTTGGGGATTGTATTCATCAGCCTTATGTTTTCTGTTAAAAAAAAGTAGGTAAGGAGGAAATGGGAATTCAGAGTTTATTTTATTATCATTCAGTGGTTGTCCAGATTTTTATAACTCGGATCTGCTGTTCTAGCCGAGCAAAAGAGAACAAGTATGAAGAATGCTTGAAAAATATAAAGTAACAAAAAGGCAACAGTGACTTGAAATTCAATCTCTGACAAAAGTTAAGAGTTTCCTCATTGAGAATCCATTGAAAATGGTGTTACACTGCAGGAAGAAAGGCTTGTCTTGTAATGTTCTGTATTTCATGTTTAATCTCTATTTAAATGCTTCAGCCTTCAGGAATCTTAGTAATAAGATTTATGTAGGTTTGTTTTTAATGAAAGCAATTATCTTTGCAAGAAGAATAAGCAAAAAGATACAGTGCCCTTGTCAACAGGAAATTATCTGTACAGTTCTAGAAAGTCCATACATGCATCTCTAATGTGATTAGTATCTCACAAAACTTCTGAAAAACAAGATTGTTAATGATTTTTACAAGGCAATATTGGTTTGCCTTTGAAACAGTACAGTCCTGTGCATCAGTTGAGGCTTCAAAGCAACTCATTGGTTAATTGAGAAAATCAAATCTGCTAGGCATTCCCAAGATTGCTGGGAATCAAACTCTGAAATGAAATAAAATGTAAATGCTGTGATTTGTGGAATTGTTAAACAGAGACAAAAGTTACTGATTGATAGAGTTAAGAATTTAGCCTGGGGAGGAAACAAAATGTCTCTGAAAGGTAAATCTAGCGATCAAGGTGCCAGAATAGTACAATGTTCATTGTGCTGTCAATTCGGGCACTTCCATCTCTGCTGTTGTGCTTTTCATGTGATAACTTCTAAATTAATGGTGCAATGCAGTTAAAAAACATACCAATGTCTAAGTACAATAATGGAAGTTATAGAGCATAAGACAGAGGCAAGACAAAGTAATTAGATCAAATTTTGAATGAAGAAAACAGGATTCTCAAATGCATGGTTAGTCAGGCATGAACAAAAGCTACTACCCAAACTTTCATCCAATGCTCACCTGTAAATTTTTATTTTTCAATCTATAGTGCAGAAGCTAGTTAAAATTAGCTGCTAAGCTTTTGCTGTTAAATAGCCAGAACCCACAAACTTGAACTTCTGTTCTCAAAAAGAACTTAAACATTTAATGCTGTCCATTTATTTCCAATTTGCACAAGTATGCATACTGGAATTAAAAGGCAAGTGAAAATTACTGTTGTACTGCAATACAGTGCTTCTGTTACTATTTCCCAGAACTAAACTCTTGTATGCTGTTTATGATAGAATATCTTATTTCTTCTTCCTTTTTCTCATTTACCATTCTCTTCTATTCCCCATTATTAACAGCAGAGATGTATACAACTCATTCAACAAGGAAATATAACTATGAAAAAAAAGAGTGAGCCAAACAATAGAAAGCAATTAATTGCTCATATTTCAGATATGACAAAACCTTATGGGCACCAACCCAAAGTGACAAAAAAAAATTATCCCAAGTACTCTAAACAATTTATATACAACAATATCATTTGTGTTAGCTTATCTCAGAAATGGTATACATTTGGTGCACATGTTGTACAGTTGGATTTATCAAGACATTAAAATATAACAAACACCTACAGTTCATTAAATGTTAACTCCACTGTAGTAACTTACTCTAAGAGTTGGTCCTTAGACCATTGTTTAAACAACTGCAAGGGGACTTCCTTGTCAGTGAACAGAGGGACTTTTGTAGGATCATAGGTAAGCAGAGAATCAGAAAAAAATTACATTTCTCCATTCTAATGTGAAAATAGCTGATTTGCTAATATACTTGCAATCCTATTTTTCTTAATAAAAGAGGACTGTGTGAGAATTGAAAACAAAAAAATAATTTAGTCAGGTAATTTCTGTATATGGCTATCATATCTACTGAAAAAAATCTGGATGACTACTACATGACTACCACAAGACAAACCTCTATTTCTTGTTGCTTATTTACTTGATATAGCTGCATGTCTCACTATCTGTATAGGTTACAAATATTAAAACATAGAGAGCCTATCACATAAAACTCAGGGCTCCCAAATTTTCTTTTTTAATTCACCCAACAAAAAACACTCAATAACAACAGAGCTCATCTATTCACCTGCCAGTGAGATCTCCAATGCCTTGAAAAAGGCTAACAGAGTGACTCAGTTTTTTGCAGATTAGATATGATATCTCAGAGTAAATGTTATCCATGTAACAAAGATAACCTTGTTCTGATACACAGAGTAAATTAGATTTCCTTCTTGAAATACTTTGGATGGAGACAATTAAGACATATAAATGCTGGCATGAAGTAGATAGCATAGGGTCTGTTGTGAACTATGAATCTGTCAAAAGAAGCAAATGTAGTTGTACAATTCTAGTCACCTTGTTAAGGAAACGTGAAGAGTAAGTGAGTTGCATCTGATTTTTACAACCTTTTCTGCCTTTGATCTTAAGTAAATCACTGCAGTTAAGGAAATCATGCCACTGTTAAAGCAAATTCAGCTTCCCCCACTGACTTTGCTTGTTGTAAGACAACTGGGAAGATTGTAAATGACTATCACATGACTCTGGGATGCTGAAATTATTGTAAACACATGCTGATTGCCAAGTGCCTAGATTTTTATCAAATCACTGTGCAGATGGTGCAAAGATGATAAGTGTGAGGACTGGTGCAAATCTCTTTTTTCAGTACTGTTGTAACTTTGAACTATCATTAAACCAATGGTTGTAAGTTGAGGACTACTTGGTCTTGTAAATAATACATTAATTTGCTTTGATATAATTATCTATATGTTTCCATTTCAGGAAAGCAAGTGTCTTTCTGCAGCAAGGCCCAGATCGTATTGGAAGCATGTATAAAAAAGCTGTGTATGTGCAGTACACAGATAACTCATATAGTCGTGTCGTGGAAAAACCACCATCTCTGGGCTTCCTGGGCCCCATTATCAAAGCAGAAGTTGGGGACTCTTTTGTCATTCACTTAAAAAATTTTGCTAAAAGACCTTACAGTCTACATCCCCATGGTGTCAGATACACAAAAGAAAATGAAGGTAAGATTTATGCACTCTTTTAATAAGGCTTCAGTTGGTGAATTCAGAATTCTTTTGGAAAAAAATATGTGCAAATTGTGTTGTATCTTGTGAAGAATGCATTTGTTTCTAGCCACACTATTCTACAGATCTCCACTTATCAATTCAACATTTATATCACTTGGATTTACATGACATCTTTGGATATACACCTGAAAGCGTAAGTAGAGTACGTAATACTGAGATTGTCAACTCTCGTTCAGTCCTGGATTTGATCTCAAAGTTCTCTGCTTATATGTATAAGTGGAGAGTTTTTAATGTAATCCAAAACAGTGTTATCTTTAGTGTATTTTAATACTGTTAATGTTCTGGTGTGTGTATATAATCCATAAAACAAATATGTCAACCCATTCTAATGTTTATTTATAAATAAGTCACGGATGGGCCTATTCCCATGATCCCATGTGAATCTTGTACATTGAAAGTATACTTTAAATAATATTTACTTGATTATATATTATTTTTGCTTTTTTATTTCCATCAATGGCCAACTTTGAAGGAGAGGAAAATCATACAAATGCTTTTACTTGATTTCAATAAGTCTTTTTAATATTTTGTATACCTGCAAACATTCACATGTAGGTATATGAGTGCATATATTTGATCTACATGCAAATACATAAAAATCTTCCTGAAAGTCACAGATATTATTTAAAATCACAATTACTGCAGGACAAATTAAGAAATAGCACAAAAATATAATCAGAAGGAATAACTACCGTATATAACATGAATAATGTTTTATACTTCCTAGGAGCTTTCTATCCTGATAATACCAACCATTCACAAAAGAAAGATGATGCTGTGCAGCCAGGAGAACAGTATGTTTATAAGTGGGATGTTACTGAAGATCATGGTCCAGCAGAAGGAGACAGTAACTGCTTGACAAGGATCTATCACTCTCATATAGACGCCCCCAAGGATGTTGCCTCTGGACTTATTGGAGCTTTAATCACTTGCAGAAAAGGTAAAAATATGACAATAAAGCACTGAATCATAGAGTTGGGAAGTCTCTAGAGGTTCACAGTCATCCAGTTCATAGTTTGTTTTTTTTTTTTTCAAAAGGCAACTGGACTGGTTTTTTGAGTTGGAGGAAGATGACATTTTGCTTCTCATCCAAGATGCTTCATCAGTTGTGATGGTGGGGATGGAAGGATAGGTTGGCTTTTTTTTTTAAAAAAAAAAAAAGCTCCTTTGAGGCATAGAGTTGGGAGTTTGGGACAATATATCCTTCTCTTGTTTGGTGTAAGAATCCAAATCCAATATTCCAGAAAGCAGGCTGGCTAGCTTCTGCTTGAACACAGCTAATGAAGAGAAGCTCAGATTATCTCTGCCTAACTGGTGATAGAGACATACTGGATATTTTAATTGTAGCAAATGTGAGACAAGGCATTCTCTGTTCAACTACAAGTGTGCTGTTCAAAATTTATTTGAAATTTCAAATGGAATTTCTGCAAAACTCAGAAACTGTAATTATATTTTTCATTTTTGTTTGTAATAATTAAAGGCATAAGAATTCAGGAATTCTTTGGGCTGCATTAATTTTCCATATTCTACTCATTACCAAGAAACAAAATTCAAAAAGTTGGAGTTTTATGAATAACAACCATTGGTCTTTCCACATATCCCTACCTCATCTAGTGCAATGAAGGTCATTATGTTAATGCAGCTTTCTGTTACCTTATGCCCTCTTGTTAGGAGTACAACTGTCAGGGGTGATGCGGTTGGAGAATACTAAGAGTTATTTTCCAGATGTGCAGATGGTATCAAGTTAAAGAAAGCAATTGAAATAATCATTTTCATTGGGAAATGGTCTTAAAACTTTATTGTCCCTTAAGGCACCTTGCAGAATGGAAAAGATAAAGATGTTGACCGTGAGTTTGTCTTGCTGTTCTCTGTGATCGATGAAAACTTCAGCTGGTACTTAGATGAGAATATTAAGAAATACTGCTATGAACCTGACAAAGTTGACAAAGAGAATGAGGACTTCCAAGAAAGCAACAAAATGCATTGTAAGAGCATCTTTCAGAATAAGTTTTGTTCTTTTATGAACTTTGTTTGTATGAATATTCACAATACCTGTTGGGTTTTGAGAAACTTAACCAGGTTTCTGCAATTTTCCCCCAAAACCACCCAATTCATGAATATGGAACTATTCAAAAACCATATTCCATACCCCAAAACCATATTCCATGAATATGGAATATGAAATCTATGTTTGTGATAATGAAAAATTTTACATAGTTCCACAAATTTTTGCACAATGTCTTAATTGAAACATATAAACAGCTCTTCATTTCTGCTGATATTTCTTTGATGGCAACTCTTAATGCTAAGCAGATATAACTCTGCTTGGCTGATAAATAAAACATATTTGAAATGCCATTCATGTAAGTTATAAAATATAAATGCAAGATGTACATATCATTACCACCATTGATAAAATCAATTTAATCAACATTTCTAACCAGTGGGAGAAAATTTTGTTTAATTTCACCAACTTTGATTAATATTAAAGGTTTGTTAAAGCCAGTATCAGTGATATTTCTCTTCCTCTCTCTTTTTAAAAGCAATCAATGGATATATGTATGGGTATCTTCCCAATGTCACTATGTGTGCAGAAGAGAAAGTGAAATGGTATCTTTTTGGCATTGGCAACGAAGCTGATATCCACTCCGTTTATTTTCATGGGCAAATATTGACAGAAAAGAAGCATCGTGTCAACACAATCAGCCTTTTCCCAGCTACCTTTGTGGATGCTCTTATGGTGCCCAAGAATGATGGTGAATGGTTGCTTAGCTGCCAAGTCAATGATCATATAGAAGGTATGAAATAAATGGCTGTCTCCTGTTTTCCTAATGAAGACTTCCACAAAGCTAATTTGAAAGTAGCTTCAGAATTGTGTGATGTCAGTAGTTCACAAGCTGAGCACATTTATTTGGAATATTCCTGTAGTGTTTCTCTTCCCCCCTCCCCCATCTCCTGGTCTTTCAAATTGGAAAGGTGGAATTTTAGCATATATCCTGCAAAAAATAAAACCCTGCAAAGTATTATGTAATGTTCATGACTTACTATGGATATTAAAGTTGGGTTACATATCTTGAAAAAGTAAGATAATACTTTATTCTGATCTCAAGAATCCAGTGACTTAAACAGATAGAGAAATAATACATAATAGACAAACAGATAGGCACTGAAATAATATCCATACTGTTTTCTTCAGTATAAATGAATAATTCAAAATCCCAGAAGTCATTTCCTAATCATGATGAAATACATGTCATGTCACGACAGTGCAAGTTCCTCCCATTTGTACTTGTATCATGTATCTCATGTAAATATATAAGAGGTAAAGTTGTGTTGCAAAGAACCTTCGGTTACTGAATTATTTCCGATATGAGATGTTCTTGAAACTCTGCATAAGGCTTTCATTGTCTAGATGTCACACAGTGAAAATTATTCCTGTCTTATATCCATTTGGTTTCTGGCTTCCTTGTTATGCATTTTTGAGGGTCAGGATGAAGTTTAAGTTTCTTAGTCTATGGACTTCTTGATTATAGAGAACTTACATGATCGATGATCTTTGTTTTCCTTTTCTTCAGGTGGCATGCAGGCCATTTTTAGGGTGAAAAACTGTGTGTATCCTTCTCCAACTGTCAAGAACCAATACCACACTACCCTCATTACCACAAGATTCTATTATATTGCAGCAGAGGAAGAGGAATGGAACTATGCCCCATCTGGATCAAATGAGTTCACAAGAGAGCCCTTAGATCTAGATGAGTAAGTGATGATTTTCTGCAGGTAGCCAAACTATTTCATATAGTTTAATAGAAAATTGAAGAAAATTGATGAAGTAACTTTTAATTATTTATTTGACTTTTAGAATAATGAATTTAATGTCCTGTTGATGAATGAAAGGATGCATAAAACAATATCCAGAGCTTAAAATGAATTTAATGCAAGAATAATAACAACAGTGTCTCATATAGTCTAGATCAGAGGTATTAAACTCGCGGCCCATGGGCTGCATGCTTCACATGCAGGCCACATCCACCCAAGCTCTGTGAGAGGTAAAACATCATGAAACTTCATGTGATGGCACTGTGGCACCGTGAGTTTGACACTTGTGGAGTAGATGCCTCCGAAAATCTTCAGTATATATTGGTTACTATCAGTTTCCTGTTGAAGATCCAACTTAAGAGTTGAAACATTAATTCACATAGTTTGGTCTTATCCTATTAGTATTGCTTTTTAGGTTGATATGAATAGGACTATTAATATTTCTCTGGCTACATTTTAAAGATGCTATGGCTGTATCTCTAGTATTTGGAATGCAGTAAAATTTCAAGAATGTGGATGTTTGATAAACAGGACTTAGCTAAAGATTTATTATATACAACAGAAAAAGAGAAAGCTATACCAGATTTGCTGGTGGTGATACATGCTATTATTATCTGGAATAATTTTTGGTTTTGGTTTTGAGAAAAGAAAAAGAAAAAGAACAAGATGGAAAAAGTTAAGTTAAGTTATTTATGACATAATTTACAGCTTTTTTTGTATTTTCTGTTGTTATGTTTGTCAGTTTTATGGTTACATTAACTATTTTAATACTGTTATTCAGGGGTGGGATTCTACCAGTTCACACCTATTTGCTAGAACCAGTTGTTGAAACATTCTAAGCAGTTTGGAGAACCAGTTGTTAGAAGAAATGACTGGCCTAATTCTATAAGGAAAGCAGGAAGGAAACATTCTGGGGTTGCTTTACAGAAACTGCCTCTCTGTTAACCCTTTCTACATTCTTGGCAGGACTAGACTTCCTGACTCAGGAACTTCTCTGGAGTTTTTTTCCCCATCTTTGGTGGTACTTTGCTTGTGTGGAGTGACCATTCAAAGTTACAATGGCACTGAAAAAAGTGACTTTTGACTGTTTTTCACACTTATGACTGTTGCAGCATTCCACAGTAATGGGAGGATGACAAGGAGATGTGTGCCTTGGTGTGAGTGATATTGAGCTGTCCATGTCCACCAACTAAGGCATGCCCACAGAACCAGTTGTTAAAAAATTTAAATCCTACTCCTCTGTTATTGTATCTGTACTTTTATTAGTTTGAATATTAGCATTCCATTAACAATTCTGAAAAAAGGCATTGATAAAGGATAGGGGACAAGTTCAAATTATCAATTCCCTAACATATGTAATACCTTTCTTTCTGCTGCTATATGATTGCAAACATTGAGGTGCATTGTTTGGTTACAGGGATGCCAAGACATTTTTTGAAAAAGGAAAAAATAGAATTGGTGGAACTTATAAAAAAGCTCGTTTTTTTCAGTATACCAGTGATAAATTTACTAGACGCTCTTTCAGGCCTCATACTGAAAAGCATCTTGGACTCTTGGGTAAGTCTATGTTATAATTTTGCAATTTGCAATTTACATGAACTATATAACAACTGTGAATTGT
Source organism: Laticauda colubrina (assembly GCA_015471245.1). NCBI lineage: Eukaryota > Metazoa > Chordata > Lepidosauria > Squamata > Elapidae > Laticauda > Laticauda colubrina. The sequence continues at coordinate 30,261,693 of BLBF01000040.1, forward strand.
GACAACATTTATGTGTCTGAAATCTTCTGAAAATGATCAAGGGTGCAAGAGGGCCTGCACAAATGCTATGATAGTAAAGGCGCGGTCCCACTGCACTTACGGATGCAAAGAGGATGTAAAACGTTAAAAAAACTTGCCATCCATTGGAAAACGCTATGCATCCGTTGTGTACTCACTGCATATGTGTTTCATACGCTCTATCTGTCAAGCATCCATCCACTGAGATTTCATCTGCATAAGAAGTTTTTAGCTGCACAAAACTTTGTGAGCGGATGAACTTTCTGCCACCTACGATGTACATCTGCGACATATACGGGCAACAAACGTTCTATGTCCGTTATCATCCATTAAACATCCACTGTATCCTCTCTGTATCCTCTGGCCATCCCCTCAACTCACATCTGCTGCAGCTGAAAATGGAAAGAGAGAGGAAACAAAAGGTACACGGAACATCTACACAGCGTTAGTAGCACGTAAATAGAAAGGATGTAAGCGTATGCATCTCTTATATAAAGTATTAAAAACAGACAAAATGTTTGTATCTGGGATGTATCTCATATATTTAGGATGTCTGGAGTATGTCTAGAGTATGTAGAAGGACACCTAGCAGACAACCGATATTTTCGATAAAAAGGGGAAGAAAATCATCTGGATCGCTGAGATGGTGGACCATACAGTCCCACTATGGTTGCACTGGAGGTTTATCTATCCCACAACTATCCTTATCTATCCCACAAGCATGCAAAGGCTTAACCATTTTTTCAAAGTTTTCACCAATACTTTATTAAGTAAACAAAATGAACCAAGTAAACTAAGTGTCTTAAGCAAAGATAAACTTTATTAACTTTCTTAGGTAAACTTTATGACTGTATTAAATAAGCAAAATGAACCAAGTAAAGTGTCTTAAGCAAAGATAAACTTAACAAGTAAACAACTTAGTCTCTGACACAATTCTCAGTTACTCTGAGTCATGTCCATGGACTCAGCTATTAAGCGGGCAGGGACTGTGGAGGTGGCTGTGGCTTGAGTGCTGGTCTGAGGCACCATTGGGGAGCTTGGCCCCAAGGGTACAACAGGCAGCGGTGTGTTCAGGAAGCTATCCGAGAGCTGACTCAGTCCCGTGAGGTTGAGAAGTCCTTCATCAAGGACTTGAGATGTCAGACCCAATACTGATGACAGATTGTCCATTGACGGGCTTAGCTGTGAGGTGGAGGAAGGGTTGGGAGGAGTGTAGTGGGGCTGTCTGGTCTGCAGCTGGGTGAGGACTGGCGTCTGTGGCATCCGATGAACTGGATGGGAAGTTCTGCTTCTGCTGTGGGAAGTCCTGGTAGTTGTAGCCTTGGTAGATGAGGGGCTATTGAAAGGCGTGGAAGGGCTGTGACATCACCTGGGGTGGAGGAGCAGACCTGGACTGGGTAGGAGCAGCTTCAGCTGGGCCTGGATGATTGTGCAGAAGTGCTGTGATCTTCTGCTTCATCATCTGGTACTGGGTCTCAGGCAGGTCCTTCAGGGTCTGGCTCACGTAGGTGATGAAGGTGTTCCAGCCCGAGGATGCTCTGTACAAGTGGACTAGCTGAGAGAGAAGTTCTGTGCTGGTCTTCATTGTGTCCCTTATCTCCAACAGCACACTGTGGTCCTGGCCCTCCAGTCTGCCTCTCTGCCTGCATCCTCTGGAGCTGGGGGTCGGGGTGGGTTGGCCTCTGGTGGCTGCTGCTTCTTCCTCCATTTGTGACAGCAGGGTGTCATCCTCCACGGGATCCTCCAAGTCTGCTGGCATGGGGAGCACAGCTGTCGGGGGGATCTCTGCCATGGGGCCCTCTGAAGACACTTGCCTGGGTAGCTGGCTCCTGGCTGGAAGAGGACAGGCTGTCTGTGGGCTGTCTGAGGGAGAAGGGTCTCAGAGGGGCTGCTCTTCAGTGGCGGATCTCACCCTCCAGGAAACTGTACTTGGCTATGACATACATTTCCCGGTCAGTGAGCTTGACAGCAGCCTGCCTGGATTTCTTGAGGTGTAGCTTGCCATACCAGGTGTGCATGTGCTTCCACCATCCAAGGAGTACTTCTGCAGTGTACCCCAGGCTCTCTGCCTTGTCTCTCCAAGCTGCCTGCTTCTTCTTGGTGTCCCGATACAGGCTGTGGCCCTTTCTCCTGAGGTACTCATTCTCCCTCAGCCATTCCAACACCTCATCCTCATGCTCCTCGGAAATGGTGTACTGTTTCCTCTCTCCCTTCTCCTTCAGCATCAGGGCCTCAGCATCAGGGCCTTCTGGACATTGTTCAGGGCCTTCAGGGGCTTGAGCAGTAGGGCCTGCAGCAGCAGGGCTTTGAGGGGCTTGAGGGCCTTGGGGCTGGTCCACCACAGAAGCAGCAGTGGCAGCAGCAGCTTCAGAGTCAGTGCCAGGGGGTGGGATGCTGGTTCTGCCCTTCTTCACCTTGCCAGGGCTTGAAAGAGTAGGCACGGGCTTCCTCTTCTTGCCTGATTGACGAACCATGGTGTTCCTGCAAGATGTATGTGGCAGCACGTCTTTCCCCTGTATGCTGACTGCATGCGTGCTGCATCCTTTTATATCTGTGGAGCTGACGCAATTCATACTCCCCTCATGCGCAGTAAACGCTTTGCATCCAATATACATCTGCACAGCATCCCCTTTGTTTCCTATAGGCATCTGTGATGCATCTGCTTCATCCACTATGCATCCGCCCCTTCCGCTATGCGTCCGCTTCAAAATTCTCCCCCAGAACCCCTTCGGAGATGTCATCCACTTCCATCCGCTAGGCTTCCGATGAGCATCCATTTAACATCCCTGTTACATACTACCCACGTCCATTCTTTTCCGTTCTGTTTATGCAAATTTTCACCACATTTTGGAGCAGATGACAACGGATGGAGCCACGCCCAAAATTTTGCTCGTCCGCTGTGTCCTTTATGCATACGTTTTGCGTCCTTCGGCCAGTGGGACCAGGCCTTAAGAGCTATTAGTACCGAAAAAATTATATCATTATAGATCATGGTTGAACTGAGACTTCTAAATCCATAGTAACATGTAAGACTCAGCAAAATCTGTATGGGTTATGTTGCACTGATATTAAATGCATGAATATTTGAAACACAAGTGGAAAATGGAACATGGTTAACATCTTCACCTAAAGTTAACATTGAAAAAAAGGAAGCAGCTAACTAGGTAGTTTGCTCAACGAATAGATGAAGAAGCTACATAGTCTCTTTGGGGTTCAGTTAATTTTCTGGTAAAGCTACAGATGTAGCCATGTAATTTTTGGGACAATAATCCCAAAGTGTTTTGCATAATTATTTTTCCAGAATGTTTTTTTTTTAAAAACTTCAGTTTTGGCTGCCACCTGAGTATTTGTCAGTGTCAGGCGGAGCTCCATTCAAAATCCAGGAAAGAAATACTTAGACTCTTTAGTTTAGAGAAAATATATCTTTTACTGAAAGTGAAGTGGTAATTCAGAGAATTCTGAATCTGAGAAATTAGGCGCGCAATTGACATATACAAAGTGATGGAAATGTTCCCACCCCCAATAGTTCAGATGACACTTCCAATTAGAAGTTGTGAATATGATCATGTGGGCATTTTCAGGTGATGATGAGGCCTCTGTCCATTGACCTTGGCATATTTTGATAACAGGTTGCAGTTGCGCAGAGAAAAGAAAGCTAAGTGAGAAATAGAAACCTAACTCTATTGTATGCTTCCCCCCCCCCCCATTTACACAACAGAAGAATGTAACACCCCCAGCTCACTTCCCAGACTTATCCCTTCCTCCCCTTCCCCCTCCCCCCGTTTCTTATGACGAAAGATGCAAAGCAATAGTAGAAGATCTTGAAGGCTGACAGTCAGGCTCTTCTACTAACTATTATCTGGATCCAACCCAATTTAGCTTTTAGAGATCAGTGAGTACCGGTCACAAACAAGAATGAAGGTTGATTATCTCTCTTTTAACTAGGACCTATCATCAGAGCAGAAGTTGGTGATTTTATTCAAGTAATCTTCTTCAACAATGCAAGCCACCCATTCAGCATTCAACCACATGGCCTGAGTTATACCAAAAGCAATGAGGGCTCTTTCTACCACACTCTGTCTGGAGGTAAATGCATGTATGTTAATGTACTCTATCTGTGTAAGCATAATATTAATTAAAGAAATCAACCAAATGTCCTATTATATTTAAATTGGTGGAGGATTGGTGATTTCTTACCATTTTTTACCATTTCAATTTTGAACATATTGCAGGTACTCCAAGTCCAGGCTCACATGTGAAACCTGGAGAGAAATTCATCTATGAATGGGAAGTGCCAGAACCTGTGGGCCCTACAGCGGATGATCCAGATTGTCTAACTATGCTGTATTATTCAGCTTCAGATCCAATCAGGGACACCAATTCTGGCCTGGTGGGCCCACTCTTGGTCTGCAGAAAAGGCATAATGCCTGCTTCCTGGAAACCGGTAATGAATAAAACTAAAATTACCAACCTATTCCAACTATCCTCCTCCCCTTCCTGAAGTATGAAAGAGGTGCATTTTAGAGGACATATTTATTGTATACATTGATATTATAAATTGTGCATTCTTTCTTATTAAACTAATATTCATAACCGAGCAGCTTATCACTATTTAAAAAGTGTATATATTAATGCACATTTTCATCACTGTGACTTCCATCTTCCAGCCTGCTTCATATGCTAACATGGGACAATTTGTTGAACAACTTCAGAGTAGAGCAAGCAGGCATAAAACATTCAGCTAGTGCTCCAAAAGTGTCTTGGTTTATATTCCTCTTTAAGGCTAGGTCCCACTGGCTGACGGATGCAAAACGTATGCAAAAAGGACAGAGCGGACGAGCAAAATTTTGGGGGTGCTCCATCCGTTGTCATCTGTTCCAAAAAGTGGCAAAAATTTGCATAAACAGAACGGAAAAGAAAGGAAAAGAACGGACGTGGGTAGTATGTAGTGGGAATGTTAAGCCCCTGTCCCACTGCACCAACGGATGCAAAGAGGAAACATTGGAAACATCCGTTTAACAACCCCACTACATACTACCCACGTCCATTCTTTTCCTTTCTTTTCCGTTCTGTTTATGCAAATTTTTGCCACTTTTTGGAGCGGATGACAATGGATAGAGCACCCCCGAAATTTTGCTCGCCCGCTGTGTCCTTTTTGCATATGTTTTGCATCCGTCAGCCAGTGGGACTTAGCCTTTAAACGGATGTTCATAGGAAGCCTAGAGGATGTATATAGGATGCAAACCGTTCACTGCTCATCCTTTCTATTTCCATGCTACTAACACTGTGTAGACGTTCCGTGTACCTTTTGTTTCCTCCCTCTTTCCGTTTTCAGCTGCAGCAGATGTGAGTTGCGAGGATGCCCAGAGGATGCAGAGAGGATACAGTGGATGTTTAACAGATGATAAACGGACATAGAACGTTTGTTGCTCGTATGTCACGGATTTATATCGTACACAGTGGAAAGTTCATCCGTTCACAAAGTTTTGTGCAGCTCAAAACTTCTTGAGCGGATGAAAGCTCAGTGGACGGATGCTCAAAGGATAGAGCGTATGAAACACGTATGCAATGAGTACACAACAGATACATAGTGTTTTCCAACATTTTTTAACGTTTTACATCCTCTTTGCATCCGTTGGTGCAGTGGGACAGGGGCTTTAGACTGCAAAAACTAGAGACTCACCAAACACTCAATGAGATGTTTCGTTTTCTGCATAATGGGGAAAATGTTTCATAGGCTTTACAGTATTTACGTCTCAGGATGGCTTTCTCAGGATGACAGCAAATTATCCAATGGTGATGTTATTTACTGCACTAATTGAATCTTTTGTTGTTTCATGCACATAATTGAATTCCATTGGTAATGTTGACTTTAACATTTTGTTGAATTTGCCTAATGAATACATTTGTAGAAGTTAATTGTCAGTTAAATGTTTGAATAGTCCAAGTAATCGGTTTGCAGTCACTGGAATGCCATTAAAATCATTCAGTAGATACAGGCTAGAAAGAGGACCTAATAGTAATAGTAATGAAATTATCCTTTGTTGGCATTCTGAAGTATTTAAAACTTTATATTAGAAATTATATACTTTAAAAGTAACTTAAACATGCATCAACATCTCTAATTGACATGTTCAGCAGCATTGTTTTAAATAATTAACCAACTCTCTGATGTCTAGAAGAAAATGGCATAATTTCAGAGCAATAATAAATTAATCAAGACCCCGAAATGTGTCTTGAATAAAATATCTGCAAAAAGGATAAAGTTGGACAATCACTGCTTTCCTAAGCATGCAGGAAAAGGTCTCTTTTCATTAGGAATAGATCAAAAACAGAATAAGACATTATTCATTTTCTTACTGTGTCTCTTCCTGGCTAGGAAAACCCATTCAAATCTTGAAAATTCTGACTGATTTTATCACTGTAACAATATTCAAATCTTTTTAAAGAAATGATTTAGCTTCCTCCTAAGCTTTTAAATGTTATTTTTCAAATATACAATTGAAGATTTTCTGACCTTTAAAATAATTCTTACTTGATCTTTTTAAAGTTCATCTACAGCAAATCCCATCATAAAATTGTTTTTAATCAAAATTGAGCTTACGTACCACATTAGGTTATTAATCATCCAAGAAGCTTCTAAATATTTATAATTATATATAAACCCTTATTAGTTGCATAATAAACATAATTTTATTATAAGAGATAACCCCATTTATTGATTTTCTTCTTTTTCTATCTTCTTTTACCCATAGGATAACGTAGACAATGAATTTTTCCTTCTTGCAACAGTATTTGATGAAAACCAGAGTTGGTATTTAGATGACAATATCAATAAATTTATAGAACATCCTGAAGAGGTTGATAAAGAGAATGAGGATTTTCAAGAGTCCAATAAGATGCATTGTAAGAGTTTGTGTTTTGTCATATTATTGAATGTAATAAATTAGTTAGCTTTTAAAAACTGTATTCCCCATTTGAGATGAAAGGAGAGAGCAATGCTCATACAACAAACCTCCCACTAGTTTTGCAAATATCAGGAACTGAAGGTCTGATGAATGGAGATATATATAAAATATAGAGGCAATTACTTAATTAAATCACTGCCTAAGTACTCTAGATCATGTTATGGTTTGCACTGAAAAGGTATTTCAAAGTAACATAACAAAAATTAGTGCTTTGAATTAGAAGCCATAATTAAGATTTGGTCACTAGAACCTCTCCCACTCAAAACTTCAGTCTCAATATAATGACATTGCTCTATGAGAATGAATATACCCAGTGGACATATGGTAGGATGTCGAGTGATTATTCAAGAAACAGAAAGAAAAACAAGGTTTGAACAATGAGAATGGAATTTTTAACAGAATTAGTAGTCTTTTATTATAGGTCTCTATCAGTGGTGGAATTCAATTTTTTTTTACTACAGGTTTTGTGGGCATGGCAGGGGAAAGACACTGTAAAATCTCCACTCAAAATTTCCGCTACCAGTTCTCCAGAACTGGTCAGAACCTGCTGAATACCACCTCTGGTCTCTATTTGATATAACTTTTATTTAAAAAAAGAGAAATATTTAACTCTTCTAGGGACAATATTTCCAATCATTATTAATATCCCAGCATTATTATGTTCTTCTTTAATTTATATTTTGGACATTATCAAGAAACTCAGAGATTTTATATGTAGTTCATTAGGTATTATTACATTTTTATTTCTCAAAGGCCTGGATGTTATCTCATTCACTTCCACAATACTTTACACAGGAAAAAGGTTTTATGGATTGAACACAAATATGTAAAATGTCCATATCTAGGCTGTAAAAAAACTAGATGACTATTAAATAACAGTAAGAATTAAGGTTTGCTGTATCTCTTTTTGTTGAATAAATATTGTGTATATTATTGGAGCCTAGCGTAATAAACCTAATAAAGCAGAGATCAAAAATGAAAAAAAATACTAACTGAAGCCCCCGACAATTTCATTTTCAATTGAGGATCTTGGTGATAAAGGATCATGTAGATGATGCTTTCTGTTTTGTTAATTGTAGTATAGTACTAGTATATTTTTTATGAATTTCCATGCTTTTTATTTTGCAGCTATAAATGGATATATGTATGGAAATCAGAAAGGCCTTGAGATGTGTCTTGGAGAGATAGTTTCCTGGCATTTGATCAGCTTGGGAACTGAGGTTGATATTCATGGAATATATTTTTCAGGAAACACTTTTGTGACTAAAGGGACTAGGAAGGATACGGCTAATCTTTTCCCACATACTTCTGCCACAGCTGTTATGAAGCCTGACTCACAAGGTGAACAACATTTACTGTTTATAAAAATACTCCCCAGATATTATTGCGGGGGGTCCAAATGTACCTTTCTCTAAGGTTTTCCCAAATGTGGAAAACCTATTTTTCACATTTGAAAAATAGGAAAACCTATTTCCAAATCATAAATTTGATTCTCTGATCCTGTCTTGCACTTTTAATCCATAATCCAAGATTGTATTTTCCATTGAAAAGCTTATTTTCATGAGCTTTTTTTCTGAGAAATCTATATTGCAGTTCCACACACTCCATGGGCCCTTAATGGAGTCCACAACATAGCCGAAAGAAAGAATATTATATTTGAGGAATATGTTTCAAGGTGTCTTCTTGAAATATGCACTATAACTTGTGACTGGGGGAGAGTCACCATCACAATTTTTTTAAAAAAGTTAAGCTATTTTTAAAGTTATTTTAAAACCCTTTAACCTTTTTAATCTTGTTAAAATAACAGAAGGTTATCTAGGAAATAGTTTGATGGTACACTAAGAACCACCAATTGGTTTCTTGAGAAATTTTAACTGTGTTGTGAGGAAATATTCTGATTCTCTTTGCCAAATGTGAAAAGATGTAGTTGTTTTGTTGTGAGTCAAAGGGCCCTAGAATCACAGAATGATATTTCACAGCCTTCCCCACATCTTGTTACTGCACCAGTCTGCCACCCTCTGGAGATATAAGGGACACAATTCCCAAAATTCTCAACCATCATAGGGTGAAGACCAATGTACTGTTCTGAAAACGATGATATAAAGTAGGTAAGATATTGCATCTTTTGGATGTGCCTGAGGATTTTTTCCCTTATTTGCTTGCTTCAATTAGTTGGTTCATATTTTTTTCTACAGGTCTTTTTGAAGTGGCCTGCCTCACAACAGATCACTACACTGGTGGTATGAGACAAATGTATGAAGTAAAGAGGTGTGGTTCAACAGCAAAAGATGAGCAATACACTCATCAGAAGACCTTCTACATTGCAGCCATAGAAGTTGAATGGGACTATTCCCCTAACAGGACATGGGAACAAGAGAGACATCAGTTCCATGATGAAAGGCAAAACAGCACTAATCAAAATAAAAACATTAGAGAACCTTTTCTTCTATGATGTGCCCAAATTTGTTAGGGAATTATGACTTGGGTCTATTGCAATAACATGGTGCATTCTGCATTCATAAAATTTTGTTGGGCACAGAACTTTATGTGTGGATATGTGAAATTTGACTTCATTTTTTTTTTTAGTCCAGGAAATCCATTCTTAAACAAGGAAGATAAATTCATTGGGTCAAAATACAAGAAAGTGGTTTATCGCGAATATACTGACCAAACATTCAAAATCCTGAAAGAACGGAATGAAGAGGAAGAACATTTGGGAATCTTAGGTATTGGCTTGAATAATTTCAATAAAGATCTGGATCTTTATATTACAGTGTATCATATTTTACAATGCAATCTTCAAAATAACAATTTTGGAAATATTTTGCATGACTGTAGCTTATGCAGTGATTTCAGGATTGAACCAATCCAGTTTTCAATATCTACATGGAACCCTTTTATTTATGTATTTGTTTCAGAATCCTGACACTGGGTTGATTCTAACAGACTCTCATCATCTTTCAGCAACTGCTGCTTTTATATGTGCAACAACTTATCTATACCTACTTGCTTATCTATGTTAATATAATTATGAATAAAGACCCCCCTTGTTAGTTTTGTGAAGATTCCAAACGTGTCATAATCAAGCAATACTGTGTGCATAAAATGTTGATTAAATTTCATATCAATCAAAGCTGCTATGGAAGTGAACAAGGCAGAGCCTCTTCATTTGAAGCGACACTGTAAGTGTAGTTAATCTAGGTCCTGGAAAAATAGTTGGTTCAGTTTATATATAATGCTGAAAATCAAGCCCAACTTTATGAAGAATTTAGGTGCTCCATTAGTTTCGGATACATAGTTCTTCATTATGTCCCAGGAACTTCATATTTACCTTCATATGTTTGGAGGCTTCTTGCCTCTTCAGATTTCTTTTATGGTTGTTTATGGAAGAAATTTGATTTTACTTTATATTTTTATATACTTATTTTTACCTCTTCAAAGGTCCTCTGCTTCTTACAAATGTTGGAGATAAAATTAGAATTGTTTTCAAGAACATGGCCTCTAGGAGTTATTCTATCCATGCACAAGGAATAAAAACTGAGTATCTATTTGTAACAGAAACAGATCCAGGTACATTAATTCATTATATCAGTCCTTAGTTGACAATGAAAGAGAAAAAAAAAAGATGTTGAAAATGTTGCATTTTTAAATTGGCCTAGGCTCCTTGTAACTTTGTGAATAAGTCCATATTGTTTTCTGGATACTACAAAACTCTTTGCATTGTCTTCTTCCAGAATGTTTTCATTAAGTCCTCTTTGTAGCCTATGTTGTTTTATGATCTGAAACAAACATCATAATCATATAATTCTGTTGATTTCATTTTGGTATCAATTGTAATGATTTAGAAAAATTTGGATTTGGAGTTTATTGAGTTTTCATGGAAAAGTAATTTATAGGTTTTTTTTAAACATTCTATTTGTGTACCTAAATGCAAAATGTATGAAGCAAATGTTAATGCTATTCTGTGCAGCTTTTCCTTGATATCTACTCAAAAGCATGGATTTGATTCGTCATTTTGCTATTTGAAAAGAAAAAAATACTAGTATCCATATTCATATTATTTTTGATGTAGTGTACATCCTGCACATCTATCCATTCAGAAGAAATAGCCACATGCATTCAATTGAACTTTATCTCAGCTAGGACTGCAGCAAATTGTACACATTTAAAATTGTCTTAAAATGTCTAAATCACAGGTTTCGGCTTTGTTTTAAGAAAATTAGCTTTGAATAAGTGCTTTAAAATTTATGATGACAGAAGGTGTCACAGAAAGACAAAGGGAAACAGTAGACAGTCCATCCTATTTTGTGTGGGAGGAAATTAAAAAATAACTATGAATAGTAAAACAGAAAGCCAGCTCCTTTTTTTCAGCTTGTATTGCAAAATTTTTCTCCAATAGTGCAAGATTGCAAACTTTATATAAAAAGCACTTCCATTGTTCATTTTTAAAACACTGATTACAAAGGAAAAAACAAGCTATAAAAATAAATCCATGTCTACAATGTATGTTTCATTCAGGTGCAACCGAGGAGTATATCTGGAAAATCCCAGCAAGATCTGGTCCTGAGGAAAAAGATTCTGCCTGTATTCCCTGGGCATATTATTCCACTGTAGATAGAGTTAAGGTAAATTCATAGTGACTATGGTTAAAGTTGTTCCCTTTTCTGGGATTTCTACTGTAGCTCAATATTTTTGGTACAAGTGCAACATTCTATAATTTTGTAATAACTGGAAGATTAAGAAAGGCAGTTGGTCTGGCCTTGCACATCTCATTGATTCTGGAGTGGAGACTTTTTCTAACAGGAGAGATGGAGACTGTGCTGATTATTTTATTTCAATAGCTAAAAATTCAAATGATCTGCAAGCTGATATAATGTGAGTCAAAGAACACAATGAAAAACATAGGACTACTTTTAAATATTGAAATCAACTAGTGACACCAGGTATAGTAACCAATCTTAGAAACAAACTGAGTGCTCACTTGAGAAATAATGACTATCTCAAATAATCAGATCTATCATATATCATATCTCAGAATTACCAGGTGTCTAGGGAAATTCCAGTTCAGCTATTTGTGAGAGGATAAATATTATTTTCAGATTTACATTTGTAACTGTTTTAATATACATTATTAAATATAAATTGATTTTTTGGGAGAGGCAACTTAAAAGTACCACAAATGTTAGCAGGAAACACATTTCTATTTAAAATGAATGTTAATATAAAAGGTTGGATCCACATTAAATCATGTACAGGTTCCATAAAATTAAATGAAAAGCAATATATATATGTGGCTATTTTGACATACTGTCCTAGTGATGGTACAAGGTGATCATTGTTATTATTATTTTATTTCAGGACCTAAATAGTGGATTAATAGGAACACTAGTTGTCTGTCGCAATGAAGTTTTTCCTCTAATTCCACACCCCAAACTTCTGCAGTTTGCTCTTCTTTTTCTGGTGTTTGATGAAAATGAATCATGGTACTTGGATGAAAATATCAAGTTGTATTCCACCAATCCAGGAGATGTAAACAAGGAAGATGAGGAATTCATTGAAAGCAATAAAATGCATGGTATGCTTGGATATAGAATTCCAGTATTTTGGAAGAACAATTACCGCACATCACTTAAAGTGGCACTACATAATGTATAAGTGGGCAAAAATGCATTTCTGTACTGTGTCACACCCATGCATGCACACACATAAACACACAAGCAGTGGAAAACTGCAGTATTTGTAAGATTGTGATAGACAACATAAAGATATTCTTGTGAAGGGCTACTGCCTTACTCAGGCTAAACAAGTTCACCAACTTGTTTAGCCTGAGTAAGGCAGTAGCCCTCCACAAGAATTTTGGTTTCTTATGTGGCCTATTGGGAAATTAATTGTCCTGACATAAACACCATATAAACACTATGGTGCCAACTCTACTAAGCTCAGTCTATTGATATCAGAGACAAAACTCTGCAACTGAGGGAAGATAACAATTGATTCTTGAATGCATATCATGGAGGGTTGTCCAAGGGTAATTAGAAGGTCTTAGATTGCTCTGATCTTTCACCTCAAATTGAGTTAGCGGATCACCTCTAATTATCTTGGGCAATGATTTCTGTTAAGCTTTTGATAGGCTTGGTGTTTGTGCTAAATTTATTAGATTGATATGGAGCTCAATAACTGGAAATAAACAGCACTTCTATAACAAATATTTTTTTCCTTTAGCCATTAACGGAAAAGTGTTTGGAAACTTGCATGGTCTTACAATGCATGTTGGAGACAAAGTAAACTGGTACTTGTTAGGAATGGGAAATGAAGTTGACATGCACACAGCACATTTCCATGGCCATAGCTTCGATTACAAGGTAAAAACAAGCATTTTTAAAGATAGAACTAAAAAGAAGGTATATACCTAGCTAAGAGATAAAGAATTATGTCGGACAACTGAACACACAAAACTTTCTTAAGTCAGATAACTAATTCAGTTAAACTAAGTTTGCCCATTTTGGTTGGCCATTGTTTTATAGTTTCCAGCTAGGGCACTGAAGTGCCAACTTTATCCTTCAATTTTACATTTCTTTCTCTTTCCTCCCTTTGTGACTTTAACCATGGAACAAAATATATTCTATTTATCTGGTAAGGATGCATGTTGTCTAGTAAGTGCCCTAACATCCATAAGTAAATTTGGAAATTGTATACGGATTCAGTTGAAAGCAACTTTTTGACAAATGCATGAAAAAAGTAGTGCCATCGTCTAGTATTTTTCCAATAATCCAACTTCCATATCTGCAGTATTATTTTTCCCTTGAGGACAGAACAGGTTTCACTTAGGTCTACTTTCTACTAATATTAATTGGCTTTAAGTACGGTAGTAATTTAAGGTCTGCAATCATAGATGTTTAAATGTTTGAGTTTTCTTAAGTTAGAAAGTACTTATGTGTTAAAATATTTAAAATGTTATGATGCCCTTTATTCATGTTGTTGCATTCTTGCAATGAATTAATTAGTATTAGAAGAACTACATAAATATATCGTTATTTTTTCTCTCCAAAAGTACAATAGAACTTTCCGAGGAGATGTTTATGATCTGTTCCCTGGGACATTTCAAACTGTTGAGATGTGGCCAAAATATCCCGGGACGTGGCTACTGCACTGTCATGTGACTGACCACATCCATGCTGGCATGGAAACTACTTACTCTGTGCTCCCAAATTAAAGGTAAATATTAATTTGCTTGAAGGAGAAAAAACTATGAAATGCATCAGTTTTTCCACCTGATGCTATTCAGCTTTGAAAGTCATTTCCTAGAATCTATCTGCAGTATAGCCAATGCAGTGCCAGACAGGTATTTTAAGGATGACATCATGGTGGCTGGGAAAAATTGACCCATAAAATGGCCAGTGAAAGGAAGTATAATTTTACTTATCCAACTTTTTTTCTGGATTTTATCTCCCATGCCAAACTACAGAAATCAAATAGGGGTTTTAACTTGGGAGTCTCCAGTTCAAGTCCAACATTTTAACCCCTGCAACCATTATCTCTCTAATGAAGGTGTATGTTTGTTCAAGTAAACTGGTAGTTTTTAATCTCATAGTGCTGATATTTGCATATGTTTTATTCTATTGGAAGAAATTTGGATCTCTGTTTTCGTTATTAACATACACATACTTCTTTCTATCTATCTATCTATCTATCTATCTATCTATCTATCTATCTATCT
>BLBF01000040.1:30276405-30286408 GCA_015471245.1 Laticauda colubrina
TCTATCTATCTATCTATCTATCTATCTATCTATCTATCTATCTATCTATCTATCTATCTCCTAAGGTTGTTTCCATTGCCATTTTGAAAAGGAGTGAAATTCTGAAAATAAGTAATACAAATGGAGTACCCCATGTCTTGAAATAATAGCAGACCTGGATGAAGCTTGCTAGTTAAACTGGTGTCTGCAAACAAATAGCTGTCTTCTCTTTGAACCTATTCACAAGGTCAGGTTTCAGAGGCTACACTGTATATGAAACCTGATGAACTCCTGATATTCATGAGGAGTTTTGGACTACAGAACTTATAGTTCAAAGCCATGCCAACTGGGAGTTGCACGCAAAATATTTGCAGTATACCACCTTGCCTAGTTTTAGCATAAACAAATACTTTTAAAGCACTAGTTTCTTAAAATTCTAGCCCTTGTTATATGAATGAAAGGGGAAAAATGAACAGCATACTTTGTGGCTATGTTAAGAATATTAAAGTATATATTAGCTAAAACTAAATTATTTTTTGAAAACACTGACTTTTACTTTCTATCATTTACAGCAGTGACAACAGACAAATGAAGTTATGAACTTCAGCCGAATTCTTAAATGATTAAATGGAAAAATGGTTCTACTGTGATGAGCATGACTCTAAGTATTGACAGATTTTTTTTCAATCTACTGATAATTAAAATAAATTTAGAGTGGATGTTTTTGTATGGAAGCTTAGTTAGGATTGATAGATTGTTATTTTCTATTTCTAATTCCACAACTTTTCTGTTAGCATTTTAAAATATCTTCTTTTAAAATCATTAAACTAGTTTTGAAGATTCTTCAAAAGTCAATATGAATGTGAGATCTGGCTCATATTACAACTGCAGAGACAGAAAAAAATAAAGGCGGAAGAAATAGCAACCTTTGTCACAGTTAATGTTGGGACTTTGTGATGCTTGCTAAGCCAACCTTATAAATTGCCTCCATAATCTGATTTCTAATCTAATTCAATTTTAGAAAACTTGAAGAAACTCATTGTTTGCAACACAAATAATCTGCATGGGACCTAATCTGCTGAAACTTCTGGCTCTTAGAATTCTTGTGAAATTATTCTTTTATCTGCCCTAGCAGCTGTGGCAAACAAATATTTCCAAGTTAAACAGTACACATGACTGATGTTTAGGGAAAAGCCCCGAATGACAATTGCACTAAATATTTACTTAGAAAGGCCCCTTCACAACTTCATGTGATTTCTAGTCAGCTCACATACACCACAAGCAGTTTAGAGTAATGAAACTTTTGTAAAACCTATCCCAAGCAGCAAGGATAAGGTGTTAGGACAGGGAGAGAATAGGGAAGAAAGATTTGGCCCAGTTATAACTTGTTCGAGGGGCAAGATTTAGTTTTATGTAGGTTTAATGCTGGGAAAGATTGAGGGCAATAGAAGAAGGGGACAACAGAGAATTAGGTGGCTGGATGGAGTCACTGAAGCAGTAGGCATGAGTTTAAATGGATTCCAGAAGATGGCATAGGACAGGAAGGCCTGGAGGAACGTTGTCCATGGGGTCATGATGGGTCAGACACAACTTTGCAACTAACAATGACAACAACAAAGGCTTAATGCACTTATTCTATTTTGTCTCTCACCAAAATAATCTAGAGTCATTGCTGCTTTTTTGAAGTGCACTTTGGGAAGCTTCAAAGTTTAATATAGAAGAGGCTAGGGGTGGGGATGCATATTACCAACATCTCCCCTATCTGTTTAGCTCAGTGTTTGAGCTCTGGCAGTTAAACTCCAGACATCTTCATGCTGTCAAAGCTGAGAATCACCAGTTTACTTGTACTGTACTGTTACCACAGATCACTTGACAATCTGTAGAGATCCAAACCTTACTCTTCCCATTTACATGGGAATATGCTTGGAGTATCCAGCATTCAAAGTGTTAATAGTTGCATCATGAAGTTTTGTTCATTTGCGTAACTTTGCACCCCACAAGACCAATCGAGATAGCAGATACTTCTTATGTTTATGTCACCAATCTTCTGCTGCACTGAAGCAAGTGGGGCAAGAAGAACGCTGCATTCCCATCTTCAGGTAAAACATTAAGGAAGTCTCTCAATTCCAGTGCTGTGGCAATAACTGATAAAGTTTCTGGACAAAAAAGGATACAAACATTGTATTTAATACCCATGATTAGAGCTAGTTCTTGTCTTACAACCATTCATTTAATGATCACTTTAACTTATAACAGCACTAAAAAAAAGTGATCAGCTGACAACTAATCCTTCTACTTATAACCGCCATAGCATCAGTCAAGCGATCAACATTTGAGAGCTTGGCAACCAACATACATTTATAAGGTCCTGACTACCTTCTGTGACCTTCCCAACCAGTGGTGGGATTCAAATTTTGACTACCGGTTCTGTGGGCGTGGCTAGGTAGGTGTAGCAGGGAAAGGATACTGTAAAATCTCTAGTTAAAGGTGGTATTTGCCAGTTCTTTGAACTACTCAAACTTTTTGCTACCAAGTCTCCAGAACTGGTCAGAACCTGCTGAATACCACCTCTGCCCCAACCATCTTCTGGGAAAGACAATGTGGGCAGGAAACTGGATTCGCTAAAGAACTGTACTGATTTTCTTAGGAACTATACTGATTTCTTTAACAATTGTGGCAAAAAATGAAACAAATTTGGGTGCGCTCATTTAACCACTGCACTGTTTGACAACCGAAATTCTGGTTCCAATTGTGGCATAATTTGAGTACTACCTGTATCTCCATCAACTTTTAATGGAGATAAGATGGGTGGCATAAAGTTTTAATTAATAAATGAATGAGCAAACATTGCTCCTTGAAGACTGTTGCTTGTGATCTACATCTAACAAAAAAATGTGTGATTTGCACTAAATCCAGTTCTTCAATTTAGTCACTAAATGTAAACACTCCATAAAATCCTCTTAAGAACAAAAGGCTATTCTATGTACTGCAAAAGCTCTACATTTCTGCTGTGCTATAATTCATTTTGTTACCTTGCAAGGATGACAGAAATACAGGGTAGTTTTCACCAACATGCCTAGTTCGTTTACAGAGTTCAGGAAGAAGTTTGTTCCACCATAAAGCCTAAAGCCGGTCAGAAAACAAGTTCCAGGTAGAAAATCAAGAGTGTTATTCTTAAAGGAATATAACTCTTCTTCTTTTACGGCTGCTGTTTATATTTACTCATAAAAGCATGGCAGTAAGCATGTTAAATAGCAAACCTTTAAATATGTCAGACTTGCTGCTGATGTGTTCCACATGTGATTTGTTCAGTAGAGATTCAAGATTTATCAACTAATGAAGTGGGATCTGAGCCCTTTCCAGTGCCATTCTAAGTGCTGAAGAGCATAGGGAAAGGGGAGGGGCATTCAACAGCCTGCGATAACTCCTGAAGACTCATTTTCTGAATATTATTTATCATCTTATCTCCTACTTAAATTATTGGAGTAAGTCAGAATCTCAGGGTAGGTATTCTGTTTAAGTGAAATAAATACAATGACTAGCACTGATGATGTTACCTAGTTTGGGCAATGAAACGTCTGCAAGAAAACAAGCAAGGACCCCTCACATATTGCTTCATTTTCATTTTAGAACTAAAATTTTCAGTGAGCATTGCCTGGACTAGCCTTTTTCAATCAGATAGTCTGCTGGTTTTAGTGGTCAGAAAATTTAAGAAGTATGGATTAAAAACAACGGAAGTTGGGCAAAGGTTAGAACATACAAGTCTCCCTGCTGATTCTTAAAATGCACACACAGAGTTAGTAACCCAATATACTTCCATACACATCTATGATCTATTGTCAGCATAACGTATATATGTGGTTATTGTTAAGAAACACCTGCATAATTTATACAGCCAGCAAGTTTCTGGAAAACACAATTACTTTAAGTACGAGATATAATAAGGCAAGAAAACATCTGGCTGCTGAAACTACATTGAGGAAACCATAAAAATACTTTATAATCTTCAAAATTTTGTAACATGTGTTCTGGTAAGTATCCCCATGTCACCATTTTAACGAAATAGAAGTTAAGCACTTCCCACATTCAATATAATGGGGTCGCTTTGCTCAGAGTTTTAAAACCGTTGACTAGATATGGTATAATAAAATTTCATTTTAGGGACTGATATAAAATGATCCTGTGAAACTATTAAAATGAAACTGCAATAGTTTGGGTTTTAGAAGGGCAGGAAAAAAGAGAGAGAGAAATACAATTATTAACACTCGCCTGATGTTCATCCCTCAGCTCATGCTGGGCATAAGGTATGACAGCTTCAGGGCATCTATCCAGAAGTTTGTCAATACCTGCTTCATGCTGTCCTAAACATGTATCACAAAGAACGTGTATACTCAGACCAGAAATAGAATCTTCTGGAATATTCTTCACAAATGGGAGAATGGAGGATATTCTGAAGGATGGACTGCATAAGAGAGACTGCAGAAAGAACAGGAGAACAGACATGTTCGGTCTGGAAAAGCACACCAAAATGGAAAAAAAAACAATGAACAACTTATCTTGATATGAAGTTTCTGAACTTAAGGATTTAAAAGTTATAGCTCTCACTGAGGTTTTCATCTTTAAGAACTACAAGACTAAGACAGTACAGAATTGAAGCAACCACAAATTTGATTTTGACTTACATTAAGTCTTCCTTTCCCTTTGTTATTTTATGCTAGTCTTTAAAACAATAGCCAGGAATAACTATTTTGCTCAGTCTAGAACAGTTTTCCTTGTTTAATACTAGGATATTTTCATACTGATCCAAAGTATTTTATCTGCCAAATGGTTCCAGTGTGGTGTGTGTGAGGACACAGTACTTAAAGCAGGTTTTTGAAGGAGACTGTGCTGAAGGAAAACATCAGCATTCTTGTGAGTAAGGCACAGCACCAGACTGTGAATGTCTGCAGACTAAATGCTGATCTGGAGAAAGGGCAGCTGTGGGAAAGGAGAACTGGGGAAAAGATTGAGGGAGACAGTGGATGCCAGAAGAAGACAAAGGGAACAGATAGAGAAAGCACCTGCTTGATTATCCTTACCAGGCCTGCATAAACCAGCCTCCCATCTTCCTATGGTGTCTAGCTGGGAAGAAAAGACAGCTGGCTCCTTATGCTAGAAAACTTTATCCAGAGGAAGGGAAGGATCAGAAACTACCCAAGTAAGGAGTTGATTATATGCTCATCATTGAGGTTGGAAGTATTACTGAAACTGCCTGCAGAAGAGCAAACCTCAAATTCCTGCTGCCATACCCGTTTATGTCCTGGTTATTTTATTTTGAGCTTTACTGTTATTTCTTGATCTGGACTGCTGAGGTATGTTTTTGTTTTCAAGCCTTGTCACTAAATGCTCAAGAAACTGGGGAGAATACATTTTAGCAAATTTTCAATAGCAGGGCTGTCAAATTCCCAGCCTGTGGGTTGGATGCACCATGCACTGGCCACACCCATGCCCAGTTTAGCGAAGGGGAAAAAAGTCCTGATACATCATGTGATGCCACCGTGATGATATAAGTTTGATACTCCTGCTCTATAGCCTGGAGAATCCAGTGTACCTTTTCTCTTATTTGCTAGTTAGCACTCTACTTCTCTGTCTACAAGGTCCCTTCCACACTGGTATCCTATGGTTAGAAGTTCTAGAGTTTTTGTACTGCAGCTACTGCCCCTTGCTTCATTCATCTCTTTCTTTTTCTCCCCATCAGAGCTCCAGAAGAAGTTTAATTACTCTTTAATTACAGGTTACAGTTATTGTACATTCTTTTAAATAAATTCTATAGGATAGCCTTATCTTTAAACAAGTAATGACAGCCATTAATCTTTAAACAAATAATGACAGTCATTAATAAACTGACTGTAGTTGAGAAAACAGGATAGCTTTCAATCAGTTAAACATTTCTTTAAAGGTTCTTAACACTGGTAGGCATTTTAGCATCCATATATACCTTTGAAAAGGTAAGTGGAATAAATCTAGCTCCTTTGAGCAACTACTATTTAATTTGGATATCCACAAAACAGAAATTATGTGATTCAAAACCAAACCATTTTGCTTGCAAAAATCTGGCAATGATTAGATATCAGCAAAGGATACCAAAACAAAATAAAATTAACTCTCCACTGGGAGTCATTTGGATTTTTATAGCCCAGATTTGATCACCTTTTTTCAGTTAGGGACAATCATTTGTCCTTGGGATACAGACAATTTAAGTATAAGGAATGTGAGGAGAAAGAGGTTTACCTCTTACACAAGATGTAACACTTGTTGTCAACTATCTCCTCCATGGCAGGACACTGTCAGTTCATTAAGCAAACATGTTTTTAAAAAGTTAGGAAACTGAATCTGAATCTAGTATGCCTATGTTGAAAGCTAATATTGAGACACTCAGCAACATGGATTTCTACTATTCATTCCAATATTTCAAGGTTTCTCTATTGTTTTATTCCCTTATCTTACCCTAATCATAAACCTATTGATCATAGAATAGGGGACATTTATTTATTATTGGTAGTTCTATTCCTCTTCATTTCAGAAGTTGCTTGTTAGTTATTATTAGTTTAATTGGCCTATACTTGTACAGATGTCAAAGGTGCCATACTTGTAATTTTGAAAGGTCATCACATGAATTCCAGTCAGGAAGAGGTACTAATGACATCATGAATATAATCCAAGAAAATATAAGTCCATAATCACTGCAGGAATTTATCTGAAAGAACCAAACAAAAGATATTGTAAAAAAGCAAAGACAGTCATTTGCACTGCAGACATGTTTACATTCAGGTTTCTAATTCAATATTTACTGCAAAGATAGTTATCTTTGCTTAATTAAAAATAACCATAATAATCTACCATTTGATACTGCACTATGTTCTTAAGAAATGCAAGGCCTTTGATGATTAGATATTTTAACTATGCATTTAGACAGGAAATAACAATTTTGTAACAATATCAACAAATATCATTTTTCACTGATATTTGGGGATTTAATATATCATTTTTTTCTCAAATTAAACCATGTAAAGAATTACAGAGCCCAATTTCCCTTTGCTATATTAGCAAGATCACAGAATATTTCTGTGATTGCCCATGCTATATACAAATCTCTAACGCAGCTGGGAGCACATCGTAGAAAAATAAGAAACGATGGCACAGTATTGCAGGCAAACTCTGCCTACAGTCTGGAGTTCGATCCAGACCAGCTCAAGGTTGACTCAGCCTTCCATCCCTCTGAGTTTGGCATAATGAGGACCCAAATTGTTGAGGGCAATATGCTGACTCTGTAAACAACTCAGAGAGTGTTGTAAAGCACTATGGGGCTGTATGTAAGGCAAGAATTGCTATTGCTATTCAAGCCTTGGCTTATCCTGATGTGCAATCTCTCTTTTCCCTATCCAAAGCACTTTACCAAATCTTCAGTGGTTTTTAGAGGCTCAGTGTCAGGAAGCTCTTTCCTGGACAGTCTCCAAATGTACTGTGTAGCAAGTTTAAAATGCAACTTTTGTGCAACCTCTTCCTGAGTACATGCTACAAGCAAAGCTTCCCAGAAGTCTACCAAGAGTTGGGGAACAGCATCTTCATTTTTACCACTCAGCATCTGCATTCCAAAAATATAAAAAGGAATTACTTGCACTGTCCACCACTGCAGCTCTTTTCCCCTCAAAAGCTGAAGAGGTCACTGGCTATCAAAGATTGTTCCAGTGTTCAATCAGTTTGTTTTAAATACTGCTAAGCTTTAAATTGGTGAGTTCATTCTTCATTTAAAATGCAAAGTGAATAATGAACTGCAAATAAGCCTTACTTTGGTTAATTGATATGCATGAATCAAACTATTACACTAAACTATTACACAAAGTTAGGAAAGAATAGATGTATTTTCCCACAAGAAAAATCTACACTTAGAATTGATATTGCGTTATCATTTTCAATGCTATTCCATTTTCCCATAAAAAGCCATGCTTTTCAATGACAGCAATTAAAATCAATCTTTGGCTGTAGTAATTATCTAATACATGAATTAGACTATTGAATTCTTTATATTTCTCTTTTGTAGATTATGAGAAAAAAATTGACTCCAAATTTTATATATCCTTTAATCATAAAGTCTACAGTCTAGAAACAGAACTATCTTTGCAGATCTTAACTATAAGGGATGGGATGTGTGGGGGAGCTATGCTTTTTTTCTTTTTATTTTTTATATATATATACTTTTTATTTTATATACTGTGTTTTAATTGCTTATAAACCATCTAGAGTGACTATGAGTGAGTAGGCTGCCAGATAACTTTCCTAAATAAATATATAAATAAAAGGAGCAAAAAATGTTCCACAACAAACCTTGATATAAGAATTTGCTTCTTCCAGTTCCATTTTATTATTTTCATGTAAAGCCAATAATGAAGCTAGGAGAAATCCAGGTCTGGTCTCTTTGAGGTACAAAGCAAGTTCAGTTGGGAACATTTGTCCTTTATTGTGCTGTTTTAAAAGTCTTGGCTCCCGAATAAAACCACATACCAATTTCATCTGCAGATAAAATACAAGATCTAGCTGGTGGATTCCACTCTACATTTTGAATGGTATCTAATTCATTTTTCTCAATCTAATTTTTTTTAAAAAAAACAGCAAAAATATATGCCTAGATTCGACTTATTTCAAAAGACCAGGATTCAGATGGTATTCCTAATGTTAATGGATATTACACAGTAAACAAGCTATTGGACTCAATGTTTTACTGCTTTCTTTTGCAGAATGATCAAGCCACGATACATTAATTGCTGTGGTTTATACTTGTATCCATACATTGTATGGAAGAAGTTTTAATCATGCTTTATTAAGTTACTACTGACTGAGTTTACACACATAAAGCTGAAAGTAGATTTAAAACATTTTGAATTAACGTTAACTTGGTCACCAGCAATAGCTTTAAATGGGGCTATCAAATTCATCCACAGTCCAAGATCTGAAAACTAGAGTTAAAAACTGATTTGCAAATAATACAATCATTATTTGTAAATATCCCCACTAGGAATAGTTCTTGGAAAGAATGGGAAAAAAGGTTGTTTTCAGTTCCTGATGTTCATTATATCCATGGCTGAACAGGACCTACCTAAAAGGCATTTCACTTTCTGAGACTCCATTGTTTGATGAGACAAAAACTTGTTCAACCCCACAGACTAGATTTTGCCAAAAAAAATGTAGAGAATATTATGTATAGAAGTTTGGGATAAAAGAATGCCAACAATATTGCAGCAAAGACACTGTTCCACGTGGGATCCACAATTGATTTTTTGACACATAAAACACAACCTGGTATTCTCCTGATGTGGTGGATCACAACCATAAAGGCAATTCTGGTCTGGAGTTACAGTATTTACAGTTCATGATATCCTAAGGTCATTAGAATACGAAAAACTAACAAAAATGTAAGGACAGAAGAGGAATACTATGTTCATCTAACAAAGAACCAGAGCAAAAACTTATCCATCAGATCTTATTGTGCAATGTAACTTCTATCTTTTTTCTCTAATAATGTGAATTGCAAAAACAATATGACTAAAATGAAATAGAACAGCCATTTCCTCTCCTCTCTTGAAAAGAGGAATCATTCTTTCAAGCTTAGGACAGAATGCCAAGACAAACCTTTGTCACTTTGACTGCTACAGGGAGGATAATGGAAACTTACCCCATGCTAATCATATTGTCTGCCCTAGAATATTACGCTATATAGGAATAGCTGCAATAGGAATCTTTTTCCATCATCTGAGATACTGGGGTCTAGGGCCTTCAGTCTGCAGATGAGAGCTCTGCTCCAGTATCTCTATTCTTCTCCAAAAAGGTGAACAGACTGAAATGTCTGCTGGGGAGGGGAGCTTCATGGGAGATATACTTCCAAACATAATTGTTGGAAGAATGTTGGTACCACTTACCTCTTTCATGCTGTAATGGTGTATGTATGTATGTATGTATGTATGTATGTATGTATGTATGTATGTATGTA
>BLBF01000040.1:30293388-30407355 GCA_015471245.1 Laticauda colubrina
GCAATGATACACAGTTGCAAACACATAAATGATACATAGTTACAACACATGTGTATGGTATATAATTAAGACATTTTTGGAAAGACCATATCTAACATCACATTATCACAAAATATCAAAATGCCAGGAAACCAAGATTTTCAGCCCAGTTCAGTAAGATTCAATTGATACTACACTGATGAGTTTGGTATTAAACCCAAAAGATCAACAGGAACTGGATCTGATCCTTGGACCTTGCCATTAATTGGATGCAAAGAGTGGACAAAGTTGGTATGAGCCTGAATACAACACAGACTATTCCTATAATCTCTTCTCATAATCAATATATCCTTCTCTTATTGCATTCAACTTCTTTACATCATGTTACAATCTGTAACTCAAAGAAAATTTTAAAGTAAAATATGAATTCAAAACAGACCATTAAAAAAAATTGTAGCCTCTATAAACTTTCAACTGAATTTATATAAATTTCTAAATTGCCACAACATTCCAATTTAATTGGATTTATGATTCTGAAATTCTCACAAAAAAGCTATTTAAATATTACTCTGACCCAAATTCTTAGGTTACTGAAATTAAAGTTTGCTATCAATATATGGTATTTATTGAAAATATTTCCCCATTATAAGCTATAGCTTTGTCTCTCATATGGTAATATAATATTGGAAATGGGATATATTTTTCCACAACTTCCATAATGACAATGAAGGTTCAAAAATGTACCTGATTCATGTATTGGAAGCAGCTGAAGAGAGTGCAGTTTGGCATCTTCAATGGAAAAAGGAAATGAGGAAACATCAAGAGCAAAACGCCTACAAAGAAAAGTGACAAAAGAAAAGATAAGCCAGCAGTTTCCTATGTTTACAGTGAAATCGCAGGAATCTTTATGCAGTCTTTCGCTTTCATATTGCGTTGGAAGCTGCTCATGCAGAAACAGCATCCAATTTAAGCAGGGTGCAGTAGAAGTAAAGTTCTCTGTGCATTAGCAAACAAGTATGTAAGACTGACTAGTCTTCTACTTTGAGCATTCCTTAGCAGTTCTAACAATTTGCATTTTTTGTTGCTAAAATAACCTCCTAAAACTGGCACATAAGACACTTTAGGTGTTCCTATTGTTTCTTGGGTGTATTACAGGGGTGTCAAACTCATGTCATCATGGCAGTATCACATGATGTATCAGGACTTTCCCCTCCTTCTTTAAACTGGGTGTGGCCATTGCCAGCACATGATGCATCTGGCCCCTAGGCCGGTAGTTTGACAGCTCTGGTATATTAGAACAGAATAACAGAGTTGTAAGGGAGCTTAAAGGTCTTGTAGTCCAATCCTGAGCTCAAGCAGGATACCCTGTACCATTCCAGATAGGTAGCTATCCAGTCTCTTCTTAAAAGCCTCCTGTGATAAAGCACTCACAACTCCTGAAGGCAAACTATTTCAATGGTTGATTGTTCTCACTGTCAGGAAATTACTTCTTAATTCTAGGTTAGATCTTTGATTAATTTCCATCCTTTGTTTATCTTGCCTTTTACTTAACATGAAATCAAATAAATGGCTTACATAGTTTCTACAGGTAAAAAAAATCCAATGTAAATACTAGTAAATAGTTTTTTTAACAAGTAGTCCTCTTACAGTTGAAATTTCTGCTCTAGATCAGTGTGGTTGTAATGCAAATCATCACATGCCCCGATCAATTTCACAAGCATTTTTACCACAGTTTTCTTGTTAAGCAAATCACACAATGGATAAATGAAATCAGGCTTCTCCAATTGACTTTGCTTGTTGAAAGTCAGCTGGGAAAGTCACAGACCACAATCGCATGACCGCAAGAGGCAGCAACTATTGTAAATGTAAGCTAGTTGCCAAGCAACTGAAAGGCAATCACATGCCAGTGGGGCTGCTATGATGGTTAACTTCAAATATGACTTTGTAATAGTTTTTTCTAAGACCATTACAACATTATGTTGACAAACCATTGCAAGTTGAGGACTAATTGATTCATTTCTGAAAATGTTGGATGCTGATACTTTATGTAATTTAAGAAATTATTTACATCAACATAATCACTAGCATATATCACTATATTAGCGAGTATTTGCTGCTGGAAAAAGAGACATAAAATACTAAAAAAATTTTTTGAATAAAGTTTGATTGAATTTTAGCAAAACAAATAAAACATCTTATTTGAGTACAG
Organism: Laticauda colubrina; assembly: GCA_015471245.1. Taxonomy (NCBI): domain Eukaryota; kingdom Metazoa; phylum Chordata; class Lepidosauria; order Squamata; family Elapidae; genus Laticauda; species Laticauda colubrina. Next base: position 30,295,577 of record BLBF01000040.1, read on the forward strand.
CATGGTTCCAGGTTATCACATTTCCATGCAGACACAATTTCATATACATATTCATCTTATATATTCAACTTCATATCTTATTATTCTTTTTCCAACTTCTCACTATTTCTTCCTTTACTTTTCTTAATTTTCTTTTATGATTATCTAATTTTCTACTTATTTAATTGTATTTCTTTTACCTAAATTTCTATATCTTTTTATTCATTATACTTATACTTTCATCTGTCTTATTTACAATTTCATTATGTTCTCTTCCAACATTCTTAAAAAATTCTCTTTATGATTGCCAAAGTGAAACACCTTTTTATTGTTATTATCATATAAAATTTCATTAAACATTAAATTTATGCATTCTAAAATTATAACATTCAAATTTCTAATAACTATTTTATATCATGTAAATCTCATCATTCAGACTAAGCATACCATTGGATAGACATACAGTTTTATCTTATAAGTCATTTACTATTAAAAAGCAAAATAATTATTCAAATTCATTCCAGTAACTGGAATAAACCTTTCACATTTCTTTTCAATATTTTATCAATATTTAAGGCCCTGTCACACTGCCCAATGGATGCAAAATGGACACGACGGACGAGAAAAATGTTCCATCTGTTATTATCCGCTCTCAGAAGGGGCAAAAATTTGCATAACCGGAGCGGATAACACGGACGGAGGGAGGACGCAGGGCGGATGGAAAGTGGATGCAGAACGGAAGCCCAGCGGATGGAAGCAGATGGTAGCAGATGCCACATCCGCTAGGCTTCCGGGGGGCCACAGCAAAGTGGATACGGAACGGATACAGTGGATGCACAGTGGATGCACAGCGGATGAAGCGGATGCACAGTGGATGTACAGCGGAAACCTAGCGGATGCCGAGCGTTAATTGCGCATGCGGGGAGGATGCATTGCGTCAGCCCCGCGGATATAACGGAAGCAGCTCAGAAGCGGGTCGCCATTCAGAGGAAAGACCTGCTTCCAGACACATCGACTGCATTGCCTGTCCTGCCTGCATGTCTGCCTGCAAGCCTTGCTGCCAGCTTTGCTGCCAGCCTCCCTGCCAGCCTTGCTGTCTGCCTGCCTGCCAGCCTTGGTTCATGCCTGCCTGCAAGTCTTGCTGCCAGCCTTGCTGCCAGTCTCCCTGCCAGCCTTGCTGTCTGCCTGCCAGCCTTGCTGCCAGCCTTGCTGTCTGCCTGCCTGCCAGCCTTGCTGCCAGCCAGTCTGCCTGTCAGCCTTGGTGCCTGCCAGCCTTGGTTCATGCCTGCCTGCCAGCCTTGGTGTCTGCCTGCCTGCCAGCCTTCCTGCCAGCCTTGGTGCCTGCCAGCCTTCCTGCCAGCCTGCCAGCCGTCCTGCCAGCCTCCCTGCCAGCCTTGGTGCCTGCCTCCCTGCCAGCCTTCCTGCCAGCCTTGGTGCCTGCCTCCCTGCCAGCCTTCCTGCCAGCCTTGGTTCCTGCCAGCCTTCCTGCCAGCCAGCAACCCCACAACCATGCTGAAGCACAGCAAGCCTCAGCCATCTGCTGCCAGCCTTGGCAAGAGGGACAGGGCTACCATCCCGCCCCCTGGCCCTCACTCTGGTTCTGCTGGGGCTTCTGCAGCACGGGCTCGCTCTTCTGGGGCTGGGGCTACTGCTGCTTCTGCTTTTGGAGGAGCTGATGACAAGCACTCCAGCACCAGCCACCTCCACAGCACCTGCACCCTTCACCCTGAGACTGAGCGACCAAGAGGAGTGCCAGACTCATTTTTGTTTTATAGCTTCTTGTTAGTAAAGTCTATTTTTGATTCATACACTTGCTTCATTTCTTTTTTTTAATAAAGTCTTGCTGGAAACTTTTAGAAATGGTTTCAGCCTTTGCATGCTTGTGGGATGGGTTAAGATAGCAGTGGAATGGGTAATAGCAGTGGGATGGGCAGGGATACCTTTGGAATGGCTAATAGCTGTGGGATAGATAAACCTCCAGTGCAAGCATAGTGGGACTGGATGGTCCACCCTCCCAGGTGCCACACCTTTGGCCCTTTATTATCAATAACAATGTAAGCATTGATCCAGACATTTGAACATAAACACAACTCTTTATTAAACGCCCTGTTCATTGTAGGCCCACCCAACATACATGGCCCAATCTCATCAGTGTGATGAGACAGGCTGAAGGAAGCATCCATTAAGCATCTACCATCCTGTCTTGCCACTCCACTGCTCCAGCTGGGGAGTTGCATCAGTGTTTCAGGAGGTTGCGCTGCTTCTTCGCTTCATGTGAGGCTCTGTTGGGGCCTTGCACATCCACAATGTCTATCAGGTTTCGCCCTTGCCTCCATTCCCCAGGCTCCATGTCCCCATTGCCTTGTTGGAGGTCCACGAGCCTGTTCTGCAAGACTGGGTAGCGGGTGCACATGAGATTGTGCAGGATGCAGTAAGCTTCCATGATCCTCCTCACGGTCTCTGGGCGATGCTGCATGGTGGTGAGAAGTACCTGGAACCTGTTGGCCAGGATGCCAAAGGCGTTCTCCACCACCTGCCATGCCCTGGACAGCCTGTAGTTGAAGATCCTCTCTTCACGGGTGAGGTATTTGGAGGAGTAGGGCTTCATGAGGTAGGTTGTGAGGGAGAAGGCGTCATCCCCCACGATGAAGTAGGGCACATCTTGTGTGTCGTTGGGCAGGGGTTCTGGATCTGGGAAGCCCATGATGAGCTTGCCTTCCAGCTCCTCCTTGAGGTGACTGGCGTTGTATACCTGAGCATCTGAAGATGAGCCGTTGCCTGAAGCATCGATGTACATGAATTTGTAGTCAGCATAGACCATGGCGAAGAGGATGATGCTGAAGAAGCCCTTGTAATTGAAATAAGTGGACCCCGACTTAGCTGGAGCTTTGCAGGCCATGTGCTTGCCATCTATGGCTCCAACGGTGTGGGGGAAGTTCCACCTCTGATTCCACTGCTCTGCAACTTTCTTCCATCCTTCTTCAGTGGAGGGGCACTGGAGGAGCTCCTCCTTGTATTCTTCGATGATGGCCTGCACCACTTCTCTGACTACAATGCTGATGGTGTTGGGTGGCACCCTCCAGCCGTACTGCATGCTCCTGTAGGTAGTCCCTGAGGCCAGGTGGCGCAGAGTGAGTGCCACCTTGAGCCCAGGTCCAGGCTGGGCCGGAAGTTGGTGTTTGCCTTGGTCAACCTGGGTGTCAGCCGCTGCAGAACTTCGTCAAACATGGCTGGAGGCATCCTCATGAAGTTCTGAATGCACGAGTGTCTTCATTCCTGAGCTCCACCATCAGCTTGTTGTACAGTCCATCCTCTGCTCTTCTGGCGAACCATCTTCATCCCCAGACGCTTCTTTTTCCCCCGCCCCTTTTTCTTCCCATAGTAGAGTTCACAGAGCCTGTAGATGGCTTCGCACTGTTGCAGAAGGATGGTGGCTGCCAAAAGGACTGTGTTACGATCCACAGTGGACATGACTGGATGCTGTGGAAGAGCAAGAGTCAGATGAAGGCTGCAGAGGTCTGCAGCAGGGCTGCTGGTCTGAAAGTGAGATCCAGATGTATTGTTCCCCCTTTTTATAGGCAGTATAGGTGTCCCTTTGCATCCTCTAGGCATCCTCTAGGCATCCTCTAGACATCCTTAATATCCGAGATAGATCCCCTCTGCGGACGTTTTTTCCGTTTTACATGTTTTGTTTCCGTGCTGCATCCGCTAGGCATGCGTTCTGCATTCGTTCTGCTTCCTCCCTGCGTCCGAGCGGATGCGAGTTGCGTGGATGCGCAGCGGATGCCTAGCGGATATAGCGGATGCGTAACGGATGCAGAACGGATGCGTAGCGGATGCAGAACGGACGAATTGGATACATTTTCCGCGCAAAAGTTTTGAGCAGGTCAAAACTTTCTGAGCGGATGAAACATCCATAAACGGATGCTGGACGGATAGAGAGGAAGCAAAACAGAGGCAGTGAGTACATCGCGTTAACCAACGGATGGCAAGCTTTTTTGTCTGTTTTACATCCTCTTTGCATCCGTTGGTGCAGTGTGACAGGGGCTTTAGAAACAATTACAATGCTTCCCTCTCTTCCTTATTATTACATTAATTATAAACATACCATTACATAACAATACAGTTTTATCTCATAGATTTACTTAATTCATTTCTAACTCATTACAGTATTCTACTGTCACAACACTATCATTTGTACCTTTGCAGAATCCTCACTTTTAACTTAATTTAGCCATTGTCTCTATGTTTTCTAACTGAGCAAATTACCTTTACTCCTAGTACGTTGCCCCTTTTTCTTTATTTCCTGCTTTTGTCCCTCATAACTTCTTTCCCTTTCTATCTTTCCCCTCTTTTTCTCATCCCTTTTTTATCCCCTTCTCTCTTTAATTTTCCCTTCTCTGGTTTTCTTTTCTGCTTCTCCTTGCTGTTATACTTCCTTTCCAAACTATTTTTCTTTTTGGCTGTTCCCTTTAATCTCAAACTTTTAACTCCTTTCCCCCTTTTTTCCCTTATTGCCACACTTTGCATTATTTGATCATTGAAAATGGCTTCTTCTTTGTCCCGCCCCTTTCTCTTCAAGCTTTTCCTTTTGCTTTTCATAGTTCAGGATCTCCATTTCAAAAAATTCAAATACGAAGCGAAAGGATCTTCCTCCCCTTTCTGCATCTTCTTTCTGTTTTTTAAGACTCATCTTCAATTCCTCCAGGAGTAACGCCATTTTAAACACTTTTGAACAACCACCCAATTGACTTTAAGTAAAAACAGAAGAAAAGACCAATGCCAATGACTTTTTTTTATATCACCAAATGATTCCAGACTGTTCCTTCTTGTTTCTTTCCTTTACTTTTCCTTTCCATGGGTAACTGTATCCTTTAATAAGATTTCAGTTACAATGTATTCTCAGGAGTCTTTTCAAAGTTTCGCTGTTAATCCTCTTTATTTTTCCAGGTGGCACTACATTTTTCCATTATTCCAAATTCCACCCTTTTGCCTCCACTTTTTTCCTTTTTAGGGCTTTAAAATGACCAAGGAAAAAAATCTTTATTTTTCTTTTGACACTAAAATTTCAGCTTAAAGTTGCCTATTAGTGTCAAAGTAAATTAATATAGATTACTTTCCATATCATTTGTAATTGTCAATATAAAGGTTAAAAAAATGATTTTTAATCTCCTTTTCTCTCTCCTTCGCTGCTTCAAAATCTTCTTTCAGAAGTATCCCTCAAGTACTTTTAGATTCAGGGTACCTTGCTTAGATGTTCTCTGTTGTTTAGCCTGGTCTGTCCTGCTTTCCTCTTTGTCTTCCTCCTTCCTGCACAATCTTATCCAGTCGGGTTCTTTTTTGAGGTGGGGAAGGGGAGTTTAGACCAGCCAAGGAGGAGAAATGAGGCTCACCTCCACTCGGCTAGCAATCTCCCCCCTCTTCATCATCTCTACAGGGTGGCTTCTGCCCTGAATCCAAAGGATCGGGGGGGGGGGCGCTCTAGCGGTGAGCACAGATCGAAACCGCGCACAATCGCAGATTTCGATTCTCACTGAAGAAACCCAAACTGGAAGAGGAAAATACTATATTTTCAAAGTTTGAACAACCCTACATATCAGAGAGGAAATCATGTCAGCAAGATAATTAGTTTTTAGGGAATGCTTGCTGTTTTATTATCACTAGGGGAAAACTATATACATGTGGACTCTGCCCTAACAGCTGAAAAAAAAAAAGACAAATATAAACAGATGATTTTAACATCGTCTATTTATCCATAGCTTGGAAAAAGAAAATTTCGTTATGCTGTTTTGGAAGGCCCCTCTTCTTTTATTTTAATTAAACCATGGAAGTTTTGTTGTATATTTATGTAAGCTGCTGATATAATGAAACTGTAATTTCATCATAGTCTGTAGAAACTAGAGATGAATAACCACAGGATGCTTTGTTAATTTTAGCTTATTATAAGCTGTAAATATACTTTGCAGCGAGCATGTTATATGAACCAGGTTTCTAAGATTTGCTTGACAAATTGATAAACCAGGTATGTGGATCAAGGCAATGGGTAATAGATGATGGTATTTGTTGCTTTGGTCTGGCTACTTCTAGGGCAAAGTGAAAGCTTGCATTTCCGAGAGGAACTGTTAATATTCTGTGTATTGTATGCATAATACATATCTACAAAATCTATTTATTAATGACAAATGACATTTTATTACCTGTACAAGACATATTGCACTTGGATATTTAAATCTTGACTAGTTAAGCTGATTGACTCCAAAATAACAGATATCTCACACTTGCTGCTTTCTTCTCCAAGAAGTTCCACAGGCTGCTGACAGAAAACAAACCCATCTGATTCTGATTGAGTTTGATCAACTTCCTCTGTTATACCTTTAGTAAGTGAAAAAGAATGTCAGTATACAATGTCAACTCTCAAGACAACTAGAAATTAATAGAAGAAACATTACCAGTCTAACCCTGTATAGGTGGTCCTCACTTACCAACAGTAATTGGGACTGGGAGCTATCACTAAGCAGTGCAGTCATAAAACACATCACTGAAAAGCCAAGGAGGACCTTCAGCCAATATAATATACATGCACACTTTAAACCCAAGAATACACTAAGGCAGAAGTTTGTCCACCCCAATGAAAACTACCCTGACACAAGGTATGCAATGTGGCATATGCAGTGAGACATGTGCAGATCTGTACATTGGGGAACAAAACAACCACTTCAACAACAACATAGAAAAACATGGCCATCAGGACAAGATTCAGTAGCCCATCTGCATTTAAAAGACAAGGGCCACTCTTGAAGACAGCAAAGTCCACATTTTGGACACAAAGAACAGCTGGTTTGAAAGAAGAGTCAAAGAGGCAGTGTATGTCAAAACTGAACAGCCCTCTCTCAACAGAGGGGGAGAGATACGACAACTTCTATCTCCAATCTACAACAGTCCTTTCAGTTGTTCCAAGAAGGCTCCATGCCTATTTGCACTACTCAGGTGACCTGGAGGACACAGATAAACCTCCAAGAGATGTTAACAACTCTCTATAAGAAAACAAATGATCAGCTGTCTGCAAAGAATATAAATCCTTCCATTCCCTACCATCCAATCAAAGCTGAAGAAGCTTCTTGGATAAGAAGCAAAATGTCTTCAAAGAAAAACAAGTCTAGTTGCCTCTTGAAAAAGCATCTCTGGATGACTGAGAATCTTCATAGTCATAAAGCACAATACCACATGCTCCACTCTGACTTGTATTGGCAATCCCAGTTGTTACTAGGTGAATCTCACATGATTGCAGCATCCCATGGTCATGCAATTGCCAGCTTCTTCATTGATTTTACTTGTTGGAAGCTGGCAATGAATGTGGAATGTCATGTTACAACTGTAAGCTTGTTGCCAAGCATCCAAATTGCAAACGTGATTCCAGGAATGCGGCAAGGCCACAACTACAAGGACTAGTATTGAATTCCCCTCATTCAGCACTTAGAATGATTGTTGAATGAGGACCAATTGCATGCTGCTTTTGTTCTTGGGAAGCAGTCTTGATCTGGGTATATTAAATATCATACTGACCTTCATTAATGGGTATTTCAGGCTCTACAGATTCACAGAAATTGCTATTACCAGCCAAAGTTACTTTCTCCCCAGTTAGTAGTTTGAAGACAAGGACTTCCAGTTCTGCTGTGACAGCAACATACCCTGCACAAAATGCAACTTCTGTTGGGGTGATCTTCTCCAGGTGCAAAATTAAGGAACGTTCAAAGTCAAGCACTTTTACATCCTCACTCACAAATAAATGCTTCAAGTGGAATAATATCAACTTATCCTTGCAGCCAACCAGTAGGTCTCCTGATAAAGGGCAACAGGAGAAACATGTGGGAGGATCAGAAAGAGGAATTTCTATGATTGTCATTTGTTCTTTAGACGTCTCGGTATAGGAAGCTTCTGGGTTATGACCTTGCATCCGCACACAAACACGTGAGCTGCCAGAGGACATGCATCTCCAGTTAACATAAACTCGTAAGAAGAGGGTGCTCTGTTTCTCCTCAATAGTGGCCAGATAATCTCCTGAAAAACAAAAATTTTGAAAAAAAAAATGGCCAAAAATGTAAATGCCATAATGAAATGTAGGAGTGTGCATAATTAAACTATAATGTGAACTAAGTTTTTGAATTAGCTGGAAATTCCTTCAGAAGATTGTGCTAATTGCATAACAGTGCCATCAGACTTTGTATTTCTCATAATTAACCACAATACCCTCATTTACTACATGGAGTAATTTACCCTCATTTACTGCATGTTAAATGTAACATCACAGACTGGGGAATACTGTTTTATATGTCTGTTAAGAACAGGTAATAGGAAAATCCTAGTAGTTTTGTTAACAGCGATGCTGATCATATTGACTACAGAATAAGGAGGAACAGCATTCTTAGGCAAAGTCTTGGCTCAACTATGAAACTCAGAGTTGCTGGAAAGATAAACTTAGGTTTATAGTATGAGGTTGCATTCAAACTAAGCACTAATCATTAGGTTTGAAGTTGTGCAAACATTATAATTGTTTTTTGAAGACATAATTTACAGCTGACATTTGGGGATCCTCAATATGCTGCCCGAGAACACTAATAAGCCAGTACTTATAACAGGCCTCCCTCTCTAGCTGATTTAATTCAATAGGAAACTGGCACAGGGCAAAGCAAAATTCTAGCCTCTTGCACCATCTTCGTTTCCAAGCCTGTCTCTGAACTCTTAATGAGCCCCAGAAACTTTGTTCATAAGTGCCTCCACCTTCCCTGAAAAAGTATCAAGGTAGAAGGGGAACAAGGGGGGTAATTAACATACTGGACAGAGTATAAAGGTTTATTATTTATTAAATAATCAATGAGTCACCATGGCAAATCAGCAGCAATACAAATCTAATAAATAAATAAATTAAATAAATAAGTAAATGTATATGTGACATCCCCTAACCCCCACTCCTTTAACCTCAAACTATCTACAATTGACCTCACCCCATTTCTAAGAGGTCTGTCCCTGTCCTGTTGTCCCCATTCATTCGTACCCGATTTCCTGTACTCTTACTCATGTTTATACTTATATCTATTATCTTGTAAGCTATTGACAAATCAAATAAATAATAAAATAAAATAAATGTCACCTGATTGTCAGTTAACTTCTAAAGGGTGCTTCCCTGGCATGATTTCATAAAGGATCAAGGACCGCGAGCAATCGTTTGATAAGAGTGCCCACTAAGGCCAAAAACGGTCAGAAAATTCCTCCCCCCCCCCCCCCAAAAAAAAAAAAAAAAAAAAAATAAAATAAATAAATAAAATTGTCTATGGGCCCTCAAGACAAAAAGCCTGGCTTCGCCTGCTGTGCGAGTGCCCATTCTTCGTTTGGGAAGGGAATGTTTGGTCTTTCGAAAAGGCTTAGTGAACTTAGTGAACTCTTTTCCTTCCGTTCGACTCGGGTCTGGATGTCCAGCCAGGTCTGCGCTTACCCACTTCGCCGCATGCCATGGACAGCACTCGGCCCAACGTACTGAAGGAGCCCAGCGGCTCGCAGAGTTCGCCAAACACTTCCACCTTGCAGGCGCCGGAACCGCAGGCCACCAGGAGGACGTCGCCCCCGCAGCAGAAGAGCGCCGGCTCCTGCTTCAGAGGAACGACTTGCTGAGAGCCGAACGGGTGCAAGTTGTAGACCTGCACCATGGCGCCAGCCCGCCCGGACTCCGGATCCAAAAGGCAAAGACGACGGCTTCCGCAAAGGGCCCCGCCCCACGCCGGTCAGCTGGAAGGAGCCCCCCTTCGTGCGAAAGCAGCTTCTCTTTCGGGTGCCGCTTGAAGCCACTGAGATCAGGCCGGAGGGCTTCAGCCTGCAATGCTTCACCTCCTTCCCCGAAGGTGATCTCCTTCCAAGTGGAGTGGAACAGGATTGCGCGCAATCCCCTCCACAAGAGAGAGAGAGAGAGAGAGAGAGGCCTTGCCAGCTGTCTGCCACGGGGAATTGTTCTCCCACTTCGAAAAGTTCCTCTGGTTGGGGATCGGAGATCGGAAAGAAACTTTGGACCGGCGCAGCAGAGGGCTTATGCAGTCCGAAGGGATTTTTAAAGTATCTGCGGAACGTGTATTTTGCACAGACGTTCCGACAGTGTTCTGTGGGATCGTGGCGTGGCATTAAAGGGGACCCACATTTGGGTAATGGATTTTAAAGTTTTCGTAAAATGCCCAGGAGCAGTTCAACTTTCTAATTGTTTTTAATCGTTGGGTAAGAATCTCAGAAGAACCATGGCAGCACTAATAAATAGCATATCCTAGAATATCGTCCACTACTTTTATAGTTGATCACAGTCAACTATAGAAGCTTAGATTGGATAGGCAATTTTGACTATACCGAGCCTTTCCCAAGGAATAGGTAAGACTGTTATGTCATATTAAAGTTGCCGTCGCAGGACGTAAATTGTTTCCGCCCTGGATGTTTTTTGCAGCGGATTGGTGATTTTTTTACCTATTAAAAGTTAACCATCCCCATGACGTACCTCCAACTCCTAATGACACGTTACTGTATAATTATACAGAGGTTCCTGTTTAAAGAATTGAAAATAGATCGCTTAGATTCAAAATGGATTTTTTTTTTTTAATTTAATACGGCTAAGAAATAGTTTGTCCTTAAGCTAGTTTTTCCGGAGGGCTTCTGGGGACTGTGACGCGTCAGAATTGTATTGGATCAGAATTTTACGTTGTATTTAGTATTCTTGCCTATTGTGTGTCTCGCCCGAGAGTACGGGATATAAACCTGATAAATAAATGTCACGTGACAAACGAGCAGTCAAGACACGTGCATACTTATCTTTGGACAGTCAATATTTTCATGCCTCTTCTGCTGTATCAGAAATTCGAACTGTTCATTTGTTAATTCACAGCAGCAGCGCCAACTGCGTAAAGCCCATTGGCCCCCCAGGATACGAATGAATTTTAAAACAACCAATAGAAACGTAGACAGACGGAACTCAGAACAGACTGCCTCTGAGCTCCTTCATTGGCTCAAACATTTGGAGACGATGCCAGCGATTGGAGGCGGCGCCCCTGTGCGCGACCAAATGAGGGCGCGCGCATGCTCTCTGGCAACGCGAAGGTGGCGGGCGGTCTCTTGCAGCTCTGCAACAGTCGCGGCGGCCTGAAGAAAACCTTGGGGGTTGGTAGCGTCCGGAGCGGCCTGGTGTCGTGATGGCTTGGAGGTTCCTGAGGTGAGTACGAGATACCAAACATGGAGCGAAGCGAAACCTTTCGTCCGAGTTGACTCCTCCGTGGAGAATAAAGCTCCGTTGAGGCCGTGAACCAAAGCCCGAGTGTGTGTATGGTGGGGGGGGGGGGGGGGGAAAAGAAAGGTCGAAGACATTTCGCTTCTCATCCAAGAAGCTTTCAGTTCTGACTGAATGGTGGAGGGGAATATTGCTTGCAGTCATCTACTCCGTTTAGGCCACTTGGGGTTTTATCTGTGCCCTCAGGGTCACCTGAATCAGAGTTTAAGCGGCTGTGGAATCTTTTTTTTTTTTTTGAAAAAAAATATTGATTTTTAAAACAAACATCAACAAACACAGAACATGAAAACATAAAACCTCTTTTCTGAAAGCAGCCTGATCCCGGATTACATCTCTTTGTACAGCTACCAATTCAAGTTCATGCTCATTTTTATATACCATTCCATTTCTTATTACCATTCTACATTTTCTATATAGCTTCTCCCCTCTTTTAACTTTCTTAATTTTATTTTTATTTGTTTCATCTCAAATCAGATCACTATATTTATATTCTTTGTCTGTCCTATTTCAGCTGTCTATTATCTTTTCTCATTAAACAAAATTCTTCTTGTAGTCACTGATTGGAGTATGACGCCATTATATCTTTCCCCTAAAATTATAACACTTAATATAGAACATAACTTCCATTTGGATTCTGCGTAGTACATTAAAGCTACACGCTACATTTTAAAAAGAAAAGAAAAATATAAATATATAATATAATTAAAACAACGATCTATACCAATTCAATTCTATCATTAATGTTAATATTCATTTAAATTTTAGACATTTAACGCATTACTTTTCAAATAGGTATCATGCTTCTATGGGAACACTTATAAACTTTCCATAATTGCTTCCCCCCTACTTCACTTGCATTTTAAAACATGTCATTAAAATGTTCCCATTCCTTTCCAAATAAATTCTCTCATTCATTCCATTTATTTTATTCACAAATGTTTCACTAAATCATACGTTGTTTCCAGTTTTCCAACATTATTTCTGAATACAAATATAACAATACAATCATATGTACTTTTGCAGAATCACTTTTTCAATTAAATTTTTACCCATTATCTCTAAATAAGTCCTGTTTCTCTACATCTTACTTCACGCCCTTGTAGCTTCTCTTCTCTTCCCTTCCCTCCTCTTTTGCTTCTTCTCTCTGCCCTTTTTACTCCCTTCTCTCTCTGCCTTGATTTCCCTTTTCTGTATTCCCTTTTTCTGTTGCTTTCTCACATTATATCCACTTTTCACCTTATTTTCCCCTTTTTTGGTTGTTTTTTTAGGTCTCAAATTCTCCATTCTCTTTCCCCTCTTTCCCTTTCTTCCCCAAGTAAAGTTACTTGTTCATTTAAAATGGCTTCTTCTTTGTCCCAATCTTGTTACATAGTCTTTTCTTGTGGTTTCTTGTAGGGAGAGATCACCATTTCTAAGAATTGAAAAACGGAACCAAGAGAGCCCTTCCTTTCTTGTTCCTCTTCAAATTTTTTAAATTCTATTTTCAGTTTGTCCACAAGTGATGCCATTGTAGAGTTTTTTTTCTTTTAAAACAACCACCCAAGTGTTTTTAATCCTTCAAATATAATTCTAAAAGTCCCAAAGTCACCAAGCAATCCAAATACACACAAGCTGTTTCTTTTGACACCTTCTTCCTTTTTTCACTTTCTCTTCCTGTGGTTAGTATTTAGTTACAAAGTTCCAATTAAAATGTATCTTTTAGCATCTTGGTAAAATTTAACTTTAGATTCTAGGCTATCTCCTCCTTCCAGATCCTGTTCTTATTCTCTTCCTCTCCCTTCCCACTTACAGTAAAAAAAAAATTTCTTTCTCTTTTTTTTTTTCCTTTTCTATTCAGAAATCTTTATTATCCCCTTGGCATTAAATTTTCCAGCTTAAATACCTGTTGATGCCGAAGCAGATTTTTCCGATTTCTCATTCATCTCTGTTCGCTGTCAATGTAAGGAAGGAGAGTGGGAAAAAAAAACTTTCCCTTTTCACTTTCATTTGCTGCTTCTGAATCTTCTTTGGGAGCGATGTATCTTTTTAAAAAAATCTGAGTTCCAGGATGCCTTAATTGTTGTTTCTTATCCCAGTCAGCCAAAACTTTCACTTCAGCACTTTCTTCCTCCTGCACATTCTTTTCCAGATGAGGGCTTCTTTGAGGCGCCCATTCCTGACCGCTGCTCTACTGCCTTTGGGAAAGGAAGTTTAGCCAGCTGGGGAGGGAAAATGCGGCTTTCCTCGACCCTGCTGGAGTCTCCCCTGTCTTCACTGACCTCTACGGGGTGGCTTAGCCCCGAAGCCAGCTGTCTTGGGGCGCTCTGGCGGCGAGCCCAGGCAGAAACTGCGCACAGTCGTGGATTCCTGCCTGCCTCCGAAGCCCTGAAAACCGGAAGTCCCACGGTGTGGAATCTTGATGGAACTGTTGAAAGGGACCCTCCACCATTCACTCAGAACCGAAGAAGCTTTTGGGGTGAGAAGCAAAAAGGCAAAAAAAAAAAAAAGCAAAATATATACAGTACAGTGCAGCGAGACCTGTACAGATCTGTTCATTGGACAAACAGAACAACCACTTCACAAATGCATGGCACAACATAGGGAAACAAACCCATGAAGATAGGATTCAGCAGTCCATTTGCATATGAAAGACAAAGGTCATGCTTTTGAAGACAGCTAACTCCGGATCTGGACAGTGTTGGTGTCATGCCCCTGGTGGAGTCTGACTCTGAGAAAGAGGAGGAACAGCCAACAGGGAGTGGGAATGTGGCTCCAGAGGTGGTGGAGGAGGCTGGGGAAGGGCAGAGGCTGGCTGAGCAGTCAGAGGAGGATTCAGACCCATCCCCTATCCATCCTAGGTCACGCAGGGAGTAGACGTTCAGGGAAAAGTGAGATCTACTCAAGAGGAGAGTACCATGATCCTTGTGGCTTGCAGGTGGTAGCTATGTATATAAGTTTGCAACTGCTCAGTTAGAATTTGCAGGAGTCAATTTTAGTATTCACCTTGAAAGAGGTTTATCTGTGCTGGGGTTCTTCCCATGGATTCTCCTCAATTATTTTCCTGGAGTTTATGATTAGTTATCTTGGCTTGCTTCAGAACTCTCAGTAGTGTGGTTTGTTTTGGTTTTCTGTTTGCCTCCTTATTTACTTTTGTGACTTTAAACTGCCTAATAAAACATTGAGGTTAAGTTGAAGGCTTTACCTGACTTTAATATTTGTTTTGGGTTATTTTGAGAGACTATGAGCCATCACAGTTGATTTGAAAGAAGGGGTCAAAGAAGCCATTTACATTAAGATTGAACAGCCCTCCAACAGAGTGTCCTAAGGGCACAGATAAACCTCCAAGTGGCCTTAACCATTCTCAGATTGTTAATAACTGCAAATAATATAAATCTTTCCATCTTTCACCATTCAGTTCATAACTGAAGAAGCTCCTTAAATAAGAAATGAAATGAAGCATCTTCAAGAAAAAAGTCTAGCTGCTTTTGAAAAAAGTACCTATGGGACAGCCATGACCCGAGTTTCCAATAAATATCTACATATTCACAACTAGATGTTTTTCTGAGTGTCATCAGTGCTGCAAATCAGTGCATTATTTTCCCAGGATGTTCATGTAGTTGTTAAAAGGTAGAGAAAAAGATAAAACCAAGACAGCCCAGAGTGACTGGGAGACATATAACAGAGATGCTAATAAGATTTTTAAATAATCCTCCCACTACCAACCCTGAATTTTTGAGGAAACTATGGACTTTAAAGTAAAATGAGATTGAGCAAATGGTCTGTTCTTCTACTGCCTAGCTCTCAGCAATTTCTGTATTTTTCCCTGTTGTAAATTTTTCCCTGTTGTTCCCTTTTCTCCATTTGTAGAAAAGGTTGAAACTTGTGTCAGTTGAACATGTAGCAGTTACATTAGCATATAATTTGTAGTTTTTGTAATTTAGCATTGTAAAATTAGAGGTTTTTATGACACTGCATTGTTTTTTTAGCCTGTTTGCTCAATTCACAATTTGGTGTATAGTGAAGAGAAAGTTACCCAACTCCATAACATCAGTGCTAATGAATGTGGGGTTTATATTTATTGTAATAGTTTCTCCTGTTAGTATTGGTATGCATGTGGTTTTCTTTTTGGTAATTTCTTGATTAGGGTATTGTTTTATTCTTGATTGTTTAGTATTAATCTCTACTTATCTGTGTGATGAGTTGACTGCTGCAGAGCACATAGTCTGGTCTTTTTGATTCCTTCTTATCTTTTTATTGTCTCTTGAATGGTGTGTAAATGTGGTTTATTTCTATGTATCTGTTGATGACTGATTTGTCTGGCAAGTTTCCAGAATTCCCATAGTGAGATGGAATTTTGTTTGTCTGTCTAGGATGTTCACAAAGCAGCAACTGAGAACAACAGTTCTACAGGTAGTTATCTCCTTTGGGGTATTTATGATCCGAATTCAAGTTCCAACTCTCATGCCTCCCTCCAGTCACATGATCATTCTTTGGGCATTCAGCAACTGGGCTGCATTTAGGTTGTTTGCGGCATAATGCAGTCACATGACTGAGTTTTAAAGGATAGTTTTGCCATAAACAGTTTAGTTCTAGTTTTTGGTAAAACTGTTCTTATAGTGAACAATTGGTTTTGTTAACGACTATGGTGTTTAATTCCCACATTGTCCATTTAATGACCACTGCAAACAAGGTCATAAAATTGGATCAGTCATGAAAATTAGAAATGGTTCAACTATGAAACTGAGCATTCTAGACTAAGCTACTCCACACATGCAGATACATATGCACCCCTCTTTTTGCCTGGAAATCCCTGGTGATCTCCCATCCAAGTAGTGATGTGGTCTAACTTTAATTTCCTGTAAAACAAGGTCAGGTACTTGATGAGATACCTGGAAAAAAATACGTATAATTACTAATTTAATTATCTAATAATGAGAATGATTAACGAGTTTGCTTTTAAAAAGTTCTCAAATTCAAACATTGGAAGATCTAAAATAACTTCTATATAAAAATTGTTTTAACTGTTCTACTCCCTCCCTCCATCTTTCTTTTTTCTTTTAGAGACTTCTCATGGGAATTGGATCCTGCTTTGAATGGAGACAGGCATTACAATGTTTTTACCCCTGAACTTTATCCCAGCTTTGAAGATATTATGGGAATTGTTACTTCAGGGATTGATGAAGATATAGATTCAGCAGTGTTATTTGGAACTTTGCGAGGAAGTGTGGTTGGTTTACGATATTATGCTGGTGTGGTAAGTTCAGAATGATGAAAACTGGTGATATGAACCCTGTGTTTAAAATTAATATTTTGAAACACTGGATCAATTCATGGACTAGACACAGCTATGGTATGTTTTGCCAAATGTCAGGGCTGTGATCAGGTGCTCAGACAATTCATTCTTTTGGATTCAGAGACAATGAGCAGTCCAATAAATTTTAAGCTTGATTGTGGGCTTAAAAGCATATCATGAATAGCATATATGCAAAGCAAAGATGACACCAAGGCTGCCAGGAGCTCCTTAATAACAGCAGCAGATATACTCCACGGGCAGCTCGAGAGGCCTCCGTGGGTCCCAATTTTTCCTGTCCCTGTTTTCAACCCGCAGAGGCCTTGAGGCCAAAAAAGGGTCGTTTTTGGCCTGCAGAGTGTTTTGGGATGAAGGGGACGGCAAAAATGGCATGCGCAAGAGGCAAACTATTTTTTTTTGTTTTCCTTCTCTAAACCTAGATGTATCTTAGTCCAGTGTGTCTTATAGTCTGAAAAATATGGTAATTAAGCATTGCTTCTCCAGTACCAGTAATCCCATGGAGTAAGATAAGCTTGAAAGGTCCTGTTTGTGATTCCACAAATTAGATTGGATGGCAAAGAATAGCCAAAAGTAGGGCCTTTTGGATAGAAACTATTATTTAAATATAAAACTGTTTTGGTTAAACCTGTTTCAGAATAGTTTAGTAGCCTTTGTGACTGGTTTAATTGCAGATGTTAATTTTACAGGTCAATAATGATGAAATGGTGGCTCTTCAGCGAGAACCTAATAATCCATATGATAAGAATGCTGTAAAAGTAAACAATGTGAATGGTGATCAAGTAGGCCACATAAAAAAAGAACTGGCAGCTTGCTTGGCTTATATCATGGACAACAAATTGGCTGTAGTGGAAGGGTAAGAATTCATTTTGAATAATATTTTCCCCCAAAATAAAATAATGTTCTTGATCAACAATTGAGTAGTTAAACATGACAAAACAGAAGTTTGCTATTGTTTCAGTAATGGAAGTCCTCTTATTGCATCTTTAAGCTAATTGCTAGTTTAAACACATATGTTTATATTTAGTGTAGTGTCTAAAAGAGAACTAAAATTCCAGTTTATACTGTCTGCCATCAATAGAGATTCTCAGTCATTCAGGTCATGGTTGTATCAAAGGGGTTTTTTCAAAAGGCAATTGGGCTATATTTTTCCCTTGAGGAAGATGACACATTTAACTTCTCTAAGAAGCTTCATGAGTTCTAACTAGATGGGTGGTGGTAGATGGAGAGATTATTTACAGTCATCTGGTCTTCATCCACATCCATCTGGTGGTTAGCACTCAGAGAGCACTTGAGGGTTTATCTGTGCCTTCAGAGTCACCTGAATCTAAATGCAAATAGGTGTGGAATCTTCTTGGAACTGCTGAAAGGATTGTGTTGTAGGAAGGAGATCAATAGCATGGAAGGGATGCAATACCGATACCACCACCCATCTCAGATACCACCTCCATCCATTCAGCAATTCCAAGAAGATTCCACACCCATTTGTACTCAGATTCTGGTGACCCTGAAGACACATAAACACACCCTCAAGCGGCCTCAGTGTCTCTCCCAGAGAATGCTAAAGACCAGGTGACTGTTAAGAAATATAATCCTTCCATTTGTCCTCCCCTCTCCCCTTTAGAACTGATGAAAATTTTTTGATGAGAAACAGAACATCATCTTTCTCAAGGAAAAAACTACTTCAGTTGCCTTTTAACAAACCACCTTTGAGACATGCTAGCTATTGGTTTATAGTACTATTTTGTACGTTTATTGTAATGTGTGTGTTTGTATGATGTACATATGCTAAAATGTGATCATGTGGCATAAAATATATCAATGGCATTTTGATTTTATATAAAATACTTTATAGGTTCTATTAAACATTGCAGAATTAATGTTAGCAAGATTTATTTCCATTGTTTCTGCTGTCATTTGTTGATTTTTGCATTTCATTATTTTGGTCACTGACTTTTCTGTCCTTTTGAAAGAAGGTGTAAGTTGAGTACTTTGAAGTTGTATAGAAATATAGTTGTGTTTTAATTAACTAAATTTGTTTATTAGTGTATATTTTGTTGAGATGATGTACATAGTACTCTTTCCTCCATTTTTCATGGACATTTGTTATTTTTAAAAAAAATTCTCAATTTTTGTAATATTAGTTTTCCCTTTTATCTGCTAATTCCTTTGTCATTATTACTGGGTTTTTTTTTACACTATCCAGGAAATATTTGCTGAAATTGTATAATATTTATTTTTTGGAAACAGCCTTAAATATCTGGATTCCAATTGCCAGCCAGTAATTAAGCTTTTGTGCAAGTCACTATTTCTTTACCTGTTCCATTATACTTGAAATAATAAAGCAGCATAAGGGGAGAAAAATATGTTTTTTAGAGCTGTGTAAATCCTTTGGAAAAAATGTCAATATGCTGCTTTAACAGTTTAATAAGTTTTGTAAGTGCTTCCACATACCTGCTGTACCTCCTTTGAATCATTAGCACTGTCCTAATGTATGTTTTTCTAAGCTCTTTCTATAAAGGGAAATACAAATACATAATATAATTGCTATTTTTTTTCTCTTAGGGTTGTTCCTCATGGAGCAGATAATGCTTTCACTATGCCAGTGCAATTGAGCTTTTGGGGAAAAGAAGAGAATAAGCAAGTGCTTCTGGAAAGACTAAAAATGCATGGATTAAAGTTATCACCTCCAGGAAAATGTAAGTTAAAACTTATATTATTATTAATCAACATATGAAGGACTTTCTCGTGTAAATAAAAAAAGCTGAATATAACTTTCAAACATTTACTAGTTCTCATATTATCAATGGCATTTAGTTTCAGGGTTTGGTTTTGAGACTGGCAGGACATCTGGCAGAGGTAGAACACGTTACAATGCTCCAAGCCATGGTGCTATCCAAATGACAACTGAACAGGTATCACTACTCATGCTTGTTGTAAGAATAGCAATGGCACTTAGAGTTATATGCTACTTTATAGTGCTTTACAGTAGGCTCTAAGCGGTTTACAGAGTCAGGGTATTGTCCCATAGAATTTGAGTTCTCATTTTATCAACTTCAGAAGGATGGAAGGCTGAGTTAAACGTGAGCCAGTCAGGATCGAACTTACGGCAGTGGGCAGAGCCAGGCTGCAATACTGCATTCTACCCACTACCCCATCACAGTCTTGGAGCCAAGCAACTTTTGGCTCTGAGTTACTGTATAGGTGGCTTTATAGTGTTGTGTGCTTTGAAGAAGAAGTAGGACAGGGAATGTCAAGTCTGCTGGGTGCAATATCATTTCCCTTTCTTTGACCAATGAAAGGCATGGAATGGTCACACTGCATTGTTCTGCCTCTGTCTGAATAAAACAATGTTGTCAAGTCAATCAGCAAGTGAGTAGTGTTAGGCTGAGGATAGTAGGGTTTACTTTGTTCTGATAAGGAACATTGTGACCCCCAATAATGTTTGTGTCCATCCACCTTGCCTTTGGCTTGGAAAAATTCCTCAGTAGATTTGAAATTACAGTTTCTGGTATGATAAAACTGCCCATTTTAACTTTAATTTACAATTTTATAATTTACAATTTTAATATTTTCCTTTCCTCAGTCTCACTTTACCACGCAAAGTGAAATAGCAGTGTGTCATATAGATCTGTTAATTTGCGGTTTAAATGCTTCTTTAAAATATAAAAATGTTGAAGAATGTGTTTGATGAGGACATTTTATTGTGTGAAGGAATAAAACTACATACTGTAAGGCTATTTGTATATTATCCTACATTTTAGCTTAAAACAGAATTTGACAAACTTTTTGAAGACTTGAAAGAAGATAATAAGACCTGTGAAATGGAAGCAGCAAAGGTAATTTGAATAAATCACCGTGGTTAATGCTGTATTGAATACATGACTTTGGGGAAGGGGTGCCTTCTGGCCAGTTTTGACTGTGAGCAACAGCCTAGATGAGTGCCTGTATTTTCTTGGCAAAATTTTTGGAGATGATTTGCCACTGCTTTATTCCTAGGACTGAGAGAAGTGGCTGGCCCATTACCTTGTTGCCAATGAATGAAATGATTAATAATTAATTAGTTGTAAATAAGTAAGTCAGATAAAAAGGCAAAAAATAACAGTGAAAAAATGAACAGCTGCAAGTTGTAGCTTTTGCTCTGAAAAAAATATTTAAAATGGAATCTTTGTTTTCTAGGCTGTTTTGACTCCTTTACTGCCACATCAGAAGCAAGCTTTAGCTTGGATGATTTTGCGAGAAAACAATAACGATCTTCCTCCATTTTGGGAAGAGCGAAATAACTTCTTCTACAATACAATTATACATTTTGCAGAAAGAAATAGACCAGAAAATGTGCTCGGAGGAATATTGGCAGATGATATGGGACTGGTAATTCTTTTGCATGAGGGTGTGGCTAGTTATCCATCAACAACACTTTGATTTGGATTCTTAGATGTACAGGGTTGGACTCAGAGATCTAAAAAGCTGATTCCAACTCTGCTTCTATGAAAAAAATGCTAACCAATTGTTTAATGTATTTTAGGGCAAAACACTTACTATGATTGCAGTAATTCTTACCAACTTCCATAATGGGAAGCCTCTTCCTCTTGAAAAAAAAATTAATCAAATGGAAAAGGTGAGATATTTATTGTCTGTCGTTCTGTTAATAATTTAAGTCAAAAATAATCCAGATATTCAAAGCAAGAGGAACAACAGTATTCAGATATCAAGTGTGAGGTATTTTTCATTTTTAGTAACAAGGTTTGGCAATATGAATATAATTTATTTGACCAGTGAACTGTTTGGACTTTTTTTGCAGTCTCCCATTAACGTTTTGTTAATTGACATTTTAAACCATAGAAAATTACCAAGTAAATACTGAAATAAATCAGCACAGAAATGTTATTTTCGTTAGCAAAATATTTGGCAGATTTTTAGTGTGAGGCATTTTCATAGATATATCTCCTACCCAGGTTAACAGAAATTATACTTTATGAAGTTTTATGCTTTGTGCCACTTGTTTAAAATACATTTCATGTATTTTTAAAAATAACTAGTAATTATATGTAGAATTTAAGTTATATTAACTGGTTTTATGACAATGTTTTGCTTCTGTTTTACCCTTAGGAACATATTCCTACTGCACAAAAGAACTTACAAGGTAATTTGTAATGCTATATATTTGTAATATATACTGAGTTGAGAACATTTATTTCAGATCTGCGTCAGATTCATGTAATATTAACATGTAAATTAAAGCTCATTGAAATCAGTGAGAATGAAGCATGTCCTCATCTGGATTGAATTCCTTAAAACGAATTAGAGAAATTATTTTTTACATTAAATACGTTTGTTGTTTTCCAATAGCTTTACTTCTAAGACAAAAAAATTTTTCCCCCTCATAAGCACCCAATTGTGGCTTGCAGCTGAATGCTTCCAATTCAAAAGAGGAAAGTGATTCTCCTCCCTCACAATCTTCCAGGTCCTATCCAAAAAGGTAGATTTTTTTCCTTTCTATTAAGGAATGTGCATGCTTTGAAACATATTCAAAATATGAATATTGCATAAATCTTTCTTGCTTATTAAAGTAGTTAGGTGTTTTAGATGTTTAAACTGAAATGAAGTTTTTATCATAAAAATGTGGCATTCAGGACAAATATTTGTTTTTTAAATTAGAATTCAATGAAAATTCTTTTATGTTTTCCTTTCATTTCTAAACAAATACTTATGTGCTCATTTATGTATTTAATATGTTGGATTTTTAAGTTGCCTGAGTCCAACACCTTGGGCAACTTTACATTGTTTAAAAGAATGTGAAATTTAAAAAGGATATTATCTGAATAAAACCACTAGATAAAATCCAGGAAAAAAACTTTCAGGGTCCATAAATACCCTAATCTGGGAATAGAGCAAAATATTAAGAGATTTATAGAATATTCAGAGGGTGAGAGCCGTACAACCTTCTATATATCTTGAGGAATGCTATTCCAGGGGGCAAATATGCAATTGTGCCAGATGTCCTCACACTTCTTATGTTTGAAGTTTTGAAGAATATACACACAAAAATAGCTGGCTGTATTTCATGATTGAACCAGTGAATATATATCTTCACTGTATGATTAGTGGTAAGGTTCAGTGTGATATGTTAATTCAGAAAGCTGAATTATTGCAGTAAGCCGTGAGTTAAGTTAATCATGCTAAGTGTATATAGTACAGACATTCCTAATGACTCCTGACATATTGTGATTAGTTTTGACTGTGGCTTATACCTAAAATAAGTTAGTCTGGGCAACTTGTTGTCTTCTGCCTATTGGTGAATTATAGCTCACAATATTCTTTTCATTGTTTTATAGTTTTGTAACTACTGAAGTTTAGAATTCAGTAATATTTGGCAGCAATATACTACAGAAATTACTTTTTGTTGTAAAATGGGAGGAGGGGAAAGAGAATGTCCAGTTTTGGGGAATTAATTTCACACCTGTCAACTATCAATTCCAAGCCCAAAGAGTGACTGGCAAGATGGTTTTAGTGAACCCTGCTTTATTTTATCCATCCATCCAATTTTTAACTGCTCATCTTTTTCAGATAGGTCTCCTTTAGGTCACTAACCTTCTTAATAGATTGAACAAGTTTAGCTTAACCCAGTTAGATATGAACATACAGAATATTATTTTTCTTCCCTCTCTCACCCTCACTTTTGGTGCTTTAGAGTTATGGGCAAGAAATCAAAGTGCACAATAAGCAGTGACACAGAAAATGAGCAGGAAGTTGCAGACCAAATAAAAAGTGAGTTACAGTTATTATTGATTCTATTATTTTCATAGTATAATTCCAATTTTACTTATTATGATAACATGTTTTGTTTTCCAGCTAAAGGGAAAAAATCAAAATTAAGAGCAAGGAAAAGAAAACTAGGTAATAATACTTGACCATTCTGTTTCTTGTCTCCTGATTCCTCAGGAAAAAAACATCTGGTAATCTTTTTAAAACTTTACTGACTATTGTTGTGGGATTGCAGAATAACAGAATTGGAAGGGATCTTGAAGTCTTCTAGTCTAGATTAGGTTTTCTTTTGTACTCCTGTATCTGACTGCTTTTAGCAAAATGTACAAGATGTCCTTTGCCTTCTTCCATCTTATATATAGTGATTTGGGGGCCTCATTGCTTGGGGATAAGGATCCAGGCAGACACTGCAGCATACAGTTGGGCTTCTTGTAACAATGACTAATTGATCATTAGCCTGAATCATGGATGGATCTATTGTATGTGTTACTATTTTAACTTTTTCATCAACTATGATAAAAGGAAATCATGACAGTGCATTGTATAAATTGAGATATTAATGTTATACTAAAGCTGTCTATATAAATGATGTAAGTAAAAGGCATGTAAATCATTGATTTTAAACTTACATTGTCTTTACATGTTTCTTTTGTTAAAGACTAAGCAAAAAACTATTCAAATATGAAAACTAAATTTGTAGTTAGTATATAGCTCAGAATGAATAGTTGCATTTTATATTTTTTTAAGAATTCCAATGGGTAAGTATAAAACAAGTATCAAAAGGATTGTAGATGATATGCTTGGAGTAGGAATATATTCTTACTAGTATCTATTTCATCTTTAACTGAGTAACACTAAATGGACTCTGTGTGTGTGTGTGTTTACACACACTGTAAATACCATAGCATATTCAAGTTGATAATTGTATGTTTTCCTTCTCTCCAAGATGATGTTCCTGTACAGCCAAAGAAAAATGAAGTTGATAATGTTAGAGGAACGCTGATCATTTGTCCTGTTTCTGTCCTAAGTAACTGGATTGTAAGTTTATAGTTTACATAGTTTGTATTTCCCAATGTTTATAGGTTGCAACTCTTAAACGAATGAGGATTTTTCTACACTGTTTTTTTCTTTAAATTCTTTTTCAACCCGAATATTGCTTTGACAACGTAATGTATGTAGTACAGTCTCTTGTGTTGTACCATAAATTATACCAGTTCTTGAAGTAATTTTTGGGGAATAATGGAGTGTAGTGAGTAACAAATCAATGAAAAAAGGACTTTGAGCTTCATAAAAGGTCTTTCTGCTAGCGCAAAAGGTAGAGACCCAGTGAAATAATGATCAGAGTATATATGACTCATATATCTGTATCTGGCTGTTGGGTGACAATTTATTCCCTTATAATTTGGTATATAGCCTTTTTAAACACTTCTGTTTCAACATATATCTGTTGGGTAACAAATTATTCCATTATAAATTGATGTACAGTCTTTTTAAGCAGTTCTGTTAACAACCCCGACCAGTGGACAAATTATTGGAATGATGAATAGCTCATATTCACATAGACTATCTTGATCAGAGTGTAAGATTCGATTTCATTGAGGACCACATTAGGGTTGTGTTTGACTTCAGGGGCCAGGGTGGCCATGCCAAGCTTGTTGTCACTACCTGATCTATAATAGTCAGACTCAGCATCCTAAGAACTTTGAATTACATATAAAAAAGGCAGGATAAGATGATGATGATGATGCAATTTCTACTTTCACCAAAGCAACTAAAGCTCTTAATCCCTATACTTGAAAGAAGGGCACATCATGTTTAATTTTCTTTAATACAAGGCCTGAGGGGATAATCATAAATGCGATATATTAAAATTAATATAAATGCATTCCTTTGGAATCATAACTGAAGAAACAACTGACAGCAAATAAATCAGTGTTAGGTGAATAATTATCCCCGTATAAACTATTTTTTTGTACTTGGAAACTTAATATACCAAAGATTAGAGCAAAATTTGCAGGCTATAAAATTTATGGCAGTCAATTAATTTTACTTTTTGGTCAATTCTCATTTTAGGACCAACTTGAACAACATGTTGATCCAAATGTTCAGTTGAATACTTACGTTTACTATGGCTCAGAACGGAACAAAGATCTGACAGTACTTTCCAAGCAGGATATTGTCTTAACAACATACAATGTTTTAGCTACTGACTATGGGGTGAGTATATTGGAAAATTCCAAGAGTTTTTCCTTTAGAAAAGAGAAGTAATAGAACATTCATACAAATTAGACTTTTGCTTGTGCTGAATTTAGTTTCGTACTTTTTAAAATCACGACAGAGCTACTTTAGTTTCAGAGTGCTACTAAATATATTAATATGGCCATTTAATTCATACACTTGTTCTACTTTGTAAAATCATAAATATACTTCTCATAAAATTGTCAAAGTTTCTCCTCTCTGTTTTAAATAAGACCTCATCCCCAAATGCTTGTTCAACATTTTATTTAGTTCAGGTACCAAAATAGCCAATACATTTGTCACTCTTCCACTTTGTAAAATCATAAATGCTCTTCTGATGAAGTTGTCAAAAATAAAAAAAAATATTTCTTGTCTTTGTGTGTTTTTTAATAACAGCAAGAACAAAAAAAAGCTATCCCCCAAATGCTTGTTCAACATTTTATTTATTTCAAATACTAAAATGGCTAAAATGTATTTTTCCAGACCAGAGATAACAGTCCTCTACATAAATTAAAATGGCTGAGAATTGTGTTGGATGAAGGTCATACAATACGAAATCCAAATGCTCAACAGACAAAAGCTGTTCTAGATCTGAATGCACAAAGAAGATGGATCTTGACAGGTATTTATGCTGTATATTCAAAATTGCAGTATATACCAGGTTGGAACCATTGTCTAAACAGACAGTTGCATCCTCTTAACCATTGTTCATTGTTCTTCTCTTTGAGAATATTAAGCATATATACAAATCTGAGGAATGATAGGATGCAGAAGTTCAGTTCAGTCTTGTGCAAGTGGTCCTCAACTTTTACAATTTGTTCAGCAATTATTTTAAATTACAATAGGAATAAACAAAAAGACTTGTTCAAGTGTTCAATGTAATCACTGTTACAGACCCAATCATGTGATTAACATTTCAGGTGCTTGGAAAGCACCTGCACTTCTCCTCATTTGCCTATCTGCCACACCCTTGACTTCAGCTACCCAATGCCCCACTAATTCACAGAAAGCTGCTGTGCCTGAGAAGCCTCATCACCTACCCAGCCCACCAGAGTAAGCAAGGCTGCTATGCTTCAGCAAGACAACCTCATTCTCCCACCTGCTCACCAAGATCACTTGGCCATCTAATCTTGCAATTTTTTGGGAAGCATCCTTCTCTGTAGGAGAAAGTGTCAAACAATGGTGTGAGGCAGCCCCAGTAAGAAGGCTATGCTCACATTACCTGGTCACTAAGTGAGGATGGTGTATGAGATACTTTTTTTGCCAAACACTTATTTTACCTAAACTGAGTAAGCATGATGCACAGCATATTTTTTTTCTGTCCTTGTTTTAGGCACACCTATTCAGAATTCTTTAAAGGACTTGTGGTCTCTCCTTTCCTTCTTAAAGTTGAAGCCTTTTACAGACAGATTGTGGTGGCAGAGAACAATCCAGCGGCCTGTCACTATGGGAGATGAAAGAGGGCTTAAGTATAAACTACATCTAATACATTCTAGATATTCTAGATATATTAGCACAATACATTTATAAATTAGTACTGTTAGCATTTAAAATATTCTTTAAAAATACCTTTAAGTGTTAAAATCTTCAGGTTTAGATAACATTTAGAAAATATGCAATTGTGTTTAACATTATATATTGTTTTGTGAATATTTTCATATTTATGTCTGCTATTATAGGTTTTGTGAATGTTTCCATATTTTCTGCATGATATGATTATTATTATATGTTGTTTGAATATTTCCATATTTTCCTAGGCGTTTACAATCTCTAATTAAGAGCATTACTCTTAGAAGAACTAAAACAAGCAAAGTTAATGGGAAGCCACTTTTGAAGCTCCCAGGACGCAAAGTATTTATTCAGCATATTACACTTACAGATGAAGAGAATGCCGTCTATCATTCTGTGAAAAATGAGACTAAAGCTGCTATAAGCAGGTAAACAGTGCGGGCTGTTAAATGGAAAAAAATATATATTCTACTACCCATATTAAATTCGGATTTATATAAAGAAGTGGATTTTATCAAGAATAAGAGGAAATCTTTTTGGAGAAAATGTTGGTAATATGACTAATAAATGACCATATTAAAGTAAACTATGAAGACTATAGAAGCATTCATTAAAGCCCTGTCCCACTGCACCAACGTAGGCAAAGAGGATGTAAAATGGACAAAAAAGCTTGCCATCCGTTGGAAAACGTGATGCATCTGTTGTGAACTCATTGCATACGTGTTTCATACGCTCTGTCCGTCGAGCATCCGTCCACTGAGATTTCATCCGTGCAAGAAGTTTTGAGCTGCACAAAACTTTGTGAACGGATGAACTTTCCGCCGTGTACGATGTAAATCCGCGACATACGAGCAACAAAGAAAAGGAAATGTATACCTAGTAATGCTGACTAGAAAATCTAAATAGCATTAAATGTTGAAAGATAATTTTCTATAAATTTTGTTGCATTTCATAGGAGCTAGGGCTGTGTTTTGCAGAATTTCCAGTCAGCAGAATGTTGACTACACTAGTAAGAATTGGGGAATTGTAGACCTAACTCTTTAAGCCCATGTCCCACTGCACCAACAGATGCAAATAGGATGTAAAACAGACAAAAAAGCTTGCCATCCGTTGGAAAACGCGATGCATCCGTTGTGTACTCACTGCGTACGTCTTTCATATGCTCTATCCATCAAATATCTGTCTACTGCTATTTCATCCGCTCAAAAAGTTTTGAGCTGCACAAAACTTTTTGAGCGGATGAACTTTCCGCCGCGTATTATGTACATCTGCGACACATACGGGCAACAAACGTTCTACGTCTGTTGTCATCCGTTACACGTCTGCTGTATCCTCTCGTCATCCTCTGGGCATCCTCGCAACTCACATCCGCTCCAGCTGAAAACGGAAGGAGGGAGGAAGCGAAAGGTACACGGAACGTCCACACAGCATTCGTAGCACGGAAATAGGAAGGATGTAAGTGGATGCATCTCGTATATAAAGCATTAAAACGGACAAAACATACATTTGTATGTTTATACATTTGTATAAGGGATGTATCTCAGATATTTAGGATGTCTGGAGTATGCCTAGAGTATGTGGAAGGACACCTAGTGGACTACCGATATTTCCTATAAAAAGGGGGAGGAAATCATCTGGATCTCAATATCAGTCCAGCAGCCGTGGTGTACAGACCTCTTCACCCGTGGTCTTGCTCTTCCACATCATCCATTGTTCTCCACCTTGGATCATAACACAGTCCTTATGGTAGCTGCGATCATTCAACACCAGAACCAAGCCCTGTTCAGACTGTTTCACCTTTTCTACACAAGGAGAATAAGGATATGTTCAAGAGCTGTGGGTCCAAGGATGGATCGGGGGAAGAATGGAGTTTGGACTGTATGACAAGCTGATGGTGGAGCTGAGGAATGAAGACACTTGTGCATTCCAGCACTTCATGAGGATGCCACCAGCCATGTTTGATGAAATTGTAGAGCGTCTGAGACCCAGGTTGACCAAGCCGAGCACCAACTTCCGTCCCAACCTGGACCCTGGACTGAAGGTGGCACTGACTCTGTGCCACCTGGCCTCTGGAACCACATACAGAAACATGCAGTATGCCTGGAGGGTGCCACACAACAGCATCAGCAAGGTGGTCAGAGAAGTGGTGCAGGCCATCATCGAAGAATACGTGGAGGAGCTCCTCCATTGTCCCACCACTGAAGAAGGCTGGAGGAAAGTTGCAGAACAGTGGTATCAGAGGTGGAACTTTCCCCACACCGTTGGAGCCATAGATGGGAAGCACGTGGCCTGCAAAGCTCCAGCCAAATCGGTCCACTTATTACAACTACAAGGGCTTCTTCAGTATCATCCTCTTTGCCATGGTTGATGCTGACTACAAGTTCATGTACATCGATGCTTCAGGCAACGGGTCAGCTTCAGATAGCCAGGTATACAACGCCACTCACCTCAAGGAGGGGCAGGAACGCAATCTCATCATGGGTTTTCCAGATCCAGACCCCCTACCCAATGACACACAAGATTTGCCCTACTTCATCGTGGGAGATGACGCTTTCTCCCTCAGAACCTACCTCATGAAGCCCTACAGTTCCAGATACTTCACTGGTGAAGAGAGGATCTTCAACTACAGGCTGTCCAGGGCAAGACGGGTGGTGGAGAATGCCTTTGGAATCCTGGCCAACAGGTTCCAGGTACTTCTCACCACCATGCAGCATCACCCAGAGACTGAGGAGCATCATGGAAGCTTGCTGCATCCTGCACAATCTCATGCGCACCCGCTACCCAGTGTTGCAGAACAGGCTTGTGGACCGTCAACAAGGGAATGGGGACATGGAGCTTGGTGAATGGAGGCAAAGACTAAACCTGATAGACACTGTGGATGTACAAGGCCCCAACAGAGCTTCATGTGAAGGGAAGAAGCAGCGCAACCTACTGAGACACTGGTGCAACTTCTCAGCTGGAGCAGTGGAGTGGCAAGACAGGATGGTAGATGCTTAATGGATGCTTCCTTGAGCCTGTCTCATAACACTGATGCGATTGTGCCATGTATTTTGAGTGGCCCTACAATGAATAGGGCATTAATAAAGAGCTTTGTTTATTTTGAAATGTGTTGATCAATGAATAAATTGTTATTGATAAAAAAGGGCCATATATGTGGCAGCTGGGAGGTTGGACCATACAGTCCCACTATGCTTGCACTGGAGGTTCATCTGTCCCACAGCTATCCTTACCTATCCCACAACTATCCTTACCCATCCCACAAGCATGCAAAGGATTAACCATTTTTTCAGTTTTCACCAACACTTTATTAAGTAAAAAAAATGAACCAAGTGTGTTAAGCAAAGATAACCTTTATTAATAACTGTTTAAGGTAAACTGTATGACTTTATTAAAAAAGCAAAATGAACCAAGTAAAGTGTCTTAAGCAAAGATAAAGTGAACAGGTAACAACTCAGTATCTGGCACTATTCTCAGTCACTCTGAGGCATGTCCATGGTCTCAGCTGTTAAGCGGGCAGGGACTGTGAAGGTGGCTGTGGCTGGACTGCTGGTCTGAGGCGCCATTGGGGTGCTTGGCCCCGAGAGTACAACGGGATGGTGTGTTCAGGAAGCTCTGAGAGCTGACTCAGTCCCGTGAGGTTGAGAGGCCCTTCATCAAGTACCTGGGATGTTGGGCACAAGACTGAGGACAGATTGTTGACGGGCTTGGCTGTGGGGTGGAGGAAGGAGGAGTGTAGTGGGGCTGTCTGGTCTGCAGCTGGGCGAGGTGTGGTGTCTGTGGTGTGCGATGAACCTGGGCCTGGACTGGGAAGGACTGTTTCTGCTTTGGGAAGTCCTGGTAGTTGTAGTCTTGGTAGGTGAGGGGCTGTTGAAAGCCGTGGAAAGGCTGTGACATCACCTGGGGTGGAGGAGCAGACCTGGACTGGGTCGGAGCAGCTTCAGCTGGGCCTTGAGGGTTGTGCAGAAGTGCTGTGATCTTTTCCTTCATCACCTGGTATTGGGCCTGGGGCAGGTCCATGAGGGTCTGGCTCACATAGGTGATGAAGGGCTTCCGGTCCGAGGATGGTATGACCAGCTGAGAGAGAAGTTCTGTGCGGGTCTTCATTGTGTTTCTGATCTCCAACAGGACAATGTGGCTCTGGCCTTCCAGTCTGCCTCTCTGCCTGCAACCTGTGGAGCTGGGGGTGGGGGTGGGGGTGGGTTGGTCTCTGGTGGCTGTTGCTTCTTGCTCCATTTGTGACAGGGTATCCTCCAAGTCCTCCAGCATGCGGAGTGCAGCTGTCGGAGGGGTCTCTGCCATGGGGCCCTCCGAAGACACCTGCCTGGACAGGGCAGCTGTCTCCTGGATGGAAGAGGACTGGCTGTCTGGGCTGTCCGAGGGAGAGGGGTGTCAGAGGGGCTGCTCCTCGGTGGCGGATCTCACCCTCCAGGAAGCTGCACTTGGCCATGACGTACATCTCCCGGTCAGTGAGGTTGACAGCGGCCTGCCCAGATTTCTTCAGGTGTAGCTTGCCATACCAGGTGTGCATGTGCTTCCACCATCCCAGGAGGACATCCGCAATGTCGCCCAGGCTCTCTGCCTTGTCTCTCCAAGCTACCTGCTTCTTGGTGTCGCGATACAGTCTGTGGCCCTTTCTCCAGAGGTACTCGTTCTCCCTCAGCCATTACAGCACCACCTCCTCATGCTCCTTGGAAATGGTGTACTGTTTCCTCTCTCCCTTCTCCTTCCCTTGCCTCTTCCTCCCTCTGGCAGGGCCTTCAGCAGCAGGGCTTTCAGGGGCTTCTAGCAGGGCTTTGACGGCCTTGGGGCTGGTCCACAGCAGCAGTAGCAGCAGCACCAGCAGCAGGAGAAACACCAGCAGCACCAGCAGGTGAAGCACCAGCAGCACCACCAGCAGCAGCAGCTTCAGAGTCAGTGCCAGGGGGTGGGATGGTGGTTCTGTCCTTCTTGCCAGGGCTGGCAGGAGTAGGCACAGGCTTTCTCTTCTTCCCTGACTGACGAACCATGGTGTTATTTGAAGATGTCTGTGGCAGCACGTCTTTCCTCTGAATGCTGACTGCGTGCGAGCTGCATCCTTTTATATCCACGGAGCTGACGCAATTCATCCTCCCCGCATGCGCAGTGAACGTTTGCATCCAATATACATCAGCGATGCATCCGCTTTGCTTCCTATAGGTGTCCGTGATGCATCTGCATCATCCGCTACGTACCCGCCCCTTCCTCTATGCGTCCGCTTCGCAATTCTCTTCCGGAAGCCCTTCGGATGTGTCATCCGCTTCAATCCGCTTCCATCTGCTAGGCTTCCTGTGAACATCCGCTTAACATCCCCGCTACATACTACCCCTGTCCGTTCCTTCCGTTCTGTTTATGCAAATTTGGGCCACTTTTTGGAGCAGATAACAGGATGGAGCCACCCCCAAAATTTTGCTCGTCCGTTGTGTCCTTTTTGCATACGTTTTTCATCCGTTGGCCAGTGGGACCTAGCCTTTATTCTTATCAATTGTTGCACAGTTGTAATTTTATAGAACTTTTCTCTAAACGTGATAGCAATTTTAGCCAGGCAATTCTTAATAGGATATTGCAATGGCTGTAAGTGTGAAAAACAGTCTTAAGTCATTTTTTTTCAGTGCTGTTGTAATGTCAAAATAGTCACTACAGAAATTGTTTTTGGTTGAGCATTATCTGTATTGTATACTTTAATTAGGCTGTGATTCATTGGTTCCAGTGGTGTATTAACCATTAAGCGGACGAAGCAAATGCTTAGGCACTACAAAAACTTTTATGTAGCCTAAGCTTGGCTTTTTTGTACAGTATATACAAAGGAGGGGGGCACCAAGATTTGTCAGTTCTTAGGGCACCAGTTAGCCTTAATCCACCACTGATTGGTTCAATTTTATAATCTTTTTTTCCTGCTAAATGGTTTGCATATGCCCCTGTGTTTTGTTGGTGGATGTCAAAACAAAATTGTAAGCTCTATTAAGTATTATGTTACACATCTATTATATCATGTACTATCTGCGGTGTTCATTATGAAAGATGTAGCAAAATGGAATCTAAAAAATTAAGCACAATTTATATAGAGTGACCTAGATTGTACTCAGTGATAAAACCAAACATTTCTTAATGTGAATATAATGGGAATAGGCTTGTGTTAAGACATAAGAGCTGGTGAGAAAACAATAATGCTTGATTTACTGGATCAAAATTATTTCATTGGAATAGAATTTGCAAAAATTCTATTATAACATCTTTGTTTTACTATCAAAATTATTCCTTAGATATTTTGCTGAGGGAAGCTTTTTGGCCCATTATGCAGATGTTCTTGGTGCTTTGCTCAGATTGAGACAATTGTGCTGTCACCCCTCTCTCTGCTCCAGTGTCTCTCAATCCAGTTCTCTAAAGAGTGAGTACATTTTAACAATTCAGAAGACATGTAACCTGATTTTTTTTATAGCTGTTATATAATAAAGTGGTACTTTGTAATTGCAATTGTATCAGGACTGTGCATTGTTTCAGTTCAGAAGAGGAAGCATTGTGATTTGAGAATCAGATAATAAATACTGAATTCCAAAAGATCTTTTTTGGAATTTAATCTGAAGCATTCCATAGTTTTAATATATACATAGCTTACAAGCTCTGTCTGCTGTATTTCTTTTTAATATGAGGTACTTCTGAAGAATTCCATGACATATTAATACAGAAGATGAAGTTAGTTCTAAGCTCTGGATCAGATGAAGAATGTGCTATTTGCTTGGATTCACTGGTTGCTCCGATGATAACACACTGTGCCCATGTGTTCTGTAAGACCTGCATTTGTGAAGTCATCCAAAGAGAAAAGGCAAGTTATCACCATCAATCACTTGCACAAATTATTTCAGTGTGATGTGCATTAGTCCAAGATAAGTAGATAGTACTTAGTGCTTTTATTTTCTTCTGCTCACACTAATGTGAATGTTCTCCAGTGAGCGTCCTATGGTTGGGGTTCCCAATCTGCTGACTGGTGCTGGTCTATGGACTGTTGGGAACTGAGCCGCTCAAGTGGCAGGCAAGCACACGAAGCACAGGATTAGGTTGCCCACGGAAACTATCCCTGCTGCCATTGGCGGTCTGTGGAGCCTGAAAGGTTGGGGACTGCTGTTCTATGCTACTTTCACACTGAACTTAATATATATTTTTTTGTCATTTTTATATGTAATATTTAAAGTTATATAAGTGAAACTAATGATGTATCAGCTGATTCTAAATGTTATTTAGATGATTTATCTACAGCTTTAATTATAAACTATTTTAAACATATTTCTGTCTGTACAGTTCATCAATTACTTGAGAATTTGAAAACAAAATTGCTATTAGATCAACTATTAAGTTTCTGCATGAACACATTTTAAAGCAGTGCAACTCTATCTTGTCAGCCAACTAAACTTTATTGGAGGGAAAAAGGGTTGTTATACCTCCATACTTTAGGTTAAAAGTTCATATAATCTCTTGGAATAATTGTCCCCTGAGGCAGCACAAATATATATTGGGTTTACTTTTTCTAGTCTTAATACTTAATACTTTACTTTAAGCTTTTTTGGGGGGGGGAATTATTTGAAACTCTGGCTATATGTAGATATTAATTGCACTCATAAATATACAGAAATATACAGAGAAAGATTGAGGCTGTGCTTCACAATTCTGTTGCTAATCCTTAGGATGTTTTCTTGCATAAGTAATAAGGAAGATGCAGGGGAATCTAGATATAGGAAAAAATTCCTCCCTAAAAAATTATCCCTTAATATTGGGGTGGGGGAATGAGCACGGGAGGGAAAATAGGCATATCCTCAATCTTGTCACCCACTTAAATACACCTAGAAGAGTGCCTTAATAGGATATACATGTTCTTACAGAGATTATAGATACAGGCTTTTCATACGCTAAAGCAAGGGTAATTTTTTTCAGGCCTAATATGGCTCAAAGTTGTATTTATTTAATTAAAATCATTCTAAACCTTTTTAAGAATGCAGCCATTTTTTATATTTTATTTTTTTGTTTTGTTTTAACTCATATTGGGAAGCATTAAAGTTTTTTAGAAAGTGGTAGGTTGAAAAATAGCCATGAATGCCTCAGTTTATTCAAAGTTTCTGTTTCAGTGGGGTAACATTAATTCCAGGTAAAATTAGTTTTTCAACTTAATTATGCATTCTTTGAAGCAAATTACATGTTAAAATATTTAAGAAATGTGGGCATGCAAACAATTCTTAAACAATCATTGCTTCCAGTTGTGTGCATTTTTACAACAAATAGTTTTGTTTGTCAGGGATATGCAAGATGTCCTCTTTGTAGAAATAAAGTTTCATTAGAACATTTAATAGAATGCCACTTGGAAGAAACTCATGATGAAAAACATACTAAACAGCAATGGGCATCCAGTTCAAAGGTAAATTTTACATTTTATTTATGTGTGTGTGTGTGCGTGTGTGTGTGCGTCTGCCTCACAAAAAGTATGCTGAAGTACATCAAACTATTGCATTTCAAATAGTACAATTGCATAAATTATTTAGAAACTGGATGTTTTGAATTCAGTCAGTTAAATGGGTATTTCAAGATATTTTCCTCTGAGCAATGGTTAAAGAGGCAGCTGGGGGCTGCATTTACGATGGGGGAGGAACCTTTCAATGTTGGAGCAAATTTAAACTGTCTTGTAGATATGTTTTTAAAAAAATGCTAACTTAAATGATCTTTCTCGGTGACCATAAACAGTTCCAGATTGATGCAGTAGAACTCTGCTGCATAAGCAAGTTGCTATTCAGTGTGGCACAAAGGTTGCTGGCATTGATTCAGACAGTCTTGCCAATTTCCAGCCTTTGCCTTGATGTTACTTTACTATTCTGGTATTACAGTTGTGAACTTGTTTTTAGTTGCAGCCAGTCTGACTTGACTTTAATGTCTGGATTCTCTTGACTGAAATTTAGTTAAAATTCAAAAGAGACAATCAATGATGTGTCAATTAATGATTAATCATGATGTGCAACAGATTGTTTGGAATAGGTCATACTCAAAAGAAAATATATGTGTTTAATATGATTTGATCAAAATGAAGCTGTTCCAACAGAGTGGTTCAGGAGTTAAGCATAAGAATGAGAAAAACACCGTAGACATTGGCAATGGTAGCTTAAAATGGTGGGAGTGGGAAGAGGATACTAGGAAGATAGGGTGGGAATGTCAACAATATGGTATGGCAACAATTCAGAGGAGGGAGGGAAAGTACTGGGAAGATAATGGTAAGTACCAGTAGTTAGTATAAGCCATATTGGGATGCTGCTAGTTTATGATGTATGCAGAATGACTGGGATTTTTGGAGTGTTCAGTCTTCCTTAATATCAACCATGAAATAAAAACAGCAGTATTCCTTAGAAAATGCTATGAAAACTTTCAAAGATTTGCAGTGGCTTCTCTGTGTATATTTCTAAGTTAAGGGAAGGAGTTGGTTTTTTGTATTAGTTTAAATGGCACCTTCCAACTTTGTGATAAGATATCTGAATAAAAATATGTAAAGTTGCCTGATTCTGTAACACAATTATTATTTTTCAAAAACCACTCTATATGGCATTAATATATAAATCAATTATTTCTCAGGTTTAAGAATTTAAATCTCTGAATTATAACTTTCTAAAAAAGAAACTAGTTTTCTCTCCAGACTTCAAATCATTTCAATATTAATTTGGGAAATCTAATTTTCTGTTATTAGACAAGGATATTCAGAGGTAGAAAATGAAATCACATTAGGCTGGCAAATAAGACAGAAGATGTACATGGACTTCATGGATAATGAAAAAACAAAAAAAGTAAAAAAAAATATTTTGTCTTTCAGGTCAATGCATTGATGCATGCTTTGATTGAGCTAAGAAAACAAAATCCAGCTATTAAGAGTTTAATTGTTTCACAGTTCACAAAATTTCTGTCTGTAATAGAAACTCCACTAAAGTAAGTAAGATGTGTTAATAAAATTATCCAAGAATAATTTAATTTTTTAAAAAAATTAAAAAACCTTGCCCAGCGTCACTGGCAGTTGGGCAACATGTGTATTTTAATAATAATAAAATATGACTTAGATAAAACTTTAAAATGAAACATTTTAAGGATCAGAATATAAATAAACTGACTCTTGTGTAACATGCTGCTCTTGTTTCTCAGGGAATCTGGATTTGCCTTCCTCCGTTTTGATGGGTCTATGAACCAGAAACAAAGAGTAGAAGCAATTCAGCAGTTCCAAAACAATGAAACTGGGTCTCCAACTGTAATGTTGTTATCATTGAAAGCGGGTGGAGTTGGTTTGAATCTGACAGCAGCTTCTCGGGTATTTTTAATGGATCCTGTAAGTATAAAATCCTTGCTCAATGAATTTGACATTTAATATTCCATACAACTTAAAGAGGAATGAAGAAATTCTTTGCAGGCTATTTCTAGTATTGGGGACTTCAAAACTTCAATTTGGCTGTGTTAGGATCAAAACCCGAATTATTATCTATTATCATAGAAATGGAATGTTTGTCCCTGCCCCCATCCAATAATAATAATTACTTGAATTTGAAATGCAAGAAGATGTAATATACATAAGAATAGGCATTGTGTTTTATCTATAAAACAAAAAGTATATGTGAAGCCCTAAATTGACGTGTAGCCATTTTAGTTAGGCGTAGTATATATTCTTTTTCTTATTTTTTCTGGCAGTCATGGGGCAAGGGTTTTGGGCTTGCCACATTCCTATGGGGAGAGGTGTGGAGATAGAGTTGTTCAGGCTAGGTGATTATTCTTCCCTTGGGAAAATGAGCTATCTGTGCTCAGGACCCTTGAGATGGAGATTTATGACATCAAGCAACGTTGAATTACTTCTATTGGAGAATGTGACTTTTGGGAGTTGTTTCTAACTTCTAATATTGTGGGGTAATTCTGGGTTGTGTCAGATCCGGAATTACCACAGACTTTGCAAATTTGATGCTTTCCTAAAGAAAAGAAATTGTCTCGGAAGATGGACTTTGTTCTTTTCTTTTAAATGGATTTAATCACTTGGAAACCTGATATACATTTTTAAAAAAGTTTCTGAGGAAGAAATGATTAAAAGTTTAGAATTGGAACCAATAATCACAACAAATGAAACCTGCAAATAGACTGGCTCTTCAGAATTCCTTTCTGGACAAGGAGATGACCCCTAAGTGTTCCAGATAACTGCTCCTTACAAGGAGACAGGAAGACAAAAATCCTATTGGTTTTGACCAGGACAAGGAGATGAGGTGAAACCATGGTTGGCGCTTTTAAAACAACACTGGGTTCACATACTTCCTTTTCTAATCACTTTTTGAAAATTGCTTATTAACTGCTTTTTAGCTATTAAGAACCTTTGGATTGACAAGTCTGAAAACATCAATACTTAAAGAAACTTTAAATATAAGGTTAAGGACTTAAAACATCTGTGTGTAGGATAAATGGCAAAAGGGTGATGAGAACTTCAATTTTAGAAAGTTACCAATGGATTAAGGGTCCAGATGGATTTGGACAATTTTGTTGTAATTAATCATATTTTATTTTGAATTCTTTTTTTTTTAAGTGATAGGATGGGATTTTGGGGTATGGACAGTAGAGGGAACCAGATGAATGAAAGGTTACAATTCAAGAAGAACACTTAAATACAGAATAAACTATTTTTTTATTATTGGACATACAGCAAGTTAATTTTAAGAGAGTCTGTCTCTATATATAATGCTTAAAATGTCTTAATGGAAGATGAAGTTCTGCCTAACAAGATTGAGACTTATCTGAACCTAAATTTAAAATATAAGCAGAGGAATGACAGAGAAAAATGCAATACTGAACTTACGAAAGAAATAGGCTGATGCCTTAATAATTGAAAGGGATATACAAAGAACAAACTAAGAGAGTGACCTGTGGATAATTTTCCTATATTAGATTTACAGAAGAGGCTGGTTAAAGCTTTGAATAATTTTTTTGAGCGCATGCACACACACACAAATATCAATGAAAAGAATCACATTCTAACACTGTTTGAAAATATTAAATGTCAAGATTGTTAAAAAGGAAGAAATATAATATGGGGATTATATTTGATCAGGGATAAATTAGATATGTTATAATATCTGATAACCCTCCAGTAAATTCCAAGAGTTTTACTATCAGGAGTAAACTTTGGGATTTTAAGGGTTTTTTATGGCATATGATGTGGTTGTTTATGATATGGGAAGAAGAGATCATTTGTTGCATTTTAAGAGGTGGTAACTTATTGAAATTATACTTATTGTGATATAGTGGGAAGTCATTTATTTAAATTCAGTAATTTATTTTTTTCCTTTTTTTTCTTTTCTGTGCCTTTTTCTTGTTAGTTTGTATTAGGTTTTATTATTAAAGTTGTAATTTTAAATAAAAATACTGTGAAATTCCTAACATTACTCTAAAATAAGATGTAAATTTAGTTTGTATGGGCCAAGTAATTACTGTGGAAATTTAGATATGAATACATATTTATTGGTGTACTATTTAGGCTTGGAATCCTGCTGCGGAGGATCAGTGCTTTGACAGATGTCACAGACTTGGGCAGAAACAGGATGTTATCATCACCAAGGTGAGCTGATCATTATTTTAACAATCTGCACCTCCAAAAATAACATGGTTGCTCTTTTGAAAAAAAATATTTTTTCAGAAACTTCTAGCATTGGTTTACTTTTACTTTGTAGGATAAAAGATCTATATTTTATAATTCTTTTTCAAGTCCCTTGAGATAAGCTTTGTTATTTTTGTTTGTTTTGCTTTACATTAAAAAAAATTATTTTGCTTAACCTTTAAAAAAATTGTTCTAGTTTATTGTAAAGAATTCTGTTGAAGAAAATATGCTTAAGATCCAGAACAAGAAAAGAGAACTTGCAGCTGGAGCCTTTGGAACCAAAAAATCTTCTACTGGTGAAACAAAAATGAATGACATCAGGACTCTGATGGATATGTAATTTAAAATATTGGAACAAACTCAGCTTTAAAAATAAGTTGATGTTATATATTAAGACAACTTAATATTAGAAAATAATCTTTCTAATAACTGCAAGGTATTTTTGCAAATAGCAAATAAGGAATCATTAATATACGTACTCATTAGTATATGTACTCATATTGGGCAAATGGTCCAGAGAAGTAACAAACTTTAGTAAATTCAAGTCTATAAGTTCAGTTTCTATATTAAGAGCAATGCTTAATTACAGTTCAATGTATACAATATCTTGTTAAATGATGTTTTAGATATTTTTTTCATGTAAACACCTGAGTTGTAATTTTTTTTGGGGGGGGCTTGGATTGTATCTACATTGTTGCAAGTTAACTTGTAACTTATGTAAGTTTTGCACACTGGAGTTAATGTTACAATGTATTATGTTTTGTATTCACTATATATTAGCAACTAAATAGAATAAGGCTTACAAATGTATATTGGAAAAAAATGAAGAAAAGTGCAATGCCAGCAATGGCATCCCTGTCAGTTTTGTCCCATGTTTACCCAAGTTAGATGATCTGAATAGGGATTCAAAATGTGTTCAAATGAATGCACTTATGTAAAATATTAGGCCTATAAACTTCCTTTATGCCTGCATTTGGTTTGTGTTTATTGAAAAATAAGAAGGAATCGTTCAAACTGTTTTTCTGCTATCAATAGTAATGTAAAACTATTGTGTATTTCTAGTTTGATTTCTAGGCAAATAAAAATTTTATCAAGACTTTGGACTGCTGACTAGATACTTATTATTTTTTGTTATTTCTGGGCATCTTAGACTTTCGGGTTATTCAGACTTTTGAAATTGGTGACTTTACTAGAAATAAGAAAGATTTAAAATTCCCTGCATGCCACCATTCATGTGTATAGAATTAATGTTGAAAGACAAGGTTTCTTCTATCTCTGGATTTTATCTACACAGTTGAAAAGTCTGACACTTCAAAATCCCAGCTGGTATACAAAATTTCCAAGGACGAAAGGGTTGTCTATGGACACTACGGACTTGACTGAATGGGCAGCATCTCATTGCAGTATTGCAAGCCCCACTGCAATTGGGCAGATCGAATCCTACCAGGGTCAAGGTTGACTTAGCCTTCCATCCTTCAGAGATGGATAAAATGAGGACCCAAATTGTTGGGGGGCAACATGCTGACTGTAAACCGCTTTGAGAGGGCTGTAAAGCATTAGAAAGCGGTATATAAGTCTAGGTGCTGTTGCAATTTCACTTAATTCATTATCTCTGGAATGCCCATTTTCATATGTTGATTCCCAAAAACAAATAGTAATGCACAATATTCTTTTAACCTTAACATATGTGTAGGATACTTTCCCTCCAAAATAGTAAACTTAGTAAAACTTCAAATTAGTGGTATGTGAGGGACCGTCTCTTGCTGGTCTTATCTCTCTGACCCACTAGAGCAGGGAGGCAGTGTTGTGAGTCTAGAGAGATACATCTGGCAGGATCTAGAAGGGCCTTCTCTGGGTGACTCCTCTGGAACATCATTCCCGCACACATTAGACTGCCCTCCCACTCTAACATTCTTGGAAGGTGCTGAAGACATTGTTCTGTCAGTGGGCTTGGGGAACCTAGAGCAGGATGGAGTCCATTAAACAGTTTGTATGAATGTGTGTTGTTGGGTGTGTGTTATTTTACTAATTTATTTTTGTTTTCCATGGTTTTTATATCCGTGTAAGCCACTTTGAATCACCATGTGTGAGCAGGCAGCAATATAAATTTTCTAAAATAAAATAAAACCCAGCAATTCCATCTTTAGTCAGCTTTCATTGGATTGTACTTTTTAAAATGCTCTTCCTTTTCAAATACTTCAAAAAATTCCCAGAATTTATCCTGCTTATCTCTTCTTGGAGGCAGGATACTTTGGCTATTGGAATTTGGAAAATAGAAAATAATTGGTAATTGGTTATATTATTCCTATAATGAAAATAAATAAATTTCACCTAATTTAGTAACTTGCCTTTGTTTTTTTCCAGCTTATAAGAGGATAGGAAAGACAAGTCTCCCATCAAGAGGTTTACTATTGTTCTACTCATAAATCTTGCTTGTACGATTGATGGAATACTATTCAATAATATCAATATTTCCAATTAAATCATCATTTTGTGGAGCAGAGGTTTTAGCCAATCAAAAGTATTGTTTAATCTTCTGTCAAGCATTCTAATTACTGAGGATAATAAATGACTAACGGTTGTCACTATGTTTTAAAGTTAACGTGGATACGCTTAAAAAGTGTGTAGAACAGTCCAGCCAGTAGAATCAGAACTTCTGACACCATCTTCTGATAGCATTTTCTTTTTTTATTTCCTTCCCATCTCCAAAGTGTCTTCCAGGTGAGCTTTCAATTAATGTATACATCTTCTGTGGCCTTTAAACAGAACACACATAAATGGAAAGCTAACTTACACCAGATCAACTTTTAAGAAAATTCTCAGTTGTATTGATTTGAAAAGTGTGTTGACACAGATTACAAATGCTAAGTAAGACACTTCAGAGGGTCACAGATTTTATTGCCACTTGATGGGTTGACAACTTTCAACAATGTTTTTATTTCGTACTTTGCCATTACAGTTCACAGATTTACTTGTCTCAGTCATACAGAGAACCTGGACAAAAGCATTTGCCATGCTGCAGTTTTGTGCATAGAAAACTGGTCAGAAATGGCTGGAACAGGCAAAAAGGTAACTTTACAGTTATCAAGTTGCATATACATATGCTAGTATTGTAAGGCTCTTCTGTTATAGCTGCCTGAATCTCTAGCCATTATTTCTTTGTAGCAAGCAGAACATATTGGTGTGCATGTGTGAAAGGAAGGAGAGGTAATGCACAGTCTTTTAGGTCTGAGTAGTATGTTTCAGGCCAGAGCAGTATCCTGTTCTCAGGTTCTTTGCAGGCATATTCGTGAGTTTTTGAGCAAAAGAAAAAGATCTGACTGTTGGACACATGATTGGCACACAAATTCATACTTAAAACAGCTTTTGCTCAGTTCTTACCTGCAGTATTTCCAAAAGCCTTCAGTTCAGCAGCGGCAACGCCTCTGGCAAACTTAACTGACCCTAGCTGACTTTTCTAGTTGCTACAGCTCTGAAACAAGTCCTTGTATTGCTGATATTTGGGGGAGCAAATACAAGTGCTTTTACTGGAGGTAGGTATCAAGTTTTTTCTTGATATTGTCAAAGCTGTCTACTCCCATGTAGTCAGCCTGACCTTGCTCCCATTTTTCTTTACGTTCTTCTGAGGACATAGCTGGTGGTGATGGTGGCGAATGTGGCATTGCTGCTGCTGAAAGTGACAGGTGGGAGACTGCCTCTGTTACCTCTTCCTAAAAAGAAATGAAAGATAAGTGGGAGAAGCACAATTACACACTACAAAAAGGTATAAGCATAAAGTAACTAAGCAGAAGGTAAGAAAACCAATGAGATCCCATGCAAAGCAGCAAGCACCATTTATGCAATTTAAAGAGCTATGAATACATAAATAAAAAGAGAATCTGGGTCAATGAAATAGCAAACAGGTAGTTATGCTTAAGTTCTTCATACCTCTCTACAGAAGCCACAAGAGAAAGCCAGTGTATAGACCAAGCCCGACAGCTGCAAATAGTTCATTAGAAAGTTGAAATACAGACAACAGAAAGCATAGCTCAAGAATAGATCAGTATGTTTAGTCACAGGGCTAAGTATATAATTATTGTTTTC
This sequence comes from Laticauda colubrina, assembly GCA_015471245.1. Classification (NCBI taxonomy): domain Eukaryota; kingdom Metazoa; phylum Chordata; class Lepidosauria; order Squamata; family Elapidae; genus Laticauda; species Laticauda colubrina. Next base: position 30,339,404 of record BLBF01000040.1, read on the forward strand.
TGCATAGCAAGCCCAAGTAATCAATATTGCATGATTAGTCTGAATTCAGAAGAAGGCAGAACCAAGTTATTTTAAATGACAAGATATGTAAAAACATCAGTAAAAAAACCCACAAATTTTGTAGGTGCACTATTGTAAAATTGTAATACAAATTTTAAAACAGTTGGCACAATACCACCCTTCATTCACCCTTAATTTATCAGAGACAGCAGTTCATAACAGAGATGTGCCCCTGAAGGCATCTTCATGGTCTGTTTACTGAATGCAATTTATTAGAAATTTTCTCTTTAGACACATAACTACCATGTTTCTCACAAAATAAGGCCGGGCCTTATTTTTTTGACCCCCGAAAAAATGGCTAGGCTGTCTTTTTGGGGGTGATTTAACCCCCCCCCCCACCTTGTATCCTCAGGTGGGCGGGCAGCAACAGCTTGGATGTTGACCTCGGCGTTGGTGGGGCACTTCGTGTCAGGAGACCTTCCTCCACCATTGTTTTCCCTTCTCCCTTGCTGCCACGGTGTTTAGAGCAATGCCATGATGTTTGGCGCAGCCAGCCAGGGCTCCTCCCTGCAACCGGAGCCTGACAGAGACACTCAGGTTCAGGTGCTCCTGTTGCCGCCTTCCCTTCGTCTTCAAAGGCAAAGCCAAAAACGACGCCCTACTACTGGCACGACAAAGCCTCCCTTGCCCAAGAGGGCAGCCCAACCACACATGGGGAGGCGAATTTCCCGGGGCCGCAGTGCAGGATTGACTCACCACGGGAGAAGCGTCCAGCCGCCATCCCTGCCTGGCACCGGGCAGAGTGCTAAGATCTTCGCCTGGGGCACCCAGCCCAGCTGACAGGCAGGGCCTCCTGCCCGGCAGAGCTCTCAAGGCAGCGAGCGGCTCCCCACCGGACCCTCTGCTCATCCCGCCAGGGCCGCGCCAGAGCCGTGCACGCTGGGCAGAGCCAGGAAAGCAAGCCGTGGGTGTGCACCTGCCTGCCAAGGAAAAGAGCTGGGCCAGCTTGAGCTTGACTTCCTTCATAGGTCCCTCCAGTGCGAACCCGAAGGAGCTACTGGGAGAGGCTGCCTGAGGCAGTGATAGCGCTCACCCATCCACGGACAGGGAGGCGAAGTGGTGGCAGCGCTGCTTCCCTGGCCAGCAGAGAGAGCCCAAAGCTGCCTGTCCTTTCCACCCCTCACCCAGCCCATCCCCGTCCCCACGCATCTCCAAATGCACCAGCAGCTCCAAATGCTGCAGTGGAACAGACATCAGGCAGAGGCACTGACTCGGCAGGGCTCAGCTCGGAGGACATGGCGCAGGCCGTCACCTTGCCTCCCTGTCCATGGATGGTTGGGCGTTATCACTGCATTGAGTGGCCTCTCCCGGTGGCCCCTTTTGGGTTCGGGCTGGAGGGACTTGGGAAGGAAGCCAAGTTTGGGCCGGCTCAGCTCTTTCGCTTGGCAGGAGGGCGCGCACCTGCAGCTCACTTTCCCGGCTCTGCCCAGCCTGCATGGCTCTTGTGCAGCCCTGACGGGATGAGCAAAGGGTCCAGCAGGGAGGTACTCGCTGCCTTGGTAAGAGCTCCGCCGCCGGGCAGGAGGGCCCGCCTATCAGCTGTGCTGGGTGCCCCAGGCGAAGCTCTTTGCACTCTGCCCGGTGCCAGGCAGGGATGGCGGCTAGGTGCTTCTCCTGGGGTGGGCCGATCCTGCGCTACGGCCCTGGGAGATTTGCCTCTCCATGTAGGGTTGGGCTGCCCTCTCAGGCAGGGGAGGCTTTGTCGTACCGGTAGTAGGGCATCATTTTTAAAAGAATTGGCTTTGCCTTTGAAGGCAAAGGGAAGGCGGCGACAGGAGCGCCTGAACCCGAGTGTCTCCGCTGGGCTCCAGTTGCAGGGAGGAGCCCTGGCTGGCTGTGCGTGGATGCGCCAAATGCCGTGGTGTTGCTCTAAACGCAGCAAGAAGGGAAAGCAACGATGGAGGAAGGTCTCCTGATACGAAGTGCCCCAACGCCAAAGTCAACGCAGGCAGCACCATATCCAGGTATGCAACAAAACTACTTCCTAATGGCAAGCCCCCTCTGCCATTCCCCCCCATTTCGCATGTTTGATATAGGTCTTAATTTGGGGGAAGGGGCTTAATTTGATTTTATGCTGATAAAACATGCTGGGCCTTCCTATTGGTGGAGGACATATTGTTGGAGAAACACGGTATGATGCCAAGCATAGTGCAGGATATGAAACCTTGAGAGGCCTAAGTGCATATTTCAATCTGAATCAACATTTAATGAGAATAGAACTCTTGTTGTTTAAAGTTCTTTAAAAATGCAAGAGTTAAATGGTGCCTGCTGGAATTTAACAGTGCTGTAGGATATGCTTAATCTGTGAAAAAATGGAGATGAATCATGAATGTTTCAAGGAAATTCTTCAAACCAGCTGCATAGATTTACAAAGTATGCAAACCTATTGTTAAAAAAAAAATCAAACTTTCAGATTCCTTGTAGACTTCTTCAAAGTTCTGTCGGGTGGGGTAGTTAGAATGATGGGAAAGATGGAGGTGGGAAGTAGAGAATACCACTGGTGTTGATGAGTCTGAACTTGCACAAAATGCTTGACCCTATTTTAATGTATATACTTCCTGTCCTGAAGTGCCTTGAAAATTCATTTGGCATTCTTTTCTTCATATTCTAGCACTGAAATGTGGTATATGCTACATTTATAACGGAAGATACAATCTTACATGGATGGATGATCAAGATAGGAAAAATATCTTTCTGTCTGCATTATTTCTTTGCTCTATAACATTTCTTATGAGCTCTGGAAGAAATTGCAGATTTTAGGGCCATGTCGGCAGCGTTTCAAAGAAGTCATTGCTAACTATATTTAGAATGATAGTGAAGCATGATTTGACTGATTCAGGAGAGAAGGGGGCTGTAAATTGATTTAAGAGATTTCTTTTCCCTTGAACTGAAATCTATAACCTCCATTCCTCCATTCCAACTTTCTCTGTTGTAGGACAAAGACTTCTTACGTTCCCATTCTCCAAACACTTGTTTTAACAATCTGGTTAGTAAAGCTAAAAATCCAGGCCTGTCCATGTTTGTTTTGGCTATCCCATAGCTGCTTAAGAAAAGTCTAGAACAACTGTTATTTGGTCATCTAATAAGAAGCATACCAATGAGCTGCATTTATGGGAAGTAAAGACAAAATGTTGCAGTACTTATGACTAGTCAGGTCTCTAGCTAATGCACAGTTGCAAGCTGTTTTTGTAGCAAACATGCCAGCTTCAAACGAACTCAATTCCAAGCCAAAAAAGAAATGTTTTCTACATCCCATATTAAAGCAGAGAATGTCCATTAATGAGACATACCGCCTTTACACCGGTAGCTGTATCTTTGATTACACCATGCTGCTGTAATAATGGTAAGATATTTGTGACAAAAGTGTCCCACCACATATTGAGGAACTCTGGATGAATCATTGTGGGATCTTGAGTGTCTTCTTTGACACTTTTTGCTTTGGAGTCATACGTATAATTCCATGGTTTCACTCTGCCCAGAAAGTGCACAACTTTAGCATTCATCCCAAACCTGTCAAAAGAAGAGGTCACTTTTATGTGTGGGTAGAGTCATAACACCTTAATATAGGAGTGCATGGATATAGCTTGAAAGAATAATTGCTTAATAATTGTTTAAAGTAAAATACAATTAAGTTCAATATTTTGTATGGATCTGAATTCTTATGTCTATCAGAAAAACACCTTTACTGGCTTTATCACAGCCAGACCTGGTGATGATGCACAAGGACTGCAGGGAAGTAATCAAAATCAGTTTACATCAATTTGCAGAATTAATTCAACTTGTTTCTTGCAAGTGAACAGCAAGAAGCTACAAACTAAAGATCACTGAAGTTCATCCCTGAGAAGTGATCAGAAATTCCACCCTGGTATCAATATTTTTAATATTGTGAATTATACATCCATACAATAGTACTGTATATAGTTATAATTATATAGCTATATAACTGACACATGTATGTATGTATGTATTTTTACCACCAATACCTACCAACGATCAGACTTTAGACATTGCCCTTTCCTCATTTATTTGTATTATAGAAAACTTTAAAATACTAGGATATCAACAAATCTTAGTAAAATATGTAACTAAGCACATAATCATGAATTCGTTTATTAATTTGATAGACAGCATAATAGAACAAGGAGTGTTTAAACTGAACATGAAAGAAAACCAGTTCTACAAGATGTCTTAAATATTGTATGTGAAACAAGTTGACTTCCTGTGTTATTTCATAATAATAATTCTCAGCATTGTTCATTCACTATCTGTTCAACATTCTCCATCTTTTTCCCTGAGTAAAACACATAAATAAGCTATTTTAATCTCTTTTGTATTGTATGAACATATTTTTTTAAAAAAATTGAGTTCACGCCTATTTCTGTTAAATGCATTTTCTATATTTAAAAAGCATTCAATGTGACCATAACAAAATTTAAGCTTAGTCCAGGAGCTATTGCATTTGGCACAGTTGATTATCCTGTTCTAATGTTATGCTAGTATCAAGCATAGCATACTTAAAATTTGGGTAGTATTGAGAAGGAATCTGGTCAGATTTTCATTTTTTTAAAACTATGATATACCTATTTATGAGCTAATATTTTATTTGTATTTTGTTCCCAACTTCGAAGTGGAAGAAACTCCTGCTATAATATTTCAGCAATCATGGTCAGAATGCCACAAGAATGGAACTGAAGGACTCCACGTAGTGTGAACCTGAATGTAGAATTCTTTATAATATACTTCATGTTGTAAGAGGAGCTGCTTGCAATCACAATTACATCACAATTCCATTCACCAAGCCAGATACTCTTTCCACCAGCCACTGAGTACAATGTATTCATTCCAGTTTACATGAAGATCCCAAAATAAGGGCACTAATTTTAACCTAACAGTATCTCATGACATTTGGATGAGATTAAGACACAGTTGAACCTTAATCAATGAAAACAGTGCTTAGATCAGCTGCTCTATTAAATTCATCATCATTCAATGTTGCCTAGAGACTTGTTCCTACAACTGCACACTTGCTTCTGGATCTTCCAAGGACAATATTTAAAGAGGTTGATTTGGCTTTTCCTGAGAGGTAAGATAACCTAATGCCAGCAATTAACAGCAGTTTAATACAAAACATGATGACTTCAGAAATGAACATGCTACTAAGGTAGGCTATATGAGGGGAAAAAGTAAGACATTGCCATAATCTCAATTTTGTGGCGCCAAGAGCACCCTGAGATTGTGCCATTGAAATCCAAAGATTAAAAGAAAATCTTTTTTAAAAGTGATAAAGCCTTTGACCTTTGATCTTAAGGACCCCTTTTCATAAATGAAATGAATATAAAAGCAAACTTCTCTCCTTAAATGGGCATATACATTGTGGGTTTCCTGGCTTTATAAAACTATATATCTTCTTCCTAACCTTCTAAGATATCCCAGGGACTGTCTAGTTTTTTTTCCATTTTTTAATAAATTGATAAAATCCATCAACTCCAAAAGATCCACTGACACCTATCTTTCAGCAGCAGCAGCAGCAAATTTGCCAATTACAGATCCAAATTTGTCTACTAAAGCTTCTAAGAGAGTTGCCCTGCAACCTAACCTTCCAAACAGAGCAAAGAAAGAGATCCTGATGCCTTCATAATTCAGATGCATTGCTCTATTAATGGCCAATTTTACCAGATACATGCTGGGCTTTCATTAGTACTTTCCAGTCTATCAACTCTTCAGTCAAGGGTAGATGGGGAATTCTAGGCAAATCTTTCTAAATATCTACTATTTCAGGACATCTTATACATCAGAACACCTGAAATTCACTAAATCTTTTTTAGCACTCTGAACCTCAACTCAAAGCTCTTATGTCCATTGTACTTCTGAAAGGTATCATTATTTTCAGTTTTATTCTTTGTCTTTTCAGGGTAGATCATATTTCACAATCTCAGCTGGTACTTTTAAAACAACTCACAATAACAAAGAATGAAGCGACTTTCCACTACAATATTCTCTTTCTGTCAGTCACCTAATTGTGCCTTTGGCTACTCACATAACAGATTAAATGTCACTAACTCATCCACAGAACAATTCTTTCTTCCAGGATGCTACTGTGAGATAATTCCACTTTATTTCAGCCTAGCATACCTTCTTGATTTTCTTCTGATCAATTACATAAACATTTGCTGAGGCCAATGTTCTAAAAGTCAGTCTTGATTTTGTATTTGTTGAAAACATCTTGCCTATGTTCTCCCAGCTTTTAGAGCTGTAGAAAACAGGTTCATTCTTTACGTGGCCATCATGCTTTTGTCTTTTACAATATAGGATAGTTTTGCTTAGATAAACAGTTATTTCTTGTCTTCCAATGACCTTTTAAAGGGTGTAGTCTTGCCTTTCAGCATTTTATAATAGTCAGATTGAGTTTTGTAATTTATGTATTTATTCAATTTCTATAGCCGCCCATCTCAGACAAGTGACTCTGGGTAGCAAACAAATTTATTAGCCAATTTATTGGCTAACCAGCCATGTTGTTTTCTGATCTACATTTACTACAAAAGCACTCTTCCTCTGGGACTCTGCCTTACTGAAGTTGTGCTAGACAATCACATAGACTCAGTCCTTCATCTTCTCACAGCAGTACAGATAGTTATGATTATTGGAAACACCATCCTCCTTGATTATCTTCTGAAAATCAGGTCTTCCTCCAGCTAAAAAGTTTGCTAGTCTTTCTTATGTGAATCACTCAGAATACAATAAAGAGCTGATTTCTCATCTGTAAGTGCAGTTCTTTGAAAGTCACCTGTGAATTCATATAACTTCAGTGGGGTTCTGTGCAGTGGCATTAATTCATAAATAACCACTCAAAGAACTGTAGTGATATTCTTTTACATTTTGTTGGTTTATTCTGCTGAGATCAAACAAAGAAGTGATAACATAACAGAGTGATTCTAATGTAACCATCTAATTCCCATTATACATATTGGAAAAAAAACTAAGGTTGGATAACATGTGTATTACCTATTATAAGACATACTATAAACAAGTCAATTGTTTTACTCTCATTTATGTGGTGGGGATCCTTGCCTTGCCATCAAGAGCAAGTAGCATAATTCCTCTTACACTGTTTGAATCTGGAAGCAGTAGAGACACAGAATGAATATTAAATCATGCATATTTAATAGTACAGCCTACTCTGCGTGCATAATCATCTACTTACGCTTTGAATGCTGGGAGGTAGGAATAAATAGAAATACTGCTTAAGTTATAAATAAACGGGAGATGCTTGCTAATATCTGTAGTTGCCCAACTGCTGAAGAAAGTGTTCAACAGACCCTGGTCCCCACCTGAGGGAGAGAAAAAGAGACAGGGAGAAAGGTGAGTCAAAGAAAAAGCAATGGTTTAAAAAGCCGTTAAAAATCAGTATCAAATATTGACATACCATACATAAAATGAATTCAAAAGATCAAAAATGTGTGTATCTCATCTGCAGTATTAGTTTGGTAGTTTTGTTGAACAAAATTTTGAACAAGTTTATTAATACAATTTAAAATCCTATTTGGTAATGAACGAAACAGCTTTCCAAACATTCATAATTGATTAATTGAACTGAAGATGGACCATCTAATTATTTCGGAAGTATGAATCTGTTTTCATGCCAAATAGTTTTTGCTGGTGGAAATCAGTTTAAAAATTGCTTTATGATGTGTCTACCTATTTTCTCAAATAAAATATATTACTTTTAAAAACCTGCTTAGTTCTAAAAATGGAACTATTAGAAGCTATGAATATGCCCAATAATTATGTAAATGATTAAAACAGACTTTCTGAGGAGTGATTTTTGCCTTTATTGACCACACTATCAGTTGTTTTTCTCAATGAAGGACATGATCATCCCTGCACTGACTTCTTCTGCAAGCATCCATGACACATCATGAATTAATGTTTAAGGCTTTTAAGCTCTTGGCATCTTATCCAGAACACTAGCTTCAGGGAGCCCAGATGGGGTTGCATATATCAATCTACATTCTTTCAATTATTTTGTAAGGCGACAGACATCAAGTAAATCATCCAGGCCAAGGAAATGTTTATGTTGCTTAGTTCAGTTTAGGAAAAAGAATAGTGAGCAACAGAGTGACAACAACATTTTAGAAACAGCTGAACTGCTTGGATTGATCTACAAAAAATAAGAGTGGGGACTTTAAACTTAAATACTTTGCAAAGTTATTTATGCAATAAGGATTAAAGACTGCTATTTATACAGACAAATCAAAACTTAGCAGATGCTAAGTTTTGGTTGGCTCTACCAGAGAGTCAAGATCAAATATTTCATCACATATGAAAGCTGGTACACTTGATTTATATAACATCTTTAAAATAAAGAGTTATCTTATTCACTTTACGAATCAAAGTAAAATTAGGAATATTCTTTCCTAAGCATGCAGCTGGAACACAACAGCAGCTCTGAGTGCATCTGAAGCTATTTGCAATTTCAAGTTTGGCAATTTCAATTGCTGTACCAATTTAAGATTCAGGGCATATTGAACACAGAATGGAAAAAACCCAAACACTTAATGAATTTCTAAGGAAACAGCATCTCTGTTTCAATTTCCCACAGCAAAGAGTCGTTGTCTGAAATTTGTTTCCTGGAATACCATGGTTATTGCCAAAACATACCCCTTGATAATATTTTTAAGTGAAATTCAACATGCTTACATTCTGGGATAAATGTCAAAATAAACTTAGGAAATAGTCAAGGAAGGTAATATTGAGATAATATAATCAAAGGGAATACAAAACTTCTATTTGTGTTTTGCTTCAGACAGGAACCATGCCATCTTAATTGTTAATGTAAGCCATCTAGTATCTTTGCCAGTTTAACTAGTGCCAATACTCATTAAGTCATATGAAAAAGCCAAGAGTAATTTAGGACTTAACTTTTAAATGACAAAAAAGAAGCTCAAAAGTAGATTCCTAAAACTCTTGCTATTTCATAGGGTGACTTTGTTTTCCATTTTGCACTGCATGTTAAACGAGGCACAAATAAATCTACTGAAAAGTAACAAAATTTAGGCAACCAAGACAGCTTCTTTGGAAATTTGGAAGTTAGTTTCTGCCAACTAACACAAGCACTCCTAAAATTAGAAAGCAGCAGGTTTGGTTCACATGAATGAAGCTTTAGAATGTGGCTGTTCTTATGTGGGGAGGGGAGGGGAGAATTTTCCCATGATAAACTGTCTGCAATAATGTAACCTAATTTTCACGCATATTTTAGCAGAGGGAACACATCTGTACAAGTGTGAATAATACCAAAAATATGCCCATTCATTATACATCTGTGCAAAGTTTTCACCTCCTTTTACAATTCAATATAGTTCCTCTAAAAAGCATCTTCCACATAATTTTCAGCACAAACATATGGACACTTCACTCAGAAGGCAATTTCAAATGAGGAGCAATTATAGCCAAGCAAGTAATAAAGAGAGATCCTGTTCTACAGAGATAACAAGCCTTTGTCTCATGGACCATTTATAACATTCCCAAAATACAGAAAAATACACAGGGTCAGAAATCCAGTATAATAAGAGTTGGAATTGACCTTGGAGGTCTTCTAGCCCAACCCTTTGTTCAAGTAGCAAAGCCTATACTTGACAAATGGTTGTCCAATCTCTTCTTAATAACCTCAAGTGTTGGTATCCACAACATCTGGAGATAACCAGTTCCACTGATTAATTGTACGGTCAGGAAATTTCTGCTTAGTCCTAGGTTAGTTTTCTTTATTAGTTTCCATCTATTGCTTTTTGTTCTGCCATCAGGGGTTTTGCAGAATAGGTTGAGTCTCTTCTTCGTGGCAGCTCCTCAAATATTTGAAAACTGCTAGTCCTTCTTTTCACTAGACCAGACATGCCAGATTCCTCTAACTGTTTTTTGTATTTAGCCTCCAGTTCCCTAATCATCTTTGTTGCTCTTCTCTGCACTCTTTCTAGAGTCTCAACATCTTTTTTATATTATAGTGACCAAAACTGGATGCAATATTCCAAGGATGGCCTTACCAAGGCATTATAAAGCGATTCACGTAATCTTGATTTTGACCCTCAGTGCAGTGTAGGACTGTGTGGCTTTTTTAGCAGCTGCAGCACACTGCTGACTCATATTTAAGTGATTGTCCACCAGGACACCAAGATCCTGCTTGCAGTTACTGTTATTGAGCCAGATACCACCTATTCTATAACTGTGCGTTTGGTTCTTCTTGCCTAAATGTGGAACCTTACTTTTTTATCATTGAATTTCATTGTTCAGGACTGTTCAGATCCTTCTGTATCTTGAGCCTATCTTCTGGAGTGTTGGCTATTCCGGGCAGCTTAGTGTCATCTGCATATTTGATGAGTTTCCTTTCTTTCTGCTCATCTAGATAATTGATGGAGATATTGAAGGACATAAGACAGAGCCTTGGTTTACTCCACTGTATACTTCTCTCCGTATAGATAAAAGTTCCATCAAGGATTACAATTCTGAGTGCAGTTGGTCAGCCAGTTATGAAGCCATCTATGGTGGTGGTGCCTAACTCATATTTTTCTATCTTATCAAGCAATAGATTATGGTCTATTTTATCTTTACTTTTATCTTTACTTTACTTTACTTTACTTTACTGAAGTCCAAGTAAATTATATCCACAGCATTTCACTGGTCCACTAATTTTGTTACATTGTCAAAAATACAATAAGATTTGTCTGGCATGATCTGTTTTTGACAAACCGACATTGGCTTTTAGTTATGTTTGCCTCTAGGTGTTCACAGATTCATTGCTTGATTATCTTTTTCAGAATATTCCCAGGTGCTGATGTCAGGCTGATAGGTTTATAGATTCCTGGATCTATTATTTTTTCATTTTTTGAAGAAGGGAACTACATCAGCCTGTCTTTGCACTGAAAAATGTCTGTTTTTAGATTTTTTATCCTGCTTTTATTATAGTTATTAAATAATTCAATATGGCTAACATATCTAATATTCATTCCTCCTCCTATTTTCCCCACAAGACCACCCTGTGGGGGTGTTTGAGTTGACAGTGAATGATTGGCCCAAAGTAACTTAGCTGGCTTTCATGCCTAATACAGGAATAGAACCCAGACTCTTGCCTTCTAGCCTGGTGCCTTAACCACCAGATCAAACTGGATTTTATTCAATTATTAACTGTTTTTTCCAATTATTAATCAATTATTATTAACTTATATTTTATTAGAAATATTATAATTTTACTATGTTTGACTTCTTATTCAGAAAAATAGCATTTATTAAATTTATTTGCCACTATTCTCATGTATAGGCGACTGCAGGTGGCATATAACAGAGAAACAGTTTCATAATTCTCTGCAAAGAGAATCAAGCTAAGTGTCCCTTGAGTCAATATTGTACAAGTTATCTTCCTACAATCTGTACCTACTACAGCCCCAAACAACATGGTTAAGAGTGATGGGAGTTATAATAGAAAGACTACTGTAGTTTTTTTCATGTTTCTTGTTTCTGTATGTAAAAGATTGTGGCCTAATTGTAGAAATGAAAAGTCCCAGAAAATCATTCTCCTTCAGACAAAGGATTATTGAAACAAATAGAGAAACAGACCAAAATATTACAGTATATTCTCATTTTCTATCTGCAATGATTTTCTTCTAGATTCTAGATGGCCATGTTCTTCTTTTTGGCAATAGTAGCTGCAAAGGATCAAGTGCAGTATTGTTGCATAAGTGAGTCTTTTCCAGTCAGCCAGGCCAATCTTCACTGGAGATTGAGGGGGGGGGGAGAGAAACTGTCCTTTAAAAACCCACTATTTTGATTTTTGTTGCTTTTAACCATTTCAGCAACTGTTATGACACTCTTGGAAGTTTCAAAGCCTTTGCTTTCAGTTGTAAATATGTCAACCTGCTCTGGCAAAAATGATAAGTGGCCCTCTTTCCTTGAGTGCTGGACATCTGTACTTGAAAGGATTGACATGATAAAACCACATCAAATGCATTTACAGCAATTGTCAAACCAGCAACTTGCCCTGCCTGTTCCATTCAGGCATTTTTTTAATCTAGAAAGACAGATGGGAGATATTCTTTTGAAAGGAGCCTCGCACAGAAAACAGAAACCTGTTCTTTGCAAAAATTCAAAATATCTTAAGTCTGAAATGCCTTAGTTTGACTCCAATCCTGTTCCAACCATTTTGGAAGCTTCCGAAATAAAATTAAGGTTGTTTGAAATTGGAATCACTTCAGGACTACTTGGAACATTTCTGGAAAGGGGGGACAACTACTGGAGCTGTAGCATTCAGCTTAGCTACTTTTTTATTCTTAAGTGTAGGATATATAGTATAATTGATGGGCTTAAGGTACCAGAAATCAGATTCTGAGCTGATATGGGCTTAGGTTAAACAGATCAAATAACATGGAGATACAGCCCAAAGCTCCCCCTTTGCTGGGTTGTGTTCAAGCAGGAGCTAGAAGCAAAGGGGTTTCTACACCGATGTGGGAACCAGTCTTGATGACTTAAGTGGCCTCTTCAAACTCTGATGCTAAGAATATTCTCATCAGGTCTTCTTTTAAGAAAGATCAGTATTATTGATGTCATTGCCAAATGGATGTTGTGGTTCATTATGTATTTATCTATCCATGTTATTATGGCTTGAAAGATAACACTGGTCTTGTTCTGTATCTATACACTGTCTGGACAGCATAGGTCAGTTATTTTTCTAGAAGAAGCAGAACACACTGCCCTATTCTATATGCCATTAGGTAATGACTCTTAGTCTGTCGAAAGACAATCTATTTGCAATTCTTATTGTAATCATATACACTCAGATGATCTATTGACAGATTACCCACTTCCTTTTTATTCCACTTTCAGGAAATATTATTAATGTTTCATCCATTCAGGTCCATTGAAATAAAACCCCATCTATCTACTGAAAGCTTTGGAAGTACTCTGTTCTACAAGCATTATACATTTGCTATAGATTTGTTTTGAATAATGTGATTTAACACATACCCAGCCTTTAAATAAAAGATTTCCCCATCAACCAGATACAATGAGATAGTTACCATCAAAGCTGCCTTTCTCCGTGGCAAGTTGTAACAGTTGATTGAATGTTTCAATGGAAGGCCTATAAACAAAAACTCCTGAATTGAAACAGTCAGGCCAGCCTGGATCTGGAGCTGCAGAAAGTTCTTCTCTTTCAAAAAGTTCATCAATGTTTGACAAGACCTAGTGGGGAAGAAATGGTTTGCAGGTACAAGTGTATTATTCACCAACAAAAGGAATGGTAATTTCCTCTAAGATACATTGTTATTACATTGTTTAGATCTACTTATGTTGATACGAGTTTTTCTGGAAGCAACATTAATTGAATGCATTTCAATTCACAATTCATGCCCCATTTGAAAGTTGTGAAGAATCCTGTCTATATGACAAAGATAAGAGACTAGGCATTCTAGTTAATGTGTATATTTCTATATCTAGCACTATCCAGAATTCTGGTGCAGTCTGACTTTTTCTTTAAATTACTGCCAATTTATCAACAGGGCAATAAGATGCATAGAAAAGTAGATGCTTTTATGCACTGGATTAAGCCATTATTTGCTGTAGCGAAGTATGCATTTTCTACATATCTCTATTTATTTAGCGTATGACATAGAGTAAATGGATATAATATATTATATATGGAACACATAATACTATGGTACATATATATATGATGGAAATATGTAGTCAATTTTGTAAGGTCTGAAGAATTCAACATTTTAAATATAAGCTATAGACTATTCTTTAAAATACTTTGGTTCACGAGAATGGAATAAGTATTCTATATATTAATAGTACATATATCTGAAGTGGTGCAAATCAAAAGCATCTAATTGACTCTTTATGTGGCATATAAATTACTATTTTCTAACATGAACTGAACACAACTGCAAAGATTATTAGCAGCAAGAAAGACATACCATTGTGTCTGCATCCATAAACACACACTTTGAATACTGTGTTAGTTCCCAGCAGTGGAGTTTTGTCAAAGTAACACCAAGTTCAGGCCTTTTCAATAGTGCAAGATGGGCTGAATCACCACTGTCCAAAACATTCACCAGCTTCACTTCATCAAAGACCTTTTCTAAGACTGTCCTATTGAGAGGAATGGTCATGGTTTACATCAATACTCAATGCCACTCACTCAATGCCATTCACTTATCCAATAACTGTCTACACTATCCCTAGAACCTGTGAGAAAGCAGACTCCTATATCGTATTTCCGCAAAAGCCTGTAGGAATTTGCTTGAAATAGATTCTCCTGACAGCAACTATTTATTCTCTGTCGTATGTTTCAAACTTAAAGTGTACAGGAATGCAGACTTGAGATAATGCATTTGAAAGGTGATGGATTAGTATTACTGACAGGCTCTCAGAGCTACACAAACAGATGGGTCAAAAAGACCTACACTCTTGATAAGTCAACTGGCTATTTTAAACTAAAGAATTATGGAGCTTTTAGCATTTATGGAATGACTTCTGGGCAGTAGTCAAGAATATACTAGGGATGCAAACATACCCACAGGAAATTGATAAGGTTTGAAAACCCACAAAATTAACAATAACTAATCATTGATAATGATTCAGCATCTGCCAAAATCGAAACGGGGTATGCTGAAAAAAAGAAAACAACATTCAGATAAACTGAGTTCTGGAATAGAACTTTGCAATCACAAAGCAGGAGCAGGAACAGGAAACAGTGGTGGCAGCTCTAAATTCTACCAACAAAATTTTTGAAATTTCTAGTTAGCTGAGTTTACACTAAAACAAGAATAATAGCGTTTTTGAAGTTTTAAATTTAAAATATTGAATTCTAAATCACCTTTTAAAATTTAGGGGTCTAAAAAACTCTAACAATATAATAATAGTATGATGTACAGGGATCTTTTTTATACTACTGCTCTCCTCTCTGTTATTCAGTACAAAAGCAGAAGTCAGGGCAAAAGGCAACACTGAAGTACTTCCTCTCTACCAGTTTTACCCTAGGTTCTATGAAGATTCACAGTTGTGCGGGGAGGAGCTAGAAGGCTTAAGGTCACTTCCCTACAGATTACTGCTGCTTCCTTTCTAGCTAGCTAGATGACTTTTGTCCAATTGCCCATGAAACATATGTTAAAAATAAAGATGCTTAATTATTAAAATTCTGGCATAATTTTTCCCTTTGATTCTCCTGAAATTGAAGGTATTTCTACCACAGATATTTATTTAGACTGGGAGATAAGAGTAAGTTCTTTGTAAAAGTTCCACTTATGTAAAACTTTAAACAAATTTAAACATTCTGCCCTCCATCAAGAAGAGATATCTTGCATAGCATTTGATACAACTGCTAAAGATTTAGCACAACAAGCCACAAATCTCACTATGCAAATATTTGAGTAAGCTTGAAAATGTAGTCAAGTTTCTCATATCCTTTAACAAGAAATTTAGAATTCAGGCTACAAGTTAAATTAGCCTTAAATTGGGACAACTTTCCCAAAGTTTTTCCAAAGTTGGGAAATAACTTTGACTAATTAAATTTGCTAACATACTAACACTAACTTAGTTGTCCCTAAATAGACTTGTCTTTCTTGTTTATACTAAGAGTAAGGAATCGAATGTCTCATCTTTATAAACATCTCTAGTTGCTAAAATCTTGGTCCTGCATTATTTTCAACATCCATTCTTATGAAGCAAAAATCTTTCAAGTACATTTAGGGACATTGGCAAACCCCAATGTCAGCATACAGATTGTTGCATAGAATCAACTTGTCTGCTCTTCCTCCAGCACAATACCCCTTCTCTTCATCCAAAAGTCTCTAGACCAGGGGTCACCAACCTTTTGAACCTCAGGGACCACCAAACTCATCATTTTAGATACCAGGGATCACTAACTGGTTCTGTGGGTGTGACCTAATTTGTGGGTGTGGCTTGGTGGTCATGTGACTGGCTGGACATGGCTTGTATGTAAATATTATAAATATTTATATACATATAGAATTTTTTTTATTAAAAAAGAGCAACTTTTACCCAAAAACAGGCAAAGCAGGCAGGCAGATTGAACTGCTCACAGAATCACAGATTCATTCAGAAATCTATCTATCTGCCATTGGCTAGTTCAGTCTGTCACATAAAATTTGCTTGCAAGCAAACTCACAATTAACTCACAGCACATCATGTATGTAAATATTACTTTTTTATATATATAAAAGAGCAACTTTTACCCAAAATCATGCAAAGCAGGCAGATTGAGTTGCTCACAGAATCATTCAGTGATCTATCTATCTGCCATCAGTTAGCTCAGTTGCTGTAGGTCTGTACTGAATTCGCTTGCAAGCAAACCTTGCAAGCAAATGTAAGGTAGGTTCGGCTGTGCTTAAAAGCAGAGCCAAAAATCTAAAGACTGGCTAGAAAGCAAGAAATCCAATCATTTCCTGCTTCCTAGCAAACCAAAATCTCCCGGCACAGCAGAACAGATGATGGTCGGAAAAAGAAAAAATAGAAATTTAGCAGGCAAGTTTGCCGAGTAAGGAGTGAGAGGACAGGGAGAGTTCCCGTGAGCCATGTGGGTGGCGCAGCCTGGATTAATTGCTTTGGGGTGGTGCTCTGGGGGTGAGATTTCTCTGTGGCCCACCAAAAATTTTTCACGGCCCACTAGTGAGCCGCAGCCCACCAGTTGGCGACTGCTGTTCCAGACAACCCTAAAGGCAAAGAGCCTTCAAGGGCAATTTCTAATGAATGTAGAAATTAAGAGCCCAAAGAAAAAAATGCTGTAAATATTAATTCTCTACTTGAGGATGATTAAATAATAGTTCCAAGCAGGTTCAGGTTTATTACTTTACAATAAAATTTCAATGGGAATTGAAACACTGCTTGTTCCAGTAAGTGAGAAATAAAGTGAGAAAGAAAAGATTATTTCAACTATGAAATAACTATTCACATTATTTCTACATAAGATTTATCTGAACAAAAGATGGCCTAGCTATGCTCTTAAGGGAAATTTCATCCAGCTGCATTTATTTGTTTATTTTTATAATAAATTTTATTAAGTTTTCAAATTTTAAGAACTTAAAATAAAACTATACATTGTTATCAACATCAAGACATCTTTCGCATCTTTCTCACATTTTTCAGTATATATATTTACTTATTCCTTTATCATTACATCTTACTCTTGCTATAAATCAATATCTTTTATCTTTACGTATCAATCTTCTCCATGGTATATTTACATATTTACATATTCCCTCATTCTTTTCCTAATTGCCTTTTTATTTATTTATTTCTAAACCACTCATACCAGGCATCCCAGACCCTATAATAAATTGAATCTTCTCTGTCTTTTATTTTCATCGTTAGCCTGTCCATCTCTATACAATCTATTATCTTTTTTACAACCATGCCTTCTCCTTCCAGAGTTGTGCATACGAGATCCTTGCAGCTGTTAATATATGTAACATGATATATCTATCTGTTTTATTGCATTTTTGTGTTATTATACCTAATAAAAATGTGTCTGGATTTAGTTCAATTTTCTGATTTGTGATTTCTTCTATCCATTGTCTAATTGTATCCCAATATTTTTTCACTTCCTGGCATGTCCACCAGGTATGAAAATAAGTGCCTTTTTCTTTTCCACATTTCCAACAATTTGGGTCCGAGTTAAACATTTTTGCCAATCTAGAGGGAGGATGGTGCCATCTATAAAACATTTTGTTTTGATTTTCCTTGTATGCTGTGGATGTAATTAGTTTGTAATTTGATCCCCACATTCTCTCCCAATTTTCCAGGTCTATATTATGGCCAACATTTTTCACCCATACCACCATTGCCTCTTGACCACCTCCTCTTCCATTTTAAAATCTAGTCGAAAGTTATATATTCTTGAGATCATTTTCTTTTCCATTTCTTGTAGAATTTTATCTAATTGATGCATTTATTTTTAACTAAACTTCCACCTGATCTTCGGGTGCATTTTTTCACTGGGCTGGATGACCACAGTGCATCAGGCAACTTACCTCATTGCATCAGATACATGGGGAGTAATCAACACTGTCAACTTCCTTGTCGTTCTATAATTCCGTAGCGATGATCCAAGGACAAGTGCTCCTTTTACATAGGAATCATTTGTGGCTAGTGTCACAAAAGACTGGTCTTAAGGAAAAGAGACAAACATATCATTAATATGGGAAAGACCTATAGTACATTCTTCGGACGCATCACTCAATTTTATTCTGGCAGTAGTTTCATAAAAATAGAATTTACTTTTTAAGTTAAAAAGAATTATTATACTTATATAAGTAATCCTTGACTTACAATTACAACTGGAACTGGAATTTCAACACCCTGTTGTCATAAGTAGAATCAGACCCAATTTTATGACAATTTTTACAGTGATTAAATAAATCACCTCAGACATTAAGTAAATCACATGGTTAATTAATATAGCCATTAAGTGAATCCAGCCCTCCACTGGCAAAAAAAGGTTGCAAATTGTGATCACATGACCGTAGCATGCTACAACCAGTTGTGAACATGAACTAGTGGCCAAGTGCCCGAATTGTGGTCACATGACTGCAGGGGTGGTGCTACAGTCATAAATCTGTGTACAAGTTGTAAGTTACTTTTTCTGAGGCCATCTTTGAATGCTTCTTAGTCGTAAGTCAAGGACTAGCTATATATCCAAACAGCATGAGTCACTTGATTACAAGATAGGTAGTTATATAAATATTACAAATAAATAAAACATTTTTTGAGATCACAAAATTAAATATTGCCTTTCTATTGGCTTCCAAGAAGCCTTTGGCAGATCAGTTCTGGAATATACTACCGTAGATTAGAGAAGATGAAGGTGACCTGACATTCTGCCACCCTCTTTTAGCTTTGGCAATACAGCCGGGGCTGATAATTACCGCTACACTAGACCAAATAAAGCATTAATAAACATTCATTCATCTGCAATGTTTAACTATCATTAATTTGTGTGTTGCAGGTCCTATCTATTAGAGAAGTATTTCTAGTCGGACCAAGAAAAATAGCCTTCTGTATGGAATGTTATTATCTCAAAAGATAATAAGCCCCCCTGATACTTTTCTGGAAGGCCTTGAAGACATGGTTCTGTCAGCGGACCTGGGAATCCCCAGTTGATGGAGAGTCAATCAAGTGGCTGGTTTGATTGCTGCCATGTAGAGTGGAGTGGGATGGGCTACTATACTATATTGTTCTGTACTATGAAATTTTAATATAATTTTTAAAAATAAAAGAAATAAAAACTCATGCATATCTACAATTACCTAGCCAATAGTGTTCAAATATGCATACTGAAAAGTTGTTCCTACAAGGTAGGACCAAACATCATCCACTGGTAGTAATTTAATCCTAACAAAAAACACTTTTATTTTCTTTCCTGTCTTACCTGTAACAACGGATGATGTAGGAGTAAAAAAAAAAAAACCTTGAACAAAAAACATTCAAAGGAACATGCTTGCTACACATTTGTAGATACCATGTCCCTTTTTGTGCTGTTGCAAGGTTATATTTTTGTGGAGATGAAACCATCAAACTTCATATTATTTGGAAATAGGAAATTTCTGTGTCAGTGAAATTATTAGGAAATCTGTTTAGCAATTCAAATTGTGCAAGATACACTGGCTTCACAAGTTTATACTATATATACCAAAATGATTTTCTAATTAAATGCACTGTTCCCTACTTTTTGCATAGGATTCAATTTAGTGGGTTTTAGTAGAAATGGCTCAGACCACCCTTTCCACCCATGTAGTATTAAATTCATTAATTTCTCCCCATGGAACACATTATCTAAAAGTTTATAGGTAAGTTAGAGCAGACCAGCCTAGTCTACATTATGCCCTCCTTAGGCAATGCCCATATATTTATATGTATTTATATTTATGTATTTATATTTATTTATATCAAACTGTTTGGGTCCTGAGATGTCTATTGTAAGCAGGATGATAAACTCAATAGTGCATTTTGATTCCTTATGCATAAAATCATTACTTGAATATATTTATACAACTACCATGCCATCCAATTGTAGTGGTTATGTGCCTAGGAATGGGTTTGGAGTGTAAATATTTTTTCCCATTGTAAGCTTCCATAATCAATCGCTCTGTTGGCAGAAAATATCTGAAGATGATGCAGCAATGGTAAGGGAAAATATATTTGTTACATGTCTGAGTAATAAATCCTCATTATGAACAGCTAATCTATTTGAAACAAACCCTTACAAACCATAGCCATCTACTTAGCAAGCAAGTCATGTTACATATGGAAATGTATTATTAAGAGCAATGAAGGCATCCTAAGTTGGAGATATTTCTGCTCTGTCAGTATGGCAGTACTGAAATATAGATGAGACTAGAAACTCAAAGTAGCTGATTCAGTGTTATCATTAGTTGCACACCAAAGTCTTGTCCTTTCAATCTGAAAACCTAGCTAGAATTTGTGTTGAAATCAGAGTCTGTACAATGTTCTAGCTAAAGAACTGTCACACTGTCACACTGCCCTGTCACACTGCCCTGTCACACTGCCCAACGGATGCAAAACGTTTGTAAAAAGGACACAGCAGACGAGAAAAATGTTCCATCCGTTGTTATCCGCTCTCAAAAGGGGCAAAAATTTGCATAACCAGAGCGGATAACACGGAAAGGAACGGACGGGGGGAGGACGCAGAGCGGATGGAAAGCGAATGCGGAAAGGAAGCCTAGCGGATGGAAGCAGATGGGAGCAGATGGCACATCCGCAGGGCTTCCGGGGGGCCTCAGCAAAGCAGACGCGGAACGGATACAGCGGATGCAGAACGGATGCACAGCGGATGAAGCGGATGCACAGCGGAAGCCTAGCGGATGCACAGCGGAAGCCTAACGGATGCCTAGCGTTAATTGCATACGCGGGCAGGATGCATTGCGTAAGCCCCGCGGATATAAAGGGAAGCAGCTCGGAAGCAGGTCACCATTCAGAGAAAAGACCTGCTGCCGGACGGATTGACAGCCTTGCCTGCACTGCCTGCATGCCTGCCTGCAAGCTTTGCTGCCAGCCTCCCTGCCAGCCTTGCTGTCTGCCTGCCTGCCAGCCTTGCTGCCAGCCAGTCTGCCTGCCAGCCTTGCTGCCAGCCAGTCTGCCTGCCAGCCTTGGTGCCTGCCTTCCTGCCAGCCTTGGTTCCTGCCTGCCAGCCTTGGTACCTGCCTTCCTGACAGCCTTGCTGTCTGCCTGCCTGCCAGCCTTGGTGCCTGCCTTCCTGCCAGCCTTGGTGCCAGCCTTCCTGCAAGCCTTGGTGCCTGCCTGCCAGCCTTGGTGCCAGCCTTCCTGCCAGCCTTGGTTCCTGCCAGCCTCCCTGCCAGGCAGCAACCCCACAACCATGGGGAAGAACAGAAAGCCTCAGCCATCTGCTGCCAGCCCTGGCAAGAGGGACAGGGCCACCATCCCACCTGCTGGCCCTCACTCTGGTTCTGCTGGGGCTTCTGTAGCACGGGCTCGCTCTTCTGGGGCTGGAGCTTCTGCTGCTTCTGCTTCTGTAGGAGCTGATGATGCTGCTTATGGCGGTGGTGCTTCTGCTGGTGACTATGCTGATGCTGCACCCCAATGGCGCTTCAGACAAGCACTCCAGCACCAGCCACCTCCACAGCACCTGGACTCTTCACCCCTGAGACTGTGCGACCAAGAGGAGTGCCAGAGACTTATTTTTGTTTTATAGCTTGTTAAAAAAGTCTATCTTTGATTCACACACTTGCTTCATTTCTTCTTTTTAATAAAGTCTTGGTGGAAACTTTTAGAAATGGTTTAAGCCTTTGCATGCTTGTGGGATGGGTAAGGATAGCTTTGGGATAGATAAACCTCCAGTGCAAGCATAGTGGGACTGTATGGTCCACCCAGGTGCCACACATATGGCCCTTTATAATCAATAATAATGTAATCAATCATCCACACGTCAACATAAACACAACTCTTTATTAAATGCCCTGTACGTTGTAGGGCCACTCAACATACATGGCCCAATCTCATCCGTGTGATGAGACAGGCTGAAGGAAGCATCCATTAATCATCTATCATCCTGTCTTGCCACTCCACTGCTTCAGCTGGGAAGTTGCACCAGTGTCTCAGGAGGTTGCACTGCTTCTTCCCTTCACGTGAGGCTCTGTTGGGGCCTTGCACATCCTCAGTGTCTATCAAGTTTCGCCCTTGCCTCCATTCCCCAGGCTCCATGTCCCCATTGCCTTGTTGGAGGTCCACGAGCCTGTTCTGCAAGACTGGGTAGCGGGTGCGCATGAGATTGTGCAAGATGCAGCAAGCTTCCATGATCTTCCTCACGGTCTCTGGGCGATGCTGCATGGTGGTGAGAAGTACCTGGAACCTGTTGGCCAGGAAGCCAAAGGCATTCTCCACCAACCATGTTGTCCTGGACAGCCTGTAGTTGAAGATCCTCTCTTCACGGGTGAGGCATTTGGAGGTGTAGGGCTTCATGAGGTAGGTTCTGAGGGAGAAAGCGTCATCCCCCATGATGAAGTAGGGCACATCTTGCGTGTTGTTGGGCAGGGGGTCTGGATCTGGGAAGCCCACGATGAGGTTGCATTCCAGCCCCTCCTTGAGGTGACTGGCGTTGTATACCTGGGCATCTGAAGATGAGCCGTTGCCTGAAGCATCGATGTACATGAACTTGTAGTCAGCATCGACCATGGCGAAGAGGATGATGCTGAAGAAGCCCTTGTAGTTGAAATAAGTGGACCCCGACTTGGCTGGCGCTTTGCAGGCCACATGCTTGCCATCGATGGCTGCAACGGTATGTGGGAAGTTCCACTTCTGATACCACTGCTCTGCAACTTTCTTCCCTGCCTTCTTCAGTGGAGGGGCACTGGAGGAGCTCCTCCAGGTATTCTTCGGTGATGGCTGCATCACTTCTCTGACCACAATGCTGATGGTGTTGTGTGGCACCCTCCAGGCATACTGCATGCTCCTGTACGTGGTCCCTGAGGCCAGGTGCCGCAGAGTGAGTGCCACCTTGAGCCCAGGTTCCAGGCTGGGCCGGAAGTTGGTGTTTGCCTTGGTCAACCTGGGTGTCAGCCGCTGCATAACTTCATCAAACATGGCTGGTGGCATCCTCATGAAGTTCTGGAATGCACGAGTGTCTTCATTCCTGAGCTCCACCATCAGCTTGTTGTACAGTCCGTCCTCTGCTTTTCTGGTGATCCATCTTTGGACCCAGATGCTTCTTGGCCGCCTCTTTTTCTTCCCGTAGTAGAGTTCACAGAGCCTGTAGATGGCTTCGCACTGTTGCAGAAGGATGGTGGCTGCCAAAAGGACTTTGATATGATCCACGGTGGACATGACTGGATGCTGTGGAAGAGCAAGAGTCAGATGAAGACTGCAGAGGTCTGCACCGCTGGGCTGCTGGTCTGAAAGTGAGATCCAGGTGAGTTGCTCCCCCTTTTTATAGGCAGTATAGGTTTTCCACTATGTGTCCCTTTGCATCCTCTAGGCATTCTCTAGACATCCTTAATATCCGAGATAGGTCCCCTCTGCAAACGTTTTTTCCGTTTTAAATGCTTTGTTTCCGTTCTGCATCCGCTAGGCATCCATTCTGCATCCGTTCCGCTTCCTTCCTGCGTCCGTTTACCGCTGGAGTGGAGTTGCGCGGATGCGCAGCGGATGCCTAGCGGATATAGCGGATGCGTAACGGATGCAGAACGGATGCCTAGCGGATGCAGAACGGATGCATTGGATACATTTTCCGCTCAAAAGTTTTGAGCAGTTCAAAACTTTCTGAGCGGATGAAACGTCAATAGACGGAGGTAGTGAGTACAGAACGGATACATCGCGTTAATCAACGGATGACAAGTGTTTTTCTCCATTTTACATCCTCTTTCCATCCATTGGTGCAGTGTGACAGGGGTTTAATGTTCTTTCTAACTGATGAAAGTTAAAGTGTGATCAACTGGAACTTATAAGCCTGTAATTATCATTTAGGAATGAATGAACAGTCAGTCTGATACAATGGTTGAAGAGTTGGCCTAGAAGCCAGGAAGCTCTGAGTTCTACTCCTACCTTAGGCATGAAAGCTGACTCTGTGACTTTGGACCAATCACTCTTTCTCAGCACAACCTACCTCAAAGTGTTGTTGTTGTGAGGAAAATAGGAGGAAGAAATATTATATGTGTTTGCTGCCTTGTGTTATTTATAAATTAATAAAGGTGAGATAAAACTCAAACAAATACATGTTATTTGTTCCTTACTAAACTAAATATTAATTCCAAATTGGTAATGTTTAGTGTTCAATTTTTTTAATTGTTCAAGATCAATGCTGTTCAAGAACTTCATGCAATTGTATAAATGTTTATAAAATGATTTTGTAGAATCAATCAATCTTTTATTTTGGTCAAGGACCAATATAAAAACAAGAACAAAAGCAAAGACTCCAGAAACAATCTAACAATATTACCATATAGAAAATATTGCTTTTTATTAATATCTATGACAATTTTATAAACATACGATACTGTATAAAGATGGTTGTTATATTAATACCATGTTTTAGTTAAATCAGTATTTTTTTTCCAACATATTTTTCCAATTTAATGTTTCTAAAGCTGCTTTATTCCCAAGGGATTTCTTTCCCCAAAGGTCATTAGTAAAATCAGTTTCTTCTTTGAGAAGATGCTACGTGTGGGTTAAGGCAAACGTATCAATATAAACATAAGAATATTACCCAAGGATGTTCATTGCTTACATCACTTTCTTGTAACACCACAATAACAGGTTTTAAGTTCAATTTCCATTTATTGCTATAAACCCACAGATTTTGGAAATTTCAAGAGAAAATACACTTTAGCTTAACTCAAGGCTATCAGTGTCTTTTACCACTAGTTGTGAGGCCCAAGCACAAAGATGACACAGTTAAATCCAAACTAGTCCAACAGTTAATTTGCTCACATCTAATAGACAGCATCTCACCAGGCTAAAGTTACAAACGTAGGATATAATAGATATATCCTGAGACATTCTATGGTGTGGCTACTTTTAATTTTTTCCTCCTTCCCAAAACCTCCCAGACTGGTCAGACTCTTACTTTGGGCTTCTCATTGGAATTTCCTTGGGAAATTCCTCCTTGGGAAACTGTAGTGCTCCTGCTGAGATCCCTCTCATCTCTCCCTAATTCCTTTTCTAGTTGCACATTTTGTCATACTAACCTCCAGAGAGGCAAACAATAGCCATGTATATTGTCTCAAGATATCCTTTTTTCAGCACGTGGCTGACCTTGTCTGGAAAGCAATATCAGACTTGATTAGTATTTGGATGGAAGACCACTGGGAATTTTATGCCTGTAGGTATCAAAACAACCTGCGAGAAAGCAATGTCAAGCTGACTATATTAGGAAAACTAGTATGAAAAACCATGAAATCATCAGAAGCTCAAGGCATTGTTTTTTAATAAAGCACCCTTAAGATTATGCTGCAATTTATAAAATGAACAAGTGCTTCAAAAATGTTTAATCCCTGACACCTGGAGTTAAATTGATTGGGTAGCAATAATGAAAAGACCGTTGTAATTTATTTTTTTTTACAAAGTCTGCTTTCCAAAGAGAACAATAGAAGATCAGACAGACCACTGATGGCTAACCTTTTTGGGCTCCTGTGCTGAAAATTGCACATGCACTCGAGCACCCTGAAGGCAATGTGAATGGGGACCCCCATGCATGCACGTGAGATCCCCCTGCATGCCCACGCATCTCTGCACGTGTGTGCATCTCTTGCGCACCCCGTGCATGCATGCCATATACCCAACAATCAGCTGTCAAGTGGGCGGTTCGCATGGATGCGCAGTGGGGCTCTTCCAGGCGACCTCTCACTGTGCCAGCTGAAGTGGCTTTGCATTCCACTTCCGGCACATGTGCCATAGATTTGCCATCACAGAGAGACTATATCTTGACTCAGCACAAGACAGTACACATGCCTGAAACCAAGTCATATAATTTATGCATAGAAGCATTCCAGAGTTGAATTGGTTTATGGCTGGGAGATGTTAGGGTTGATATTAAGAATAGATGAATGCAAAAGGCAAGGCCTCATTCATGCAAATAAAATAAAACAAGAAATTCCTAGGCCTTCACTTAGTGAATGCTTATGATAGTGATCAGATAGGTAAGAATCTTAACAGCTTGTATTGCTCAATAGGCTAAAATCCTAAAGGTACATGGAAACATTTAGCACACTATGTGAGATATTAGTTATACCTATCCAAGGTTATAATTGTGTTCAAGATAGCAGAGTGAATAAAGGCTAAACTTTTGCAGAACAATCACAAGAAAAAGAACTGAGAAAGTATTCCTCAAATCTTTGGGAATATGTTATTATTCTCATCTACGTGTTATTATTCTCATCTATGTGTCGCTGGCATTATGGTTATATGGAAGAAAGTATTCTGATTGAATAGTTAATTTTCACTAGTAGCTTCCTACTTCCCACTCAGTTGTTCAGGCTCCTCAGCAACCCATTTGTGCATTAACTTGAAAATGAACAAGCCACAGGCTTAAATGTGTATTATTAAGAATTCACCATGGTTCTGTGGTGAGGTTCCCAACATGTTTCAGCCATAGGTATATTTTACATTTTGAAAACACATTCAGGCTCCAAGCTCCCTCAAATTGGTATTGTACTACATTGTGAGAGTGAGTGTGTTAAAGTATCAAATTTAAAAATTAATATTCAGGTTATGTCCCCATGGAATTGACAGAATGTTCCTTATTACTTCTACTCACCACTGCCATTTCTGGGGAGCATGTGGATAGCCACCAAATTTATTCTTTGAAAAAGTTTATGCAGCCGATTTTTATAATCCAGAAATGTTCTGGAGCTCTCTGCTTTGCAATGCTTCATCTTGTCATTAGAAGAAAAATTATGAAAATGAAGAGAGAACAAAGGGCCTGATGGCATTAAAGAGAGTGTCTCTGACCACATTGGCATGGTGGAGCTTCACACCATGGTCCCCACTAGAACAGGAGACTACAAAACAGTGGTTGCAGTACCTGCAGCCCTAGATAAGAAACACCCCTAACTGGAATTTTTTTTTTTTTTTTATCATAGGGCAGATGTATATGTTTCAAACACCTAATCTTGCTTAAATGGTGCCTCTTCTATCCAATGAAGTCGCGTTTTTTAAAAAAAATCAGCCCAAAGAGAAAAGAGAGAGAGAGAAAAAACTGACACATCATGGACCAAACCCAGAGAAAGGTCTAGCTGCGCCCTAAGGATTCCCCCGAGCGGTACCCACAAGGCTGCCGCTTTAAGAGAAGGTACCCAAAGATACACGCATATGCGCGCAGCAATGCACGCATTCACAGGAGTTCTATTCTCCATTTGGTCGCCGGTGCCCGTCACCCGCACGTGCCCCTTCAGACCCTGCTCCCGAAGACCCCTAAAAGAAAGAGGGCGCACGCTGACTTGCACTCCTTGCACGCTACCTCCCGCGTGTGTGTGTGTGTGTGTGTGTGTGTGTGAAACAGAGCTCACGCGCCAGCCTAAAAATAGGACCCGCCATGCGTAAAACTGGGCAGCCCGAGGTCTCCCGAGGACGAGCGCTCCCGCCAGCCGCCTGGCCCAAGCGAGCTTTCCTTTCCTTTCCTTTCCTTGTCCTTCGCCGGACCAGCAGCGCCGCGAACGAGGAAGTGCTGCAGCTGCTCCGGCTTGTCAGTCACTTGCGGCTGGAAGATAACGCCAGACCGGCGGCGACTGGGCGGAGAGGAAACTCTGGCGGATGTATGACCCGCTCCTCGCAACTGACGACGGAAGCCGTCGCGAAATGGACGCGCCGCCGCCTCCAGCCTCCTTCCGGGGGAGGAAAAACAACAACAAACAACAAACAAACAACAAAAAAGCGTCACTCGGGCTTACCTGCCATGGTGCCGCTCTCAGTCCCGCAACCCACCTCGCCCACACCCCCCGTTCCAGACACTCGCACCCTTTCCGGAGCTCTCCACCTCTTTATATAGGGCAGGCGGAGCCGAGGGGAAGGGGCGGAGCCTGCAAGAATGAGCCGAAAAGGGTTATGCCTCCTCGGGGGAAGGGAGGGAGGGGAGGGGAGGGGAGGGGGGGGGGGGGGGGCGGCCGGCCGGCCTGCGGTGTTCTTCGGTAAGGCTGCGGTCTGGCGAGGGCCGGGTTGGTGCGGCGCTTTCAGGGCGCACGAGCCGTGCAGCCAGGGCTTCGGTGGAAGAAGATACGGTGGCTTGCTAAGCTGAAACGGAAAGGGAAAAAGCGAAGGCTGCATCCTTTTTAGAGTAAGGTCATTTTAGGCTGGTAGAGAAAGTTCCGAAATCTCTGGAGAATGGGTACACACGTTCCAGGGACTTGCCCGATTGAATGGTACCCAGCGAGAAAGAGCATGCTGTGCGTAACTGCTTAGGCTGGGCTGAAGAAGCTTCTTTCTTTTCTTTCTTTCTTTTCTTTTCTTTTAGTTTGTCAAGCATGTATGAGAAAACAAGTTTAAGTATGAACATAACATATAAGCATATAAGTATAAAGCGGTATAAGTAATAATAAATATAAACATAATTAATGAGAAGCGAAAGGTATTCAAGGAAAAACAAAGAATGTCCAGTTGAAAAAAACACT
Source organism: Laticauda colubrina (assembly GCA_015471245.1). Taxonomy (NCBI): domain Eukaryota; kingdom Metazoa; phylum Chordata; class Lepidosauria; order Squamata; family Elapidae; genus Laticauda; species Laticauda colubrina. The sequence goes on from BLBF01000040.1 coordinate 30,368,098, forward strand.
TTTGGGACAACCATAACCTGAATTAGCAGAATCTCCGTAAATGGCACAGGAGGGTAGCTGCTCTGAAAAACTTTGGCCAGTGAAAGCAAGCTTTTGTTAGTACCACACATGCTCCTTGCAGACTGACACAATTTTCTCTAATGTGGGACTTCTAGATGTGTTTGACTACAGCTCCCGTGATTCCCAGTTTCTAAGTAAATTGGGAGTTGTCCAACAGCCATGGAGGATGTTTGTTCGGGGAGGACTCTACTGTAGCAATTTGCTTTAAAAAGACATTGTGCATCTTTTCTAGATCACACTAGAAAGGGTCACAATCTTCAGTTTACACATTGTACTAAACTACCAAGTAGTTTTTGTCTGAACTTAGTTGTGTGGACCCATCTTAGTTGTGTGAACCCCATGCCATAATTTAACCTATGAACCCACTCCTGGTGATGTGGATTAAGTTCAAGGTTAATGAGTTTGAATTCTTTAAAATGCCAGATCGCTTTGCTGCTTGAGAGATTGTGGGAATTACAATATGGGATTGCTGAGGCTCTGAATGAAACAAGTGATAACAGAAGGCTCTCTTGAAAAGTGTTAGGTATTTTGCTTGATCACCTCCAAATAATAATCACTGCACAAAATGTTTCTTGACATGCACACTTGCATAGCTGTATATAGTGAACATTGGACTTTGAAGAAACAGGATAGAAAGAGTATTGAAGTTTTTGAACTTTGATTCTGTAGAAGACTGCTCAGAATATCGGAGATACTCAAGGAGACAAACAGAGTGTTGAACAAATTTACCTAGTGTTCAGTGTACAAATGATCAGGCTGAAATTATCATACTTTGACCATGTGAAGACCCAGTTCTTTGAAGAAGGCTGTGATGTTGAAAAAAGAGAGGAGTAGCAGCAAGGTGGATGGACTCAAGTACAATAATTTATTTATGAATCAAAATTTAAAATTGCTCACCCACTCATAGAGGGATAGTGATAGTGCACTGTTGGAAGAGCTGAAGAACCAGGTTGGAGACAGATCAAAATAGAGAAAAATCTATCTACAGCTGGTTCTTGACTTACAGCCATTCCTTTCATGACTGTTCAAAGTTATAACAGCACTGAAAAAAGCACTGACTTACTGCTGTTTTTCACATGCGGGTTGTAGCATCCCCATGGTCAGTTGATCAGAACTTGATGCTTGGCAACTGGCATGTATTGTGATGGTCGCAGTGTCCCAGGGATCTTTTGTGATCTTTCAAGCAAAGTCATTGGGAAAGCCAGGTTCACTTAACAACCATATTACTCATTTAAATACTGTGTTTCACTTAACTGTGACAAGAAAGGTGGTAAAATGGGGCAAAAAGTGACTTAACTGTCTCGCTTGGCAATTTTGGCTTCAATTGTGGTTGTAAGTCAAAGACGAACAATTGGTAAGAGTCGACATTGCCTAACACATAATCATATATAAACAACTAAAGACTTGCCTTTATACTGCCATGGATGTACTTGTTTTATGATCAAAACATCTTGGAAATATTTCTCATATTTTGAAGTCAACATTCCTCCCAGTTCTATAATTAAAATAAATTGAAAACCCTATACTGCACAGACATGTTCTGATCAAAAGAACCTCGCTTCAGATTATCAGAAAACAATGAAAAGGCATAAGCTTGTTTAGTCAAGCTTAAAGTTTATCTGTATTTTCTTATTAGAAATGGGATTGCAATTCAGGTTGGGCTCTATACCCCTTCCAGCCTTGGATGAACTGTTAATGTCTAGTCCCTGGTACTACAGTTTGTAATGACATAAAGACTTCTTTGAGTCAAGCTCAACTCCAGGATATGTCCATATAATGTTCTTGGTAAGAATACAAATAACGTGCTGTTGTCTTCTAGAATACAGGTAGTTCTTAACTTACTACAGTTCATTTAGTGTCCGTTTAAAGTTACAACAGTACTGAAAAAGTGACATGACCATTTTTCATGCTTACAACCTTAAGCATCCCCATCATCATGTGATCAAAATTCAGATATTTGACAACTGGTTCATACTTATGATACCCTTGCTGCATCCCAAGGTCCTGTGATCCCCTTTTGCAACCTACTGACAAGCAAAGTCAACGGGGAAGCAAGATTCTCTTCATCAGGTTACTAACTTATCAACTGCAGTGATTCACTGAACAATTGTGGCAAGGAAGGTCATAAAATGGGGGCAAAACCCCTCACTTAACAAATGTCTCACTCAACAATAGAAATTTTGGGCTCATTTATGGCTGTAAGTTAAGGACAACTGTATTTTTTTTTTACTTTCTTGTTTAGCTTATGACTCTGAGATTCCTAATAGTAACCCAAGTGCTAACTATCTGATTCAATTTAGGTTTTCAATATCAGCCTTGGAAGTAACTGAATGAACATGACCTATGTGGTATGATATATTGATAGAATTGATTCATATCCCACTTTTCATTGAGTTCATCTTATCCTCACAGCATCCTCCTAATGGTGTAGCTTTGGCTGAGAGAGACTGACTGGTCTGAAGCCACTCACTGATCTGATACTATTTTACTATCAGTGTACTGTATTACATTATGTTAAGGTAGGCAAAACAGTGCTTGAATGTATTACATAAGAATGTAAAATGCAAGAACATGTAGGCTGAAGCATAAAGGTCATTAGATGGTTTGTCTTTTGAGTTTCATCTACTTAGAAACTAGACAACCAGGTTTATAAACAGCATCTTTTCATTTGCCCTATTCTGAGATATTTGTATAAATGATAGAAAAGTCTAAATATAAATGATGACTGTCTGAATCTTTGAGGGGACATTTGCTGTACTGCAGGAAACAACTTTATTACATTTTTATCCTGCTTTATACATAATTCAAGGCAGCAAAAATGTATAATACTCTTTCCTTCTCTTGTTTTTCCCCTCAACAACAACCTCTGAGGTGGGATGGGCTGAGAGTGACTGATCCAAAGTTGTCAGCTGGCTTTCATGGCTAAGGTAGGACTAGAACTCAGTTTCCTGGTTTGTAGCTGATGCCTTAACCACTATACCAAATTGGCTCTCCATTTTTATATATGCATGATATTTCATATCAAGATCAAATCACTTTGAGCTTTTTAAGAGCTAGATAAATAAAAATTAATGTAGTGCAAATTAATGATTTTTTGTTTGAATATGCTTTTTAAAAAGACCGAAAGAGTTCAGAACATGATTGTATTTCTGGGTTTTTTTTATATGCTTATCTTTCTCTATGTCTTTCAAAGTATACTTCGCTGAATTAATGAAAATTTATGAAAGAAATTCTCTGTTCCTTACTTCCTGAATGTATTTCACAATATCCTTTACTTTTAGTTACCACCTATGATTAACAGCTGTGTTCCACATGAGCATTCTTGGAATACCCTCACCTGATTGGTCAAGACGGACTGCACTGTGATTGGACGGAAGAACGACAATGATTGGTCAGTAAAGAATCAACCGTGATTGGCCGTGCCGATTGCGGGAGATTCAGAGGGCTGTCATTGGACATCCACCTGGTCCTGGGGCAAGCAGGAAGAGGCTGCCTTCCGGAAAATAAAAGATCTCCTCACATCGGAATCAGTCCTCATCCAGTACAGCGAAACCCTACCACAAACGGTGACCTACGACGCCTCTCCATTCGGCATCGGAGCTATAATGAGCCATACTATGCCAGACAGGAGAGAAGCACCAATTGCATACTTCTCTAAGACATTATCAAAGGCAGAAAGGAACTATAGCCAGCTCGACAAGGAAGCACTAGTAGCGGTCACTGGCGTGAAGCAGTTTCATGAATACCTGTACGATAGGAACTTCACCCTTATCACCAATCACAAACCACTCCTGGGGATCCTGGCAGGGAACAAGGCCACCCCTAACATCCTGTCACCCCGGATGACAAGGTGGTCCGAGTTCCTTACCACCTACAACTACCAGCTAATAAATCACGCCGGGAAAAGCATCTCACACACCAATGCAGAAAGCCGTTGCCCCCTGCCAGATCTGAGGATGACCCTGCACCCACCACATCCACCCTGCAAATAGAGACACTGCCCAACCTGCCAACGACCATGTCAGACATTGCTAGAGAGACAATCAAAGACGGGAAACTGGTGCGGGTTTTGAGCTGGGTGGAAAAAGGGTGGCCAGAAACAGAGAGCAGCGACCAGTTTAAACCCTTCCGGAACCGACAGACTGAACTATTTTCTCAAAAGGGATGTATTTTATGGGGCGACAGAGTAGTGGTTCCAGATACATTACAAACAAGAGCAACACATGTTGCATGAGGGACACCCGGGCATCATAAAGATGAAATCCCAAGCCAGAAGCTACGTTTGGTGGCCAGGGATAGACAAAACCATTGAAACATGGGTGGCAACATGTAACAAATGTCAAAGATCCAGAAACCCTTCCTCCGCACCAACCCTCCAGTGGGAAACACCCAGGGGCCCATGGTCAAGGGTCCACATAGACTTTGCGGGACCCACAAAAGGACACACCTTTTTAATCACAGTTGACGCTTACTCCAACTGGTTGGAGGTAAGCATGATGCAATATACCACAACAGAAGCAGTTATTAAAAAAACTAAACAAACTGTTTGCCACCCATGGCCTACAAGACTTGCTAGTATCTGACAATGGGCCACAATTCACGGCATTGGCATTTGAACAATTTCTTGCTGAAAGGGGCATTTGGCATACACTGACAGCGCCTGCTCATCCGGTAGCAAACGGACAGGCGGAACGAATGGTCAGATACATGAAAGATGCCCTAGAAAAAATGGACGCAGGGAGCATACACGAGAAAATAAATAAACTATTAACAATACAACACATAACCACCCAGCTCAAAAACCAATAAAAGCCCAGCGGAGCTCCTGATGGGAAGAAAACTCCGATCCCACCAAGACAGACTGCACCCGACATATAATTCTGAAAAACCACCAGACTCGTCTAGGCAGTACCATACATATAATCCGGGAAACACTGTTTATGCCAAAAACTTTTCAGGGGACCCACTCTGGGTACCTGCCATAATAACCCAGGTGACAGGTCCCCAGTCATACCGGCTGGAAACGGAGGATGGAAGGAATTGGAAATGACATATCGATCAACTAAGATCACGAACAACCTCAAACAATGCTGGAATCACAAAAACACCACAACAAGACATAAATAAAAAAACTAGAGGTGGGGGGAGAAACCCCAAACAATTACCAAAAGGAAGGAGAAAATCCTCCCACAGCACAGCAGCAAACCGAACACACCCAACCGACACAAACTGAGCAAACACCACCAACACCAATAAATAGAAAAAGAAACCAACAACACTTACCAGCAAACGAGGGCAACAGAAGGGAACCAGCAGAAGATGACCCACACGGAACCTCGCCTGGAAGAAACAGCCAAGCCAGTTCAACCAGCCCGGAAAGATCGGCCGGGAACAGAGAAGCTGACAACTCAACTGAGACCAGTAGACCGGGTAGGAGTTGCAGTGAAAGGCCTGACTCACCCTTCCAGGCGGTTCCATGCAGAAGAGCAGGAGCAACAAAGATTCCATCCGAACCAGCTGAAGACCACGCAACAACTGAGCTGCGCAGGTCAAGTAGGCAGGTTAAAATCTCTGCCTACCTACGTGACAACGTCAGGTAGGATGGACCAAACCAAGAGAGGAAGGTGTTCCATATTAGCATTCTTGGAATACCATCACCTGATTGGTCAAGATGGACTGCACTGTGATTGGATGGAAGAACGACAGTGATTGGTCATTAAAGAATCAACCGTGATTGGCTGTGCCAATTGCGGGAGATTCAGAGGGCTGTCATTGTATGTGAGCCGCCGGCAAGCTCTATAAGAAGGGCTGCTGCAGCTCGCAGGTCTAGCACAGATCTATTCCTTTCAATAAAGAGATGAAGTTACGCTGGTCTCAAATCTCTTTTTTCCCACTTTTGTACAAGCTGCTTATGACACAATAATTTTTTACATTTTTTTAATTGCACACACACACACACACACACAATTTTTTATTGATAAGAAGGAGTGGGCATTGGGAAAGAAGAGCAGAAACAGTAAATACTTTCTTATATAAGGGTTATGTAAGGGTTTTTGTGTGTATGTGTGTGTGTGTGTGTGTGTGTGTGTGTGTAGGAGTGATTATTGCTTTAAACAGCTTCATTCTTACCCACTGGATTCAAAGAATCAGGTCTTTAATTCCTATTCAGTCCTAACCAACCACATCAGCATTAACCCTACTTCATAGTAATGTATCATTGATCTTATGCAGTGGAACGAACCTGATAGTGTGACACACCCAGAATTGGAATTTTAGAATATATTTATTGCCATTAAGAATTATAGATGAGCTTAATGGAATGTGTGTTGTACTGGAAGAGCTCAGGTACTATGTGTGAAGCAATTTCATCAGGAACTTCTTTTGTATATTAAAGGGGAGGGGATGTTTTCAAAAGAGACTGATTTCAGTTCATCCTGAAGTTGGAGATATGATGTTACAAAAAGTGTTCTCTTCCCATACTAGCCGGCCTTCTCTCTATGTATGCATATAGAGGCTCCTTTCTAGGTCTGAACTGTGTTGGAGCATATCTAAGGAGAGAAAGGCCTTTTTAGTCACCACACCTAGCAATGAAATTTTTTGCCTAGAGGAACTAGACTTCTTCTATTTGGCTAAGGAAGACATTTGTTCTGCACTCAAGTTTAAATTTGAGAAGGAATGTTATGCTTCTGCTTATTCTAAAAAAAATATTTTCCCTAATCGTGTCTTAGTTTCATTTAACTTGGATATTGATTTTAAATACAGTCAGCTATCCTAAATGGTGCATAAAGAAGAAAGGACATTTTGTTTTTCCTGGGTTACAGTAAATATAGTCCAGCCAAAATGGCTCTCTTGATTCTGTACAGAAATATGGGTTGATCCCCAATTTTTTTGTGTTTGTTTATCTTCTTCAGCCAACTTACCTTCCCTTTCAAAGATTTCTTTTCAGGAGCCAATTCTATACTGAACTCCGGACTTGTATGACTACAGCTGTTAATCATAGTGGATGACTCGAAAGCAGAGGAATCTTTGTTGTCATCACGATAACTTGGCATAGAAGTGTGTAAATTAAAGCCAGTTATACAACCTGCTTTTATGCTGGCAGACAGAAACCTTTCCAGTGTTCTGAGTGTATGATCTAAAAGTAACTACAGTGTAGGGGGAAGTGCATGCTGGAAGATAAGAAAAATAAGTTTCTGTTCTGAAACAATGAAGGACTTATATTGGATTTTCCTAATGTTCCATTTCTGTCTTGATTTGGGTAATGTAGAAAGCAACTGAGTAGCATGTTAAATTTTGTAGCTTGTTCCAATCAAGCTAAATATCTTGTAGTTTTGCTCTATCACTTTAAACACTTCTTACATTATTATAAACATTCCTATTCCCCCCCTTTTTTTTCAAGTTAGGAATTAAAGTTGTTCTCAAGGGGAATGTAAAATAAAAATCAAGAGAAGATCTGATAAGAGAAAGACAACATAGAATTATCAGAAAAATGAAAGATTTCACCATTTTGAACAATGTAAGACTGAATTTAAAGTAGAATTGTGTACAAATGATGGACATGTAATTTATAAAATTTGAGACAGAAGAAGTAAAAGAATGTGCAATAAAATGGGATAAAATTTTGGTTATAATATACAATTGGAACAGTGGGAAATATCTGGTTGAAAGGTTTGAAATTTATGCTATGTTTAATCTTAAAGGAAATATCCCAAAGGTGCTTTTTTTTTGAAGTCTTTGAAGATATTTCTTCAGCTGAAGAAGCTTCTTAGAGGATGAGAAGTGAAACGTCTTCAAAGAAAACCAGACAGTCCAGTTGCCTTTTGAAAAAAAGCATCTTTGGGACAGCCATGACCGGGACGTCTGAGATTCTCCATAAACTTAAAGGAAATATTTATAAAATGTATCATTTTATATGACGTCAGAGAAATTATCTAGAATGTATAAACACACTTAAGATTTATGCTGGAAATGTGAAATAACATGAAGGAACATTTTATCATGATTGGTTATACATGTAAAAAAGAAAAAAAATGGATTCAAATACATGCACTATTTCTAAGATTTTAAAAACTAATGTACAATCAAAACCAAATATTTTTGTTTTGGGACTGATGGATAAATAGATAGAAAAATGTTATGGAACTTTGTTTCTATATATTATAACATAAATAAGATTATTATATGAATAACAAAATACCAGAGTTGGAAGGGTCTTTGGAGAGCTTCTAGTCCAACTCTTCTGCTCAGGAAGGAAACTATCATTTCAGACAAATCTCTTAATCTCTTAAAAACTTCCAGTGTTGGAGCATCCACAACTTCTGAATGCAAGTCATTCCACTGATTAATTGTTTTAATTGTGCAACTATGCTCACTGGAAAAGTTTCACAGTATCCACAATGGAGGAATGATTGGTGAAGATGATGGAATTTGCAGAGATTGCTAAATTGACTTCTTTTGTTATCGAAAAAAAATGACACGTACACTTCTTGCTGACTGGATAAGCATATTGTATGTCATTACAAAGTTGGAAAAATGACCAAGAGCTGGTAGCCTAAAACTACAGAACATTGTAGAAACACAAATGTTATAATGTTTCTTTTTCATGGTATTATGACAGTGAAAATCCCACAGAGCTATTTTCTCAGAGAAACTTTTTAGTTGTAATATGATTTTAGTACTTATAACATGCTAGACATCCATACTGCATATGTTATAAAATGGATTATGATATTATCCACATTTACTTGCAGTCTATTGATTTCTAATTGGGATGCTTTGAAGTGGGGAATTTAAATTCTATTTCTCATATTTGCCATAACAAACATTCCTCAGATAGTCAGTCATAAAAACACAAACAAAGATTTCCCATATCAACATAAATCAATGTTTTGCAAAAACCTATTATCAAATGTCTGCTCCTTTCTACTTTTAGGGATTCACTGGCTTTTTTCATGAATCAATGAACTTAATTCAGCAAGATCTTTCTAGATTTGGATATAGACTGGTAAACATGCTGGAAATCTTATGAATAAATGCATTGGCGTTTTAGATAGCAATGTGTATTATTTCAGTTTCAAATGTATTAAATCAGCATTGCTATATTTGAAGGGCCTTTGCGCCAGGTCTGTCCCAAAGGCCTCTCCTAATGAGGCCATTAAAGAATTTATACTCATTCAACTGGGAAGTAGAATGTGGTTTCCTGCCAATCTTTACACTAACATAGGAATGAACTTTCATTAACCATGGCAATATAAATTTTTCCCACTGTTTCATTTATATATGAAATATGAGAATATACATTTTAGAAGAAACAATAGAGGCAATGTTGTACACTTTTCATTTGATTCTACTTGTCATTCACAGGCCTTCATAATATTTTAAAAACTTTTTAAAAAACTTACTTGACAAGACAACCAACAGAAATTTGGTTCCAATATATTGGAACATTGCAAAATGATTGTATTTGTAAAGGTTTCTGTGGGACCTTGGGCCGGCCTTACTTATGAGCTACACAAACGAAGTCAATATGGCAATTTATCTTAAAGTCATACAGACTTCTTAGCAAACTTTGGACTTTGATGCCTTGTTCAGAAAGATCTCAGAGGCATCAAATGAAAATTCTTTTGATATAAAATGTATTCTATAATTTTTAAGAGTGGATGATGCATACCATCATTTTAATTTCAAAAACAAGATAGCAAACACTTAAAGATAGTGCATGCTAAAGGTAGTTCATTAAATGTTAATGAATATAATACTCCTGTTAAGAGAGCATAGGTTCCAGTCTATATTATATTTAGCACTTAATATCAATATGGCTTCTATTCAGGAAGTCTATTTGAGAATATAGAGCTGCTCAAGAGCCTTACTTATGTGAGCATCAAGCAGGGAAGCTTTTTGTGCTTTCAGTGAATAAGGGATGGGTTGGGGGAGGATGGGAATTGATAAGCCCTGAAAAAACAGAGGTTATCTTTGGTGTGAACTTTGGACGGATGGACTTCTGACTTATTAATATTTATCATGCTTGTCTTGTATCTTCTTCATACTAAACCATCTCATTTTATCTAAATAACTAAATCATCTCATTTTATCCACACAATAATCTTGTAAAGTAAATAAGGCTGAGATCAGTAAGTGTGATGGCCTTGAAAGAGGTGACTTTGATAAATTATTCTAGTTCAGGTCTCTGCCTATCCCATGATATTGGAATGGCATCAGAGCAAACATAAATCAGTATAATACTGATGCTCAAATGGAACCATTTCCAAGATATAGCTGCCTCAATATACAGTGAAATGTGCATCCTTTTTGAGTAAGACTTGATAGAAAAAGCCACTGGTTTTCCCAGGGTACTTACTACCTTTCCAAGCTTCAGTGATGAACCAGAAGTCTAGAAAGCATCCTCTGGCATTTGCTATTAATTGCACTCTGCTTTTATGTATTCTTTCTCTGCATCAGCCAATTGAATGGAGTGTACTATCAATACACATGATAATGTACTAAAGATAATGTAGAGAAACATTGCCTTAAGTTAGAGCAGAATTGCCTTAAACTCTCGAAGTGATTGTCGAAGTTCTTAAAGTATCCATTTGAAGAATTTGAAACCTCCGATTAATTCTCAAGATATGATTTGAGGTTTTTGGTTTTTTTTTAGTTGTCTTAGAAAAAGGTTATTTAGTACTGGTCTTGTAAGTTATTGACTGCTTGAATAGTTAATTTAGAAAAATATTTTGTTTGCATATTGATCCTAGCCATAGGTTGTTTTCATTGTTGTCTGAATAAAGCTGAGTTAATTGAATTCCAGTACCAAATGTTCTACATTCTGTGTAAAAGAATGTAGACCAGTATTTAGGAATGGGAGAAGAATGAGTGAACCATTTAAGGCAGGGGTGTCAAACTTCTGTCATCATGTCAACGTCACATAATGTATCAGGATTTTTTTCCCCCTTTGCTAAACTGGGTGGGGGCAGGACCAGCATGTGACGCATCTGGCAGGTGGGCCGTAAGTTTGTCTCCCCTGATTTAAGGAAAAAGTGTGTGTGTGTGTGTGTGTGTGTGTGTGTGTATGTGTGTGATGAAAGATTACTCAGTCTTGAAAAAAATAAAAATGTAAGACAGACACATAGTAAAACCAAATTTTATGTCTTCGGTATAAAGCGAAGTACCAAAAAACTTAGGAAGGCTGTCAAAATTGTCAGCCCTTCAAAGAAGGCAAGTTCAAGAAACATGCATGGCAGGGATTCCAGGAATTCTCTTTATTTTTATTGAGTAGAAAGTTGTAATCATTTTCTGAAATTTCTTCTTCCCCCTTCCTAAGGCCAGGTCTACATTCTTTCACACATATTGATGGCTGCTCAGACTGATTATTTTCTATCAAATTGGTGTCCGTTCTTAGTAACCAGATAGATTTTCTCTTTCGGGCTGACTAATGGCACACTTATTGCCACTGTAACTGAGTCCATCCTCCTTAGTGCTGATCACCCTCTTCCTTGTTTCTTACCACATATCTCATAATTGGAGCCTTGTTTAGAGAGCTGGTCAGAACCTGCTGAATACCACCTCTGGTTCTCATTCCTCAGTTCTCTTAAGTGAACATACAAAGGTTGAATTTGAGCTCTTCTCCAAGAAATGTTACTTTTTTAATTGACTTGTTTTTGAGAATAGACTGTAAAAATAGATCAGAATTGTTTATTTTTTGTAATCTCAGTTACCACCAGGGGTGGGATTCAAATTTTTTAACAACCAGTTCTGTGGGCGTGGCTTAGTTGGTGGTCATAGCTTGATAATCATGTTATTGGCTAGGCGTGGCCAACTCAATATCATTCACATTGAGGCACACATCCCAATGGCCTCTCATGACTGTGGGGATGCTGCAACAGTTGTAAGTGTGAAAAATGGTCATAAGTCACTTTTTTCAGTGCCAATGTAACTTTGAATGGTCACTTCACACAAGCAAAATACCAGCAAAGGAGGGTAAAAAACTCCAGAGAAGTTCCTGAGACAGGAAGTCTAGTCCTGCCAAGAATGTAATAAGGGTTAACGGAGAGGCAGTTTCTGTAAGCAACACCAGAATGTTTCCTTCCTGCCTTCCTTACAGGATTCGGCCAGTAATTTCTTCTAACAACCAGTTCTCTGAACTGCTTAGAATGTTAAAAACCGGTTCTAGCAAATCGGTGCAAACTGGTAGAATCCCACCCCTGGTTACCACTCTTAATTTCCAGTGCTAATGGTAGACAGAGAGTAGCTAAACCTGATTTTAGGATATATGGTTGCTTGCGTGGAGCAGATTCTGTGTCAAATTGTATGTATCAAATTGCAGGGTTAAAAATAAAAAATGATTGGATAAGTCTGCTTATCTTGATAAGTCTGGATATGAAACATATACTCTTCATTCTGCTTAAATCATTGCTTATATATTTTGACACTATCATGTCAGTGGTAATATAACAAAATATCTGCCCACATTTTCTTTACAGAAGAAAAAAAAAACTGAAATCAGACAAAAAATATATTTCATTTATTAATTACATTAAACCCAACTATTATAATCTGGGAAGTGATAAGATATTCATTGTAGTATGAATAATGTAGCAAATTTGTTATATTTTCACTATAACAATAGGGAACTGTTCTTTGTTTGACTATATAAAAATAAGGCTGCTGCTTTGTGTGTGTGCATATAATTGAATTCAGGTTGATTGAAATGGTCAGATGGAACAAGACAGCACAATTTCACTGCCACTAATGGAGCTATACAGATTTGCACTTGGCAAGAACTTGCTTTCATTTTTTTTTCTTTTAATACCACTCATTAGTAAAATAGTTTCTGAAAACAAAATAAGAAGCCACTTATTTTTATAAGGCAAAAGTAACAATGTTGAAGATAAGTAGTTTCTGGAGGATGCACTATCTTTTATATCAGTGGTTCCCAAAGTGGGTGGTACCACCCCCTTGGGGGGGTGGGATGCCTTAGGGGGGTGCTAAGAGGCAAGGGGCCTGGCAGGGGGGCGCTAAGAGGTGACGGGGGTGTTCGAGGTGCCAGCCCTGCAGGTTCACTCATTGACTGTAGCACCGCTCCAGAGCCAATGCCTTCAATGCGGAAGTGGTGGCACGTTACGTGTCACCACGGCTGCATTCTGCTGTCACCCTTGAGGATGCTAAGAGGCAGCAGGGGGGCGTTCAATGCACTGGCCCTACAGGTTCACCCATTGACTGTATTAATGCTACAGAACTGGGGCCTCGAATGCGGCAACATGTTGGGAAAAGCCGCTGCCACTGCTTTCCCAAAGTGCCACCACTGTCGCATTCTGTTTGTCTGTCCATCCATCCGTCCATCCATCCATTCATCCAAAAGGTCTGTCTGTTTGCCTGCCTGCCTGCCTTCCTGCCTACCTACTTGCCTGTCTGCCTGCCTGCCTGTCTGTCTGTCTGTCTCTCTCTCTCTCCCTCCCTCCCTCCATCCGTCCATCCATCCATGTTTGAAGCGCCGGCCCCGCAAGCACATCAGGAAAGTAGAACAAAAGCCGGGGGGGGGGGGGAAGAGAAAGAGAGAGAGACCTGATGCATCAGATTGAATGAGTTTACACTGGTTTAGACTGAGGCCCTTTTCACATTGAAACATCTTTGCCAGCACATTGAAACCTCTTTGGCTTCTATTAAAGGTTTTGTGGACGAAACATGGTCAAGACTATCAGGAAGCTCTCATATTTTGTTGAGGCTTTAAACAGGAACCATTGGACCAGATGTCCACCCTAAAAATTACTTTTCCCCAATGTATTACAGTGCTAGTTCTGAAGAAGGCAAAGCCAAAATGTACTGGTAAATTACAAGGAAAGCACACACAGAGACACACTCCCTTCTAACCCTGCTGGAGCAGGTGATTCGACTAGAATAGATATCTCATTATCTTTCTCCTCCTTCCCTCCCTCCTTCTTTATTTCTTTCCGTCCCTTCCTTCCATCCTCCCCTCTTTCTTTGTCCCTTTTTCTGTCTTTCCTTTTCTCTTTCTTTTCTCTCTCTCTTTCTTTTCTCTCTCTCTTTCCGTCTCTCAGGCTCATCCCTTTGGATCAGGGGTCACCAAACTTTTGGACCTCAGGGAGCACCCAACTCATAATTTTAAATCCTGGAAACCACTAATATGAATTTTGACTGACAGTGGCTTTCTGGCATTGGTGGGAGAGAGAGAGAGAGAGAGAGAGATCTGATCCAACCTCTCTCTCTCCCTCTCTCTCACACACACAGGCAGGGGTGTGATTTAGACCCCTGATCTAAAGCTGTCAAAACTCCAAAAACTGGTCAACTAGCTCTGGGGAGGCCAGTCATAAATTAGAACACTTGCTAAACAAGTGGTCATTAAGTGAGGACCACTTGTATTTGGTTTGCCAGTCACCTGGCCATGCCCCCAGTCACATGACCAGCAAGCCACACCCACCCAATCATGTGACCAGTAAACCACACCCTCAAATTAGGCCACACCCATAGAAATTTGGATTTGTGTGGGGAGCACCGAGGATGAGATTGTAGCACCAATGGGTAATGAACTGAAAAAGTTTGGGAACCACTGCTTTACATGCTTATTAATGTCTGCATAAAGAAAATACTTATATTTATCTTTGCACTCTGATTTGTTGTCTTCTTTTGCAGTAGCGAATGGGCCTGATCAGCATTGAATAATTTAAATTTTGCCTATTTTGCAGATTTATTTATTTTGAACTGATAGCACCTGGACCAGAGCCTATAAAAGTCACAGGGTCAGAATCTGCCACAGAAACTTATATAAGATAAGTTTAATATATATAGTTGCTCCTATTATACAAAGAAGGTATGAATGTTTCATGTATGAATCAAGAAACTGGTTTTGGAAACACAGAATTCAATTATTGTTAGCCTTTGATACATGCTGATTTATCATGGTAGGTTGATGTTCCTGGAAGGAATGAGCAAAGAACATGGCATATGGCAAGAGTGTATAAGGTCTTCTACTGTCAATCATATACAAATTTGAGATTGAAAGTTAGCATAATCTTCATGGATCCTGCAAAGGTCCTTGATTTTCAGAAAAACTTCATAAAATGCAGCATATGAGAAACACCGCTGGAAGAAAATGAATGAACTAGACTGTAAGGATAGGAGCCTTTCTTAAGGATGACCTTGGGTCTATAAAGATGTTGTGCCAAACCAAAGGTGTTTTATTCCAAATTAAAAAATAAAGTTGCTCTAAAATTATCTAAAAATAAGGTCTTATTAAAGATCAGAGACCGGTCCCTTTAACCACTTGCTTTCCTGAGCTTGTGGCTTGTTGGAGTGTCCAAAGATAGTCTTTTCTAGCACTGTTCTGTTGTGTACTTTTTGTGCAACAATTTTCGAAAAATGTTTGAGAAGTATCTGTCCTTATACCCTCTAGTCTAGCATTGAGCACACCACACTGAATCTCCTTGTAATCAAATTATCTCTTTGCATCACATCTCGTTAGTGATTTGATCTCAGTTTCCTTATTTCAGAAGGTATGAAAAAAGGTATTGAAATTAATGTCTTTATTAATTTCTTTGGCAGGGGGGATTCTAACATATAAGAGCATAAGAAAAGCGATGAGATTGAGATGAAGGAATATTTAGTTCAACAATCTGATGCACATGTATCCCACCAGTCCAAGTTGATGGCATCTGAGTTTGCATCAGATTGAAGATTCAGGTGGAAGAAATCAAAAAATGAACTAGACTGTGTAGGGATAAGAGCCTTTCTTAAGGATGACCTTGGGTCTCTATTTCCCAGTAGGTATCAAGTATCAAAATATCAAGAAACTGATTGTCTCCAATGCTGGAAGTAATTTTGACATCATGAGAAATAAATATTGATTGACTTATTTTCACTGATTTTCTTAATTAGAAAATGATAATTTAGTAAGGGTGGGAAATAGTATATAGTTAGGCACCTCCTTTGTTCCACCCCAGTCTTCCTGCCACAACTGCCACCTTTTTCTCTTCTAAAGGGATGCCTTTTATGAACTTCATTTCCCTTTTCTCTTTTGTTTTGCACATAGACAGACAGATGTACTGTATATATTGTCTTCTTCTCTCTGCCTTTCTTCCTCTGTATAATTTCATTGGGATGATGTCTTCATCCCAATGTATTCTGAAGGAGCTTTGGATTCTTTAAATGACTATTTTAGCACTATTTTGTAAATATACAGTTTTCAAGAGCAGAATTGTGCCAATCAAATACCACCCTGTCTCTCAAAGATGGGCTATCCTGATCTAATTCTCCTTTAATATAATTCATATTGGTAGTCATCATTATATATTGTGGGACTGTTCCAAGGATGGCAGATTGTGAAACTAAATTTCCTTTAAATGCCCAGAAATATCAAGATTTTTAGAATGGTTCTTCTCTAAAATATTCTCTAAAAGTTTGTAAAAGCACTCTATACCATAACAAATTAGGAGGGCTCATATCCTGAAAATATCTGCAATGTACACACTGTGAGGTAAGACAGAGTCTCAAATTGTTCAAATAAAGTTGAGAAGAAGGCATTCGTTCTTCATTCCAAGGGTGGAGTAACAAGACGTATTCTTCCCAAGAGCTTAACTCTGTGCTTCTCTGTCCTCTCAGAAAATATCAAAATAAATAGATATTTTTACCTGAAGAATGTTTTTCTTGGAAACCTTAGGGATCCTATTGATGCTGCGGTTGTGGCCTATATTTGTGGAGTTTATAGAAAGTGTTTCTTGAGTTGTGGCTCTTAGTGTTGCCAAGTTTTTATTTTTATGAAGGAGATGTTTATATGTCCTTGGGGACTTGCTGTTTATGACAGTTCAGGAATGAATTTGGTTTTGTGTCCAAATATAAACTCACTGATTTTTTTGATCCAAGCTGTCGGTGAATTAGTAGAAATTTGGCAGAAATAATAATATAGTAATGGGTATCCAGTGAAGATTCATTGTGATATTGTAGTGGAAATACTGTCCTTTACATATTTGAATGTGATGCATAAATAAAAGGATGGAACTTGCACTGTGATGTCATGATGCATAAGTTGTCATTTTGGTGTTTTATGTTCACAGTACAGATTTGTGAATATGGATTTGTTAGGAACGCATTTCATTTAAAATGGAATCTGTCAGTAATCTCCTTAAGGGCCAGGACTGTCTATATATATAGATCGTAGCCTCAGTAATGCTATCAAAACCCTGCTACTTCGTATATGGGTGCAATGTTATAACTTACAAAAGGGGGTTGGCATTGATGGGGCTGCTACGCCTTCTTGACTTTTTAAAATTCCCTCTGTGGATGCCATACTATGTTGAGTCACAGTAAACTAACTCCAAATCAGTTTTCTAAGTGCACTGCAGAGACCTTGCCTCTTTTTTCACTTTTAAAGGACACAATTATTTGTATCTCACATTAAGAGCAACTTAAAAGCCCTGGCTAAAAACTCATTAAAATACTGCTATGAACTTACATAGTCGTTTAGATATCCTCCATACACCCTTCTAACTTCTATGCTGCTAATGTTCAGGTTTGCAATGGAAAGTACCTTAAGTGCCCTGGCCAAATGTGACAAGTCATCTTTTTTTGAGCAAATAATAAGATGCATTAAGTTGTGATGGGAAATAAGAAGACACAGCTGATTCCCTAAAAAGAATTATTACTAGCTCCATCACCGTCATCATTCAGCATGCAATTGTTTTTATTTATAAAAGCAAGAAATTTCAACCTGTGTTTACAAAACCATCCCTGCCTAATTGAACCATGATTTAACTGATCTATTTACTGGATTTGTGAAAGATACTAAATAAAAAATTAACCAAATGAACTAGGTTTGCAGAACAGTGTTGGCAAGTTTGTGGTTCAGTGTGTCACTGTCAGGTTCCAAAAATCAAGAAAGAGATGCTGAGGTTCTTCTAAGCAGTCTCCTTTATTACTCCTTACCTACACACAGAAATCTTGCCTAACTAAAGCAAACTACATACACCACTAAACATATTGTCTGAGAACTCTTAGGGAGGAAGTATTTTAATTCTCTTCCTCCCACTCACACTATCTAAACCTCTCTATCTTTTCCTCCTCTGGAATGCAGCCCTCCCTCTTGGGAATCCAGTATGTGTGTGTGTTTGGGGGGGGGGGAGGATATGGCATTTAAATCTGTCCAACCTCCCCCCTTACTTTACCTTGACAAGCTAATAATTCCATAATGTGCAATCAATTGACTTGGATATCTGACAAAGTATTTGAAGTGAAAGTTATTTCAATGTTTGTATTAAACTTGTGTATTCATAAAGAAATGCAAATATTGCAACAATCTAAAAGATGGCAAGATGGCAGCAATTGCATATAGGAAGTAAGTCTTTGCTGCCATTTAGTTGTTATTCGAAATATTTCAACCAAGATATGATATGCATAAACCTTCTGTGACAGAAGCATTTGTGATTGTATAACAAAAATAGTAACTGTGTGAAGTTTGAATACTCAGTATTAATAAGTATGTATTTCAAGATAAATGGTGCTTACTTGAGTTTACACAGGCTATGCGAATGCCAGAAATCTGTTAATCTTTGGTGCTCATTTAGGTAGCTTTCCTACAATAACTACTCTGTTTCTGTTTCTCTGAGTAGAGATACTACTCTGTTTCTCTGTTCCACATCAACATTCTTGGAATACCCTCACCTGATTGGTCAAGATAGACTGCACTGTGATTGGACGGAAGAACGACGGTGATTGGTCAGTAAAGAATCAACCGTGATTGGTCGTGCCAATCGTGGGAGATTCAGAAGGCTGTCATTGGGTAAGACCCGCCGGCAAGCTCGATAAGAAGAGCTGCCGCGGCTCGCAGGTCCAGGACAGATCTATACCTTTCAATAAAGAGCTGAAGTTACGCTGGTCTTGAGTCTCCTTTTTCCCGTGCTTCTACACTGGCGACGAAGGTGGGATCCTGAGACAAAGAGACCAGTCGGGCACGTGGCAACCAAGCTGAACAACCGACAAGATGGCTGGCAGCAACTCGCCACCCGCACCATTCGACCAGGCAACCGAGGACTGGGAAAAACCGACAAGATGGCTGGCAGCAACTCACCACCCGCACCATTCGACCAGGCAACTGAGGACTGGGAATCATACATCGATCGATTCCTCATGTTCCTCGAGAGCAACAACTTGAAAGATGCAAATGACCACCGAAAGAGAGCTGTGTTCCTGACCCAATGTGGGCCAGCCGTATTCAAGATGGCCAAAGCATTGGCCAAGCCAGAAGATGGAAAAGAGATGGCTTGGCCAGACCTAGACAGGTTACTTCGAAACCACTACGCCCCGGCTGTTCCCAACCTGATCCGGAGACATGAGTTCTACTGTCGGGATCAGAAGGACAGAGAGAGCATCGGGGATTTCATGGCAGCTCTAAGAAACATCGGAGGGGCGTGCGGCTTCTTCAACATGGACAAGGCTGTGAGAGACCGCGTAGTCCTCGGTCTCAGAGATCCCATACTCCAGAGCAGACTAATGGCTCGGGCGGACATTACAGTTACCGAGGCCATCGCTGAAGCCACTGCAGCCGAGGCCACAAAGAAATCAGCAGCCAAGATGCGACAAATGAATGCAAGGGACCAGCAAATAACTTTGGAGACCAACTCATCACCAGAGAATAGAACCGAGGTTAGTCACAAAGCCACAATAGCACACCACGAGGACGTTGAGTCTTCCCCCAATACTGAAGACAAGGAGGAGGAGATCCACAGATTGCAAGCAGAGCAAGACCGACGGAGAGGTCGTAAGTGAGGTTTTCAGTGCGCTGGATGCGGCGGTGACCACCCCCATTCAGAGTGCTGGTTCTTAGACACTCTTTGCCAGTACTGTGAGAAACGGGGCACATCGCCAAGATCTGCTGCTACAAATGAAACTACAGCCCAAGCTGACGTGACAACACGCCCCTCAGGAACCGAGACAAAATTACAGAGAACCATTGGAGCCACGAGAATCGAAGCAAGTGGCTCAGTGAAGCCCGACGACGAGAAGAGACATACCAAACAGTCACCATTGGGCACTCAGACAACTCCGACACAAGAAAAGTGCATGTGCAGGTCAGCATCGAAGACAGGCCATGCAAAATGGAAGTGGACTCCGGGCCCTACCTCTCCATAGTATCATGGGACACAATTAAGCGGTTAGTGCCCAGCTTACAAAAACGAGAGCTGGAGAGTCAAAAACTAACTATCAAGGACTACCAGGGGAACCGGATTCCCGTAATAGGAATTGGACACTTCCATGTTACATTCAAAAAGCATGGAAAAGTACTTCCACTAACAAGTGTGGACAGAGACTGCCCAAGCCTGCTGGGACTGGAATGGTTCGTGCCATTAGGAATCGAGGTGACGGGCATCAACTACATTGAGGAAACAGACTGGGAGATGGAACTCATGAACGAATTCCTATTCCAGACTGGGAGAAGGAACTCATGAACAAATTCCAAGAAGTTTTCGACAGACAATTAGGCAAGTACCGGGGGTCCCCAATATCATTTAATGTGAACCCCAATGTTGCTCCAATCCGTCTGAAACCAAGACGAGTTCCCTTCGCACTCAAGCCTAAAATAGATGAGCAACTAGACAAGCTCATTGCGCAAGGGGTCCTGGAGCCAATAGATCATGCACGCTGGGAGACCCCAATAGTCACCCCAATAAAACCAGACGGGTCAGTAAGAATTTGTGGGGACTACAATGTGACCCTAAATAATGCACTGCAACAGAGTGCATACCCAGTATTGGTGGTACAGCACCTCCTACACTCAGGAAAAGTCTTCACGAAGCTCGACCTGGTGCAGGCATACCAGCAGCTGCCAGTCGACGCTGAGACTGCGGAAAGGCAAACCATTGTGACCCACAGGGGGGCCTTCCGGTACAAAAGACTCCAGTTCGGAGTCAGCGTGGCACCAGGGGTGTTCTAGAGCTTAATGGAAAGATTACTGCAAGGCATTAAAGGAGTCATGCCATATTTCGATGATGTCTTGGTAGCAGCCAAAAACAAAAGCCAATTGGGAAGCTGCCTCAGGGAAGTCCTGCAGAAATTTAAAAATGCAGGACTAAAAGTAAAAAAAGAAAAGTGCCAGCTATGCACTGAAAAAGTAGAGTTCCTGGGATGCCTAGTGGATAAAGACGGAATTAACCACACCGAAAAAAAGATTAAAGCAATAAAGGAAGCCTCAAGACCTCAAAATAAGTCAGAGTTACAGTCTTTTCTTGGACTAATTAACTTTTACAATGCCTTTTTGCCACAAAAGGCAACGACAGAGGAACCTCTGCATAGGTTACTCAACAAGACATCCACCTGGTCCTGGGGCAAGCGGGAAGAGGCCGCCTTACGGAAAATAAAAGATTTCCTCACATCGGAATCAGTCCTCATCCAGTACAGTGAAACCCTACCACAAATGGTGACCTGCGACGCCTCTCCATTTGGCATCAGTGCTATACTGAGCCATACCCTGCCAGATGGGAGAGAAGCACCAATTGCATACTTCTCTAAGAAATTATCAAAGGCAGAAAGAAATTATAGCCAGCTCAACAAGAAGGCACTAGCAGCGGTTACCGGCGTGAAGCGGTTTCACGAATACCTGTACGATAGAAACTTCAACCTTATCACCGATCGCAAACCACTCCTGGGGATCCTGGCAGGGAACAAGGCCACCCCTAACATCCTGTCACCCCAGATGACAAGGTGGTCCGAGTTCCTTGCCACCTACAACTACCAGCTAATACATCGCCCCGGAACTAACAGACTGAACTATGTTCCAAAAGGGATGTATGTTATGGGGTGATAGAGTAATGGTTCCAGACACACTACAAACAAGAATATTGCACATGTTGCACAAAGGACACCCAGGCATAATAAACATGAAATCCTTAGCCAGAAGCTACGTTTGGTGGCCAGGGATAGACAAAACCATCGAAACATGGGTGGCAACATGTGACAAATGTCAAAGATCCAGACCAAACCTTCCCTCAGCATCAACCCTCGAGTGGGAAACACCCAGGGGCCCATGGTCAAGGGTCCATATAGACTTTGCGGGACCCACAAAAGGGCACACCTTTCTAATTGCAGTGGACGCTTACTCCAACTGGTTGGAGGTAAGCCTGATGCAATCCACCACAAAAGAAGCAGTTATAAAGAAACTAAACAAACTTTTTACCACCCATGGCCTACCAGACTTGCTAGCATCTGACAATGGGCCACAATTCACGGCGTTGGCATTCGAACAATTTCTCGCCGAACAGGGCATATGGCATGCATTGACAGCGCCCACTCATCCGGCAGCGAACGGGCGGGCGGAATGAATGGTCAGATACATGAAAGATGCCCTAGAAAAAATGGACGCAGGGAGCATACACGAGAAAATAAATAAACTATTAACAATACAACACATAACCACCCAGCTCAAAAACCAATAAAAACCCAGCGGAGCTCCTGATGGGAAGAAAACTCCGATCCCACCAAGACAGACTGCACCCGACATATAATTCTGAAAAACCACCAGACTCGTCTAGGCAGTACCATACATATAATCCGGGAAACACTGTTTATGCCAAAAACTTTTCAGGGGACCCACTCTGGGTACCTGCCATAATAACCCAGGTGACAGGTCCCCAGTCATACCGGCTGGAAACGGAGAATGGAAGGAATTGGAAATGACATATCGATCAACTAAGATCACGAATAACTTCAAACAACGCCGAAAACACACAAACGCCACAAAAACACATCAATAAAAAAATTAGAGGGGGGGGAGAAACCCCAAACAATTACCAAAAGGGAGGAGAAAATCCCCCTATGGCACAGCGGCAAACCGAACACACCCAACCAACACAAACCGAGCAGCCACCCCATACTCCAATAAATAGAAAAAGAAACCAACAATAGCAGAAGACAGTCAGCAGAAGACGACCCACATGGAACCTCACCTGGAAGAAACAACCAAGCTAGTTCAACCAGCCTGGAAAGATCAGCCGGGAACAGAGAAGCTGACAACTCAACCGAGACCAGTAGACCGGGTGGGAGTTGCAGCAAAAGGCCTGACTCACCCTTCCAGGCGGTTCCATGCAGAAGAGCAGGAGCAACAAAGATTCCATCTGAACCAGCTGAAGACCATGCAACAACTGAGCTGCGCAGGTCAAGTAGGCAGGTTAAAAACCCCGTCTACCTACATGACTACATCATGTAGGATGGACCAAACAAAGAGGGGAGGGGTGTTCCATGTTAGCATTCTTGGAATACCCACACCTGATTGGTCAAGATGGACTGCACTGTGATTGGACGGAAGAACGACGGTGATTGGTCAGTAAAGAATCAACCGTGATTGGCCATGCCAATCGCGGGAGATTCAGAACGTTGTCATTAGGTAAGAGCCGCCGGCAAGCTCTATAAGAAGGGCTGCCGCGGCTCGCAGGTCCAGCACAGACCTATACCTTTCAATAAAGAGCTGAAGTTACGCTGGTCTCGAGTCTCCTTTTTCCTGTGCTTCTACATATTCTTTCTCCCGCCCCACTGCCTCATTCCTATGTGTTTGTATAACTTAAAATATATTCCTTTGTTGACTCTAATGAAGTCAGTTGTGGCTCATCGAATCTTATGTTTTATCCTAACATTTTTTAAATTTTAAAAGCTGCTGTCTCTTTCTGATTTTTGGATACCCATATGCATGCACACTCACATGCACAGCGCATCCTTGCACAATGCAGGGAGGTGAGAGGCAGCCTTGCTGTGAAAAAAAAAAGGAATTAAAGTACTGATATGACTGTGTGTGTGTGTGTGTGTGTGTGTGTGTGTGTATACATACATAAATACACGCACACATTTTAGTTGGTAGAGAATTTCATCAAATCATTCTTTTAAAACTGAATCTGCAAATAAAATCTTTGAAGTTACTGTGTCCAATTATTACTTTTGAAATTGATCTGATGATTTTTATCTTTGAGCACCTTTTACTTAATAAAATTGAAAATTGGAATCACTGTAAACTAGCAGACTTGTTTGACTGAACTTACTGAATTGATTCAACTTGTCAAATCAGATTTTTGTTGTTTCGACACCTACCTCTATTAAATGAGACAAGGGGAAAAAAGGAGAGAGAGAGAGAGAGAGAGAGAGAGAGAGATCTCACGTGTAAATATTGCAAAGCTGTAAAGAAGAACAACATAATAAAGGAAAAAAGGGAAGGAAAAAGTATTATTATAAAAGTGTAAGAAATTTGGAGCAAGACCTAGGGAAAAGTCAACCTGTGCAGTGATTTGGAAAGATTACTGTAGTGTACAGTACAAAAAATAATGATAAGGTTTTCTTTATTGAAACAATAACCTTCCTAAAGGCTAGGTCACACTGGCCGACAGATGCAAAACGTAAGCAAAAAGGACACAGCGGACGAGCAAAATTTCGGGGGTGGCTCCATCCGCTCTCAAAAGTGGTGAAAATTTGCATAAATAGAATGGAAAGGAACGGAAAGGAACGGATGGGGGTAGTACATACCGAGGATGCCAAGCGGATGTTCATAGGAAGCCTAACGGATGGAAGCGGATGGAAGCGGATGACACATCCGAAGGGCTTCCGGGGGAGAATAGCGGAGCGGACATGTAGCGGAAGGAGTGGATGCGTAGCAGATGATGCGAATGCATCACAGAAGCCTTTAGGATGCATAGCGGATGCGTAGCGGATGCAAAGCGTTCACTGTGCATGCGGGGAGGATGAATTGCGTCAGCTCTGCAGATATAAAAGGATGCAGCTCGCAAGCAGTCACCATTCAGAGGAAAGACCTCCTGCCAGAGACATCTTGAAAGAACACCATGGTTCGTCAGTCAGGGAAGAAGAGGAAGCCTATGCCTACTCCTGACAGCCCTGGCAAGAAGGACAGAACCACCATCCCACCCCCGGCACTGACTCTGAAGCTGCTGGTGCTTCTGCTGCAACTGCTGGTGCTGCTGGTGTTGCTGCTGCTGGTGCTGCTGGTGCTTCTGCTACTGCTGGTGCTTCTCATGCTGGTGTTGCTGGTGCTTCTCCTGCTGCTGCTACTACTCCTGCTGCTGGTGCTGCTGATGCTGCTGGTGCTTCTCCTGCTTCTCTTGCTGCTGCTGCTGGTGCTTCTCCTGCTGCTGCTGCTTCTGGTGCTGCTGTTGTGGTGGACCAGCCCCAAGGCCCTCAAAGCCCTGCTGCTGAAGGCCCTGAAGGCCCTGCCAGAGGGAGGAAGAGGCAAGGCAAGGAGAAGGAAGAGAGGAAACAGTACTCCATTTCCGAGGACCATGAGGAGGAGGTGCTGGAATGGCTGAGGGAGAACGAGTACTTGTGGAGAAAGGGCCACAGACTCTATCACAACACCGAGAGAAAGCAGGCAGCGTGGAGAGACAAGGCAGAGATCCTGGGCTACACTGCAGATGTACTCCTTGGATGGTGGAAGCACATGCACACCTGGTATGGCAAGCTGCACCTGAAGAAATCTGGCCAGGCCACTGTCAAGCTCACTGACTGGGAGATGTACGTCTTGGCCAAGTGCAGCTTCCTGGAGGGTGAGATCCGCCACTGAGGAGCAGCCCCTCTGTCAACCCTCTCCCACAGACAGCCAGTCCTCTTCCAGCCAGGAGCCAGCTAGCCTGTCCAGGCAGGTGTCTTTGGAGGGCCCCATGGCAGAGACCCCCCCAACAGCTGCACTCCCCATGCCGGAGGACGTGGAGGATCCTCTGTCTCAAATGGAGCAAGAAGAAGCAGCAGCCAGAGATCAACCCACACCCACACACAGCTCCACCTCCACAGAAAGCAGGCAGAGAGGCAGAATGAAGGGCCAAAGCCACACTGTCCTCTTGGAGATCAGGGACACAATCAAAACCAGCACAGATCTTCTCTCTCAGCTGGTCCACAGCGACATACCATCCTCGAACCGCAAGCCCTCAATCACGTACATGAGCCAGACCCTCATGGACCTGCCCGAGGCCCAGTACCAGGTGATGAAGGACAAGATCACAGCACTGCTGCACCACCCTCCAGGCTGAGCTGAACCTGCTCCAACCCACTCCAGGACTGCTCCTCCATCCCAGGCGATGTCACAGCCCTTCCATGGCTTTCAACAGCCCCTCACCTACCAAGGCTACGAGTACCAGGACTTCCCACAGCAGAGGCAGCCCTTCCCAGTCCAGGCCCAGGTACATCGCACATCACAGATGCCTCACCTCACCCAGCTGCAGACCAGACAGCCCCACTACACTCCTCCTTCCTCCACCCCACAGCCAAGCCCTTCCTCAGAACATCTGTCATCAGTCTTGGGCCTCACATCCCAGGTCCTTGAGGAAGGGCCTCTCAACCTCACGGGACTGAGTCAGCTCTCTGAGAGCTTCCTGAACACACCATCCCCTGTTGTACTCTCAGGGCCAAGCACCCCAATGGCGTCTCAGATCAGCACTCAAGCCACAGCCACCTCCACAGTCCCTGGCCGCTCGACAGCTGAGATCATGGACATGCCTCAGAGTGACTGAGAATAGTGCCAGAGACTGAGTTGTTACCTGTTCACTTTATCTTTGCTTAAGACACTTTTCTTGGTTCATTTTGCTTTTTTAATAAAGTCATACAGTTTACTTAAGACAGTTATTAATAAAGGTTATCTTTGCTTCACACACTTGGTTCATTTTATTTTCTTAATAAAGTGTTGGTGAAAACTTTGAAAAAAGGGTTAAGCCTTTGCATGCTTGTGGGATAGATAAGGATAGCTATGGGATGGGTAAGGATAGTTGTGGGTTAGGTAAGGATAGCTGTGGGATAGGTAAGGATAGTTGTGGGATGGGTAAGGATAGTTGTGAGATAGGCAAGGATAGCTGTGGGAAAGATAAACCTCCAGTGCAAGCATAGTGGGACTGTATGGTCCACCCTCCCAGGTGCCACATCTATGGCCCTTTATTATCAATAACAATGTAATCATTCATCAACACATTTCAACATAAACACAACTCTTTATTAAATGCCCTGTTCGTTGTTCATTTATTTATTTTAGTAAATAAAGTCTTGGTGGAAACATTTAGAAATGGTTTAAGCCTTTGCATGCTTGTGGGATGGGTAAGGATAGCAGTGGGATGGGTAATAGCTGTGGGATGGGCAAGGATACCTATGGGATGGGTAATAGCTGTGGGATGGGTAAGGATAGCAGTGGGATAGATAAACCTCCAGTGCAAGCATAGTGGGACTGTATGGTCCACCCTCCCAGGTGCCACACCTATGGCCCTTTATTATCAATAACAATGTAATCATTCATCAACACATTTCAACATAAACAGAGCTCTTTATTAAATGCCCTGTTCATTGTAGGGCCACTCAACATACATGGCACAATCTCATCAGTGTTATGAGACAGGCTCAAGGAAGCATCCATTAAGCATCTACCATCCTGTCTTGCCACTCCACTGCTCCAGCTGGGGCATTGCACCAGTGTTTCAGGACGTTGCGCTGCTTCTTCCCTTCACGTGAAGCTCTGTTGGGGCCTTGCACATCCACAGTGTCTATCAGGTTTCGTCCTTGCCTCCATCCACCAGGCTCCATGTCCCCATTCCCTTGTTGACGGTCCACAAGCCTGTTCTGCAACACTGGGTAGCAGGTGCGCATGAGATTGTGCAGGATGCAGCAAGCTTCCACGATGCTCCTCACAGTCTCTGGGTGATGCTGCATGGTGGTGAGAAGTACCTGGAACCTGTTGGCCAGGATGTCAAAGGCGTTCTCCACCACCCGTGTTGTTCTGGACAGCCTGTAGTTGAAGAACCTCTCTTCACGGGTGAGGTATCTGGAACTGTAGGGCTTCATGATGTAGGTTCTGAGGAAGAAGGCGTCATCACCCATGATGAAATAGGGCACATCTTGTGTGTCATTGGGCAGGGGGTCTGGATCTGGAAAACCCATGATGAGGTTGCGTTCCAGCCCATCCTTGAGGTCACTGGCATTTTATACCTGGCTATCTGAAGCTGACCCTTTGCCTGAAACATCGATGTACATGAACTTGTAGTCAGCATCAACCATGGCAAAGAGGATGATACTGAAGAAGCCCTTGTAGTTGTAATAAGTGGACCCTGAGTTGGCTGGAGCTTTGCAGGCCACATGCTTCCCATCTATGGCTCCAATGGTGTGGGGAAAGTTCCACCTCTGATACCACTGTTTTGCAACGTTCCTCCAGCCTTCTTCTTCCTCCACGTATTCTTTGATGATGGCCTGCGCCACTTCTCTGACCACTTTGCTGATGCTGTTGTGTGGCACCCTCCAAGCATACGGCATGTTTCTGTATGTGGTTCCAGAGGCCAGATGGCGCAGAGTCAGCGGCACCTTCAGTCCAGGGTCCAGGCTGGGATGGAAGTTGGTGCTCGGCTTGGTCAACCTGGGTCTCAGACGCTCCACAATTTCGTCAAACATGGTTGGTGGCATCCTCATGAAGTGCTGGAATGCACGAGTGTCTTTATTCCTCAGCTCCACCATCAGCTTGTCATACAGTCCAAACTCCACTCTTCTCCCGATCCATCGTCGGACCCACACAGCTCTTGGACGTCTCCTTCTTCTCCTTGCGTAGAAAAGGTGAAACAGTCTGAAGAGGGCTTGGTTCTGGTGTTGAATGATCGCAGCTACTATAAGGAGTGTGTGATGATCCATGGTGGAGATCAATGGATGATGTGGAAGAGCAAGACCAAGGCTGAAGAGGTCTGTACACCACGGCTACTGGACTGATATTGAGATCCAGATGATTTCCTCCCCCTTTTTATAGGAAATATCGGTAGTCCACTAGGTGTCCTTCCACATACTCTAGGCATACTCCAGACATCCTAAATATCTGAGATATGTCCCATATACAAATGTTTTGTCCATTTTAATGCTTTATATACGAGATGCATCTGCTTACATCCTTTCTATTTCCGTGCTACTAACACTGTGTGGACGTTCCGTGTACCTTTTGCTTCCTCCCTCTTTCCGTTTTCAGCTGTAGCAGATGTGAGTTGCAAGGATGCCCAGAGGATGCCGACGTGTAATGGATAACAACGGGCGTAGAACGTTTTTTGCCCATATGTGTCGCAGATGTACATCGTACGCGGCGGAAAGTTCATCCGCTCAAAAAGTTTTGTGCAGCTCAAAACTTTTTGAGCGGATGAAATAGCAATAGATGGATATTTGACAGATAGAGCGTATGAAAGACGTATGCAGTGAGTACACAACGGATGCATCGCGTTTTCCAACGGATGGCAAGCTTTTTTGTCCGTTTTACATCCTATTTGCATCTGTTGGTGCAGTGGGACATGGGCTTAAAGAGTTAGGTCTACAATTCCCCAATTCTTACTAGTGTAGTCAACATTCTGCTGACTGGAAATTCTGCAAAACACAGCCCTAGCTCCTATGAAATGCAACAAAATTTATAGAAAATTATCTTTCAACATTTAATGCTATTTAGATTTTCTAGTCAGCATTACTAGGTATACATTTCCTTTTCTCTATACAAATAAACCTGAGTCTATTTCTTTGTGCAAAAAAATGGGACTTAGGACAGGATGACTTAGTATTTGAAGAAGGAAAAATGTTGATAACTGTAGACCAATTTTGAATGTCTCATCTTGCTCCTCTATAATAAAATAGTCTTTAGTCGCCAGCACATGGACAAAATAAATCCCTCATTTCAAATTAAATTGGGAATTTTCTGGCTGTGCAATACAGACTCCTACTGTATTTCTCTAGCAAAGTTGGCACCAACATCTGGAATTGATGGATATTTGCCAGATTCTACTGCAGAATCATATTTCAGGATCCTGTTCCAGATTTCTTTGGAAACGATCTACAGGAGGCTATCTCACTCAGTGTATTACAATGATTCCGGTCAAACCCACAAGGGCAACTTTTGGAGGGAGAGTCGAGAACTTGGAGTCTACTATGCTACAAGCTCCATCAAGGGATATTTCTATTGGCCTTTGACTATCCAGGTCTTAGCAGAAGGTCACATGTTGCTCCTTCCTGCTGCTTGACAAGTTTACAGAGTCAGCATATTGCCCCTAAGAATCTGAGTCCTCATTTTACTGACCTCAGAAAGACGGAAGGCTGAGTCAACCTTGAGCCTGGTGAGACTCAAACTGCCAAATTGCAGGCAGCTGGAAACCAGCAGAAGTAGCTGTTGCAAGTAAACAATAGTTTGTTCATCAGTAGTATTCCTTACTTCAGCACACTTTTCTCTCCCATTAATATTCACTTTAAGGAACTTTGTCAGCCAAATGCTCAGGATAATATTGCACCATTTTGGAGACTCCTGCTACTTTGCATGATGCAGTGTTTCTGTGCTTCAGAATATCAGTATAGGTCCAATGTAGGCTTCCTTTACAGCACATAATGGCATGACTTGGTTTCTTCTGCCTTTTCGTCTCTGATCTTTTAATTCTCAGGACTGTCAGCAAATTCATACATTTGTTGTCTTTATTGCCTGAGGTCACTATTTCATAATCTGAGACTTTGGAATAGATCTGGCTATCTAAGCAGGAGAAAAAAAAAGCGACATGCTAAGACAGAGCAATATGCCAATTTCAGAGCAAACACTTTCCCAAAAGGGACAATGTGAAAGTTTAGCAAAGTGTTAAATAAATAACAAAGCTCTTTAGCAAAGCTCTTTAATAAATAGACCATTAAGAAGGCCAGCAATTTCTGTTAGAGATTATTTAAAAAAACCTAATTTCCCCCTAAAACATTTTGAATGAAAACAAAAATCACTATAATCTTTATTGTTAAACCCAGTACAATACAGGAAATACTGTCCCTCCAAATTCCAAGAAAGACACTACATTGTAGAAAAAAGCCTACAGGCTTGTATATGGGACTTAAGATAATACTTTGTATTTTACTATTACGTGATTTTTTGTCCTCAAGTTTTTGACTTCTAATGATCACATAGATAATTGCCTTGTGTCATTTAAAGAATTTTAGAGAGGTTGGAGGGAGTGAAGTCATCATCAAACCCAAGTTTCCCATAACTTTTGATGTGTTGATTTGCAATCCAAGGGGATCCCAACTGGGAATACCTTAACAGATTTATCATGGCTTATAATTTAGTTATTTATGGATTTATACCCTGCATTTATGGATCTACACCCTGCATTTTATTTTTTACAGTATATACAACATCAAGTTATCTTACAATAATAAAATACCAAAAAAGATAATATATAATAACAAAAATAAATAGTTTTTTCCTTAATGTTGGAAGCACTGAAGTGTTTCTATGGTGAAACGATTTGCTGGTGATATCACCTTTCCTCAGGGGAGCTCCTTTTGTGTCCCCTTGAAATTGCCCATTGAAGTGGCACCCATTAATCTACTTGTGGTTGCCCACTTTTCAACTGCTGGGTCGATAGGAGCTGAAGCATGTGATTAGAGCTCACCCCACCCAATAGCAGCAATGGGTCTCAAACATGAGCCTGCTGATTGGCAACCCAGCATTCTAACCTTGTGAGCCACCATGCTCCTTAAAAAATAAATAGTGAAACCAATTCAATTAAAAACAAACTTAAAGCTAATTAATTGTTAAAATCTTATAAAAACAATGTGCTTTTATTATTTTTGTAGATAATTGAAGTCGCTCATCTGTAAGCAATTTTTCTAGCTACATACTGGTGCCTAAGCTCTCAGTGGAATCTTTACTAATTTAAACGCCAAGCATTATCAATATTCATGGGCAGAAGAAGGCTCAGATCACAATACAAGAAAATGTAATGAGGCAAAAGAGACTATTAAGCTAGTCCAAGATACATCTAAATGGAATTCAAAAAATTTTTCAGGAAATGATGCTCTGTCATTAAATAAATATCTAGAGCTTTTCCTTTGAACCAAGATAATGTGCTTTCTACTCATGTTTCAGAGAGAAAACTATACCAGCTTATATTCCTGCTCTGGGCACAATACCAACAAATACTGTAGTCATGACCTTATTTACTGGT
Organism: Laticauda colubrina; assembly: GCA_015471245.1. Lineage (NCBI taxonomy): Eukaryota > Metazoa > Chordata > Lepidosauria > Squamata > Elapidae > Laticauda > Laticauda colubrina. The sequence continues at coordinate 30,400,107 of BLBF01000040.1, forward strand.
TATACAATAAAGGAAAGATATTGGTAGATTTTCCTTTCTTTGTTTTCTCCTCTCCTGCTGGCCATAACTTGATAATTGGAAACACATTGCCACCATCACCACTGTCAGTTATTGTTCAGATCTCCAAGCTGAGGATTGGCTATAGAAGACAGTACCCAAGATCAGAGGTAAGCTTGAAGTGTCTAAGATATTATGGATTGATCCCAGTACAGTTGCTGTCTTCATACCATCATTGGCCAAAGATTGTCAAATTTATTAAATTATAACCTGAGCAAAAATATCATGGCTTTTTGACTCCTTAAAAGGAAAACAGTGCCATCAAAACAGTGAAGAATAGAGTTACGCTGCCTCAAATATGGTTTGTGGATGAAATGAAGGCAATATACTGAGAAAATGGCAGAAAAAAGAAGTTGCAATGTCTCAAATGTTGCAATTAGGTTCAAATGCAGAAAAAGACATTTTCCGATCTTTAGACAGTGCCAAAGGACACTTAGATTCTCTGAGATTTGTTGAATGAGTTCATTTGAAGAATGTTTTATGACAAATTTGACTTAAGTTTATCAGAATTGCTTTTGGTTCTGACTTATAGGATTTATTAGAAATTCAGGATAGCTGTACTGACTCCACAACATAATTCATGCATCAGGAGCTGACAAAGAAGCACTTTTTCAGAGGCATCCACAGGACCAAAGACTTCCATTAACATGACAAAAGCAGTGTCACATTGCAAAGTCTACATCTTTCATATTCGCAAGCACTATCACAATAAAAGTAGAAAAGGAACAGAGCTTGTTGTGCAACAATGCAATGTTTACGTTTGACATTAAGGTGCAATGTACTACATTAGGCCTTACCGTGAATAGACAAGTCTACAATATTATATGCACATATATTTTCTCTTATGCATATACAGTACACAGTAAACAATTCTGTTTTACATGCTTTATTAAATGAATGACAACATAGACTAAAATGATCCAACGCCTCCCCCCCCATTATTAAATTCACATTTCAGTGTTATAAAAATTAAAGCAAACTCAGTTTTGTATTAGGCAGATGGAAGAAGTATTTCGGCCATCAAACTCAATCCCTATACAGGGCTGAAATCCAAGACAACCGTCCTGGACAAGCCTCCAATTGAACATATGTACCCCCTTTCTTTGACAAAGAAGTTACTTGTTAGCAAAGTAAGATTAGTGCAGCAAGGTTTGCTCTTGATAATTCCATGCTGACCCGGGAATTATCACATTGTTTTCAAGGTGTTTTCAAATTTTTGAATTGCTGAAGACTGTTCCTTGGTATCACATATCTGTAGCTTGTGGGATCTTCATCTACCAGTCTCTCTCCCTCCATCCCTCCTTCCCTCCCTCCCTTCCTCACTCTCACTCTATCTATCTATCTATGTATCTATCTATCATCTATCTATCATCTATCTATCATCTATCTATCTATCTATCCATTCAAAATAAAAATATGTTCCCTGATCATGTTTATGTCAGTTCCATCAGCCCCTTTCTCATACTCTTCAATTTTTTGGGTTTTCTTTTTTGTTGAAAAAGACTGAAACAAAATAGGAGCTGAGCAGTTCTGCTTTTTCTTTATTACCTGCTTTTATTTTGTTATCTTCAAAGAGCAGCTGGTATACTGCTTCTCCTTTTTTGGGGGGAACATAATTAAAATTCTTTGTATTCTTTCCAACAAGAGAATGCTGGAAAGGAATCACATGAAGGGATTCAGAACTCTGTCAACAAGATAACTTTCTAAAACAGAATAAAAAAGGACTATATTTTGTGTTGAGGAAGAAACTTACTAAAGAAAGATTGAGTTTGAAAATGGATTGAGTCAGGCCAGCAATCTAAAGAAAAAAAAAAACCTCCCCAAATTCCTCCACTGGATTCCCAATATCAGAGAGAGACAGTTGTGCAACTGTTTGGAATGGTGGTGATTGCTCCATTCTAAGTTCTCTTCTGTCCTGGTCAGATGACCTGGAGCCAAATGTATATATTTTGCTTTATGCTTTTGAGTGCACACATACAGTGTACAAGATGTTTATTGTTAAAGGGATTAGAAAGAATTCCATAAACCAAGTTTTTCATACTTCTCTGTCTTGTTATTCTTAGCATCTGCTCAGTCTGAATGCTCATTTCGTGACACCAGCACTATGCTCACTTTCTCCAGTTTTTCCACTACTTCAGTTGTCTTCCTTATTGATTTGTATCAGTTCATTTGATACTGGATTTTGCTCCATCTTCTGAATGACAAAATTGTCAGCAAGAGTTGTCAGGAATTTCTTAGGACTGCACAATTTATGGCTATACAGTCGAGTGGTAGGGAAAAGTATATGAATATTGTGGATATTTGCAAGCGGCAGAAAGTACTCAGAATACCACACAGTTCCCTTTGGTTAACTTTTTGTCCAGATAATCCTTCATTTGCCTTTCTTTCATATAGGGCAATGATGGCTAACCTTTTTGGCACTGAGTGCCAAAAGTACATGCACATGCACATCCCCAAAAAGCAACATACACATGTCCCTTGTGCATGCACCCCTATCCTCGTGCATGCATGTACATCACCCATGCATGCACCCTGCCTCCCCACATGCACTCCACCCCCCATGCATGCATGACAGAGACCCAAAGATCAGGTGGCCAGTGGGAGGCGCATGTGTGCATGTGCGGCAGAGCTGAGCTGGGGTGACGGCTCGCATGCCCACATTCTACTTTTCACTGAATTGCTTTATGATTAATTTTTTTAAAAAATTGAAATAATGCTCTGCTTTTCAGAACTCCTGACTTTAAAGATAGATTACATTTCACTAATTCCATCTTGTTAAGCCTGGGTTCCCCAACCAGGGTTAGGTAGACAAGCTAAACAGAATGTGCAGCGTTAGTCAGATAGGCACACAGATAAATGAGTGAGCTAAGCTTGTATGTTTATTAACATACAATAAAAATAACAGATACGCTTGTGCTATCAAGAATATATTTTATTCCAGTATAAGGTTATAGCATAATCAAAAACAGTCCAGTATTCATTTACCATGTAGTCAGTCCATTCAGGGATATTCAGTTAGCAAAGTCCATGTAGAATATCCAATTGTCAGTTCACATAAATCAGTCCGTTGTTGTCTCTCCCGTTCGAGCAATGCAGTTTTGCTTCCAAGCAGTAATCAGGGATCATCAAAGCCAGAGAGAGAGCGAGCAAGCTGTAGCCTTGCTATTTTTATATGGTTTTCATAACCACACCCACAATTGCTATTTTACAGTTAAAGCTGCATACACTAACTATGATTCATAGTTAGTATTTCACCTAAAACAGTTAGGGTGAACAATGTTATCCCTAACATTCTCCCCATTTTAGGTTACAATAATAACTATGAAACATTTACAACTTTAAATTATATTTTTCACAACTTTCTTTAAACTTAGTTGCTCCTTGAGCTTTTGTAAATTGGTCTGCTATGTTTTCCTCTGACATGCAGAATTCCAATCTTATCAGTTCATTCTTCACTGCTTCTCTTACATTCAAATATCTTAGGTCAGTATGTTTTGATCTAGTTTTTACAGCAATACTAGTAGCTAACTTTATAGCTGATTGGTTATCCTCATATACCATAATGGGATCTTTTATAGTTATTCCCATGTCCAACAACAACTGTTTGTAGAAAATCAAATCAGTGCATAATAATGACAGACATGAAAATTCAGCTTCCATTGTAGATAAGCTAATATGCTGTTGTCTGATTGACCTCCATCCTATCAGTGTCTTACCAAATAATATAGCCATACCAGATATTGATTTTCTAGTGTTTATATCAGTTGCAAAACTTGCATCTGCATAAGCACTAAGACTCAAATCACCCTTTGGCTCTATATATAATGCATGGTTTATAGTTCCCTTAAGATATCTCAATATTCGTTTTAAAGATGTCCAATGATATTCTTGTGGATCTGAATTAAAACGTGCCAGCTGATTTACACTATAAGCTATATCTGGCCTTGACCAATTGCTTATATATGATAAGCTACCAATCAAAGATTGATATATGGACTTATCAAATTTGGGACTCTTGTCATTAATTTGGCAAACTTCTTGACTCATTGGAGTCTTTGCCGGTTTACAAAGTTCCATCTTATAATTTTTAAGTAATTGGCAAATTTTATCTTCTTGAGATATTTTAAAACCATGATTTGTTTTAGTTATTGTCAATCCTAGATACCTTTTAATTTCACCTAGATGCTTTATTTTTATTTTCTTGGCTAATAATGATATTATCTCATTAGCCTCATTATTAGTTTTAGTGATTAAAGCAATATCATCAGTGAATAACAATAATAATGACACCGTTCCATTATTTTCTCTTTTAAACACACACTGATCTGCTAAACCAGATTTAAAACCTATATTGTTTAACTCTTTCACAATATATTGGTTCCACTCATACCCAGATTGTTTTAACCCGTAAAGACTCTTTTTGAGTTTCCAACAATCATTGCTATTTACATTATTTTTATTTATGCCAATTGGTTTTCTTAAATATATAGTGTGCTGCAATGGTGCATGTAGATAAGCAGTTTCTACGTCCAAATGGTTAATGATATAGTTTTTCTTAGCTGCCCACACTAATGCTGTTCTTAAAGATGTAGCTTTAAGGCTTGGTGCAAAAACTTCATCGTAATCAGATGCAGTTTGATTAAATCCTTGAGCTACTAACCTAGCTTTATGGGTAACAGTCCCATCATTTCCAGTTTTTACTTTAAATATCCATTTGCACCCAATGGATTTTTCTCCTGGAGGTAATTTGGCATCTTCATACACTTTCATTACCTTTAATGAATTTAGTTCTTTTTCCATTGCCTTTTGCCAATTCTCCTGATCCTTAGCAGGATACATCCTAAGTTCATCTACACTAGTTGGAACTTTTGTTACTTGGCATACTATACTTGCTTGATACCTATCAGGTGGTCTAGTTACACGTGTAGTACGTCTAGGTATTATAGGACTTACAGGTGGACTTTCCTCTATTAATTGTTCTTGATCATGTAACTCTTCCTGATCAACTATTTCCTCTTGTTCTGGTTCTATTTGCTCTTCGTGGACTTCTTCTTTAATTGGACTCTTTTTACAGCTAATCTCATCTTTATGACTTTTGTAGGGTTCAATAAATATTTCATTATTTAAATCTTGCTCTAATCTATTCCATCCTACATGTTCTAGGAATTTTGCACTAGCACTGGTGTAAACTCTAGATGTACCTGGTTCCCAGAATCTATAGGATCGATGATTAGAGGTGTAACCTACAAAAATCAATCTTTTTGCTCTATGCTGTCCTTTGTATCTAAGTTGTGTGGGGATATGCACCCATGCTGGTGCTCCAAATGTGTGCATGTAACTTAAATCAGGTTTTGTACCATGCCACAGTGTGAATGGTAATTCACCTGTTGTTGTATTAACAACATTATTTAATATATGATTACCACACATTATTGCTTCTCCCCATAAATTGTCAGGTAATCCTGAATCAGACATCATAGTTTGTGCCATTGATTGTAATGTTTGGCCTCTTCTTTCTATAAAGGCATTATGTTGTGGCCTATATGGTGCAGACATTTTATGTTGAATCCCCAATTGTCTTATTCTGTTTTTAAATTTGTTATTTGTGAATTCAGTGCCATTATCAGTGATGAGAGTCACTAATTTTCTTTTTGTTTTTCTCTCAGCGAATTTTAGCCAATTAAATATATTTTGATATGTTTCAGTTTTACTTTTCATTGAATAGCAAAACCCATATCTAGAATAGTGATCCATTATACTAAGTATATAGCGAGCTCCTCCTACACTTGGTTTTTTCGGACCTATTAAATCAGCAAATACTACTTCTAAAGGCTCTTTAGTAGTAAATCCATCAACTCTATTAACTGGTATGACCCTGCTCTTATTTTGATTACAGGCATTACATTGCAAATACTTATCACAAGGTTTCAAACTTATTCCCTTAGACAATTCAACAGTTTTCTTAAGCATTTTAAAATTTAAATGCCCTAGCCTTCGATGTAACAAGTGAATACACTCGTCATGAGGTTTCTGGTTTTTGATAAATTGTGTTAGCCACCTTTAAACCATCATCATTTAACACAAACAATCCATCTCTTAAAGATGCAGTAATTATCTTATCATCTTTTGTAATTAAGCAGTTATCTCCCTTAAATGTAACTACATATCCTAGTTTAACCAAAATTCTAACTGAAATTAAATTAAACTTAAGTTGTGGTACATATAACATTTTTACATTCTCTTTTATAAAAGAACAATATGCTATACCTTCACCTTTAGCCTTCAGTTTCCAGCCATTGGCTAACGATATCTGCTGTTTACTCTGGGACATTTTAATAAAATTTTTGTTATCATTTGTTATACAATGGGATGCCCCACTGTCAACCACCCATAAATTATTTCTTACAGCTCCGTTAGTATACATGGCTAACTCAAAATGTTTATTTATCTTTTGATGATTTGTAGTATTCTGGCCAGCGTTCTGGCGCTTTGCCTTTTTACAAAATCTTGCCAAATGTCCTCTTCCTCCACAATTAAAGCACCTTTTAATTGCGTATGCAGTAGGAGATTTATTATCTTCTTTTTGAGGTTGCTCCCTCCTTAATTCATCTCTTTCATGCCTTCTTCTGGCCTCTTCAATCAATCTGCCAGTTATATCAGTTAAAGTTAAATTTTCCTTTGGCAAAATTTCAAGTGAAGTTACGTAGTTATCAAAACTTTCATCAAGGGAAGATAGAATTATATAAATTTGATGTTGTTCAGAGAATATAATCTCTTTTTCATTTAATTCTTGAAAAATGCTTTGCATAGTTTTTAAATGACTCTGCATATCACCATTTGTTTGGAGATGTGTCCTGAAAAGCTTCCGAGTTAGATTTATGTGAGAACCAACCTTATCTCGGACATAAATCCTCTTCAGCTTCTGCCAACAGCCAAAAGCCGTTTTCTCTCCGTGGATATAAACAAGCTGTTGATCAGTTAAGGTTAACGCAATTATGCAAATAGCTTGTTGATTTTTATGTTTAAATTCTTCTATCTTTAGTCTGTCTTCCTCATCCTCTGGATCCCATTCTTCTACGTTTGGTGGATTTTTAATTATGTTCCACAGACCTTCTCCTCGTAGAAGTAGACTACATTTTGTAGACCATGATACATAGTTTGTTCCATCCAGCTTGGATATAAGGGACAAACT
>BLBF01000040.1:30407455-30491887 GCA_015471245.1 Laticauda colubrina
TCCGTGTTAGATTTATGTGAGCACCAACATTATCTCGAACATAAATTCTCTTCAGCTTCTGCCAACACCCAAAAGCCGTTTTCTCTCCGTGGATATAAACAAGCTGTTGATCAGTTAAGGTTAACGCAATTATGCAAATGGCTTGTTGATTTTTATGCTTAAATTCTTCTATCTTTAGTCTGTCTTCCTCATCCTCTGGATCCCATTCTTCTACGTTTGGTGGATTTTCAATTATGTTCCACAGACCTTCTCCTTGTAGAAGTAGACTACATTTTGTAGACCATGATACATAGTTTGTTCCATCCAGCTTGGATATAAGGGACAAACTTTGTAAATTGACTTGTGCCATGTTTTCTTATATGGATATAAAAATATAATTAATAAAACACAGCTGTCTGTTTACTGTAATGTATAACAATACAAACTCTCACTTTTTACATAAATCTGTTTAACCTAGTTAAACTGACTTTGCAGCCTCTGGGCCCATAACCAGTGTTAAGCCTGGGTTCCCCAACCAGGGTTAGGTAGACAAGCTAAACAGAATGTGCAGCGTTAGTCAGATAGGCACACAGATAAATGAGTGAGCTAAGCTTGTATGTTTATTAACATACAATAAAAATAACAGATACGCTTGTGCTATCAAGAATATATTTTATTCCAGTATAAGGTTATAGCATAATCAAAAACAGTCCAGTATTCATTTACCATGTAGTCAGTCCATTCAGGGATATTCAGTTAGCAAAGTCCATGTAGAATATCCAATTGTCAGTTCACATAAATCAGTCCGTTGTTGTCTCTCCCGTTCGAGCAATGCAGTTTTGCTTCCAAGCAGTAATCAGGAATCATCAAAGCCAGAGAGAGAGCGAGCAAGCTGTAGCCTTGCTATTTTTATATGGTTTTCATAACCACACCCACAATTGCTATTTTACAGTTAAAGCTGCATACACTAACTATGATTCATAGTTAGTATTTCACCTAAAACAGTTAGGGTGAACAATGTTATCCCTAACACATCTAGTCAATGGGGTCTTTCTTTTTCTTAAAAGAAAACCCTCCACAACCTTAACTGAGGGATTAGTTTCATGTGTTTGGGACAGAAATGTTTTTATTCCACTATAACTGACCATAGAATTTTTTAAAATTGTCTGTACAGCTCAGCAGCAAGGGAGAGCTTTGTTGTATGTATGAACCTCTGATTTTGGATAAAGAAACTCTGCTTGGTCATGGCTAAATATCATTGCCATGTCAAGCAATCTTGGGAAAAAACTTGTGAACTTCGGTTTTGGATTACTGGGAGTTTATCATTAAGAGCTTGCATTTCTTATGAGACTGAAAATAAATACTTCAGAGAAATAAATGGATTTTACTTGCATTTTAAAATTGTCATAATTGTGGGGCAGATAGCGTCTCACAAAGCTGCATGAAGACAGGTAACTTTGTTACACTGTAAATTAAAATATTTAAAGGGAAATAGTTGAGCAGTTATATACTGAACAATTAGTACAGAGTGGTGCTCATCTCTGTTTAAGGGTCATTGAGCCAACACTGTCTGAAGACATTTCCATGACCAAGTGACCAGCATGACATCACAGAGTGTTGTTATCTTCCCACTGAAGTAGTACCTATGTATCAACTTCCATTTGTCTGCTTTCACACTGCTAGGTTGGCAGGAGCTGGGGCAAGGATGGTAGCTCACCCCATTACATGGTGCTCGGATTTCAAACTTGGGCTGCCAACTTTTCAAGTTGACAAACCCAGCATCTTGACCATTGCCCCCATCAAAATATATATTTTTGTGAAAGCCTAGCTCAGGAAAAACATGCCTAGATTATTGTTTTCTTAAGTAATTTTTGAAATTAACAAGGAGCTACGTCAAAAGTCTTCTTGTGTGATTTTACGGTTATTAGTGCAGCATGTACAGATGGTAAATCTAGGCAATAATAAAGAATAAAGGTTACACTGAGCCTGAGATATGCTGGACCTAAGCTGTGAAAATGTCACCAAAGAAACATGCTAATTTCTTTCAATGATAGAAAAAGTATGGTTCTACATTTTCACACATTGTTTCACACAAAGTTAGAAGAGAAAATTTGAATGCAATTATTTTCTCCATTTCAGAGTGCTACAGTGAGATTTGTTTAAAGTGATGTGATATAAAATCTTTATAATTTGCCTACTAATTATATGTAGAAGAAGAAAGTAATGCTGCCTTTCCAAGCCTGGTACATTTCAGAAGAGCTTGGATGACAAACTTAAGAATTTCTGAAACTTAAGACCCTAGCACATCTGGACATAGAGGAAAAAAACAGACGTTATCATTAGATGACTGGACCTATGTTTTGATGGCTATAGAACCCCTATCGAAAAGGAAGGTAGTATTAAGAATCAAAAAGGAGAAATCAGAAAAATAGGATCCTCAAATTTGGCAGGTAAGAGGGAGGAAAAAAATGTCTAAACCCTCACATCAGTTAATGAAAAAATAAACATGTTGGAATCTACCTGCTAGGTATCTGCAATGGAAAACTAGGAAGAGGTGAGGAAATGAGATATCCTGGATAAAGAATCTTTTTTTTTTTCCCTTTGTAAATGATCCTGGAAGCAGACTTGGAGGAAAAGCCATAAGTCAAAACATAAATCAGCATTCCAGGGACCAGAAATTCATGGTGAGAATTAAAACCACTGATCCAATTGACTGTGCAAATGCTTTAAGTTGGAGCCTGAATAGTATTGTGCACATCATAGGCATTTGGTCAGGCTCAAAATAATATCAGTTAATAATAATGGGAATTACTTTAATTGATTTTCCTAAAGTTGCTGAATGCTATGGCAATGCTGTGCTCTAGTTGTTTTGATTTTAAGAATCTATGTCTTCTAACAGCCACAATTCTGCAGTCATATATTCATTCAGACATTCTGGAGACAAACTATACTCATTAGGCTATATTCTAAAAGCTTTACTTTCCTGAGTCCAGTGATGGAAACTGGACTCAGTCCATTAGTTGGAACTATTGCAATATAATCTGGAATAAATAGTTTTACTGAAACCTGAAACAGGGAGCTTGAGATGCAGGCTCACTGCAGAGACACAGGACTAGTTAGTTTTCCCCTTATGAAGCTACAGAGAAAGTCCAGAGAGTAAAACCTGACATTGGATTCCCTTTCTGAATCCTTGGCATGTTGCTCTTGCACTTAGTCATGGCATAATCATTCCTCATCAACAGCAATTTTCACCTTTGTCCACACAATGAGGACTATGAATGAGACAGGCATAAGTCAGTTTTATCATCATTATGCAACAGCACCTTCAAGACATACAAATTTTGTTATCACTGAGAGACTTCTATATCTCCCTCTTTATTTATGCAAATGATACTATGGTACTTTCTCAGATGCCAGTGAATTTGAAAAGGAAGCTGGCAAAATATTGTAGGTGAAAGCACCTTCTCATCAAAGAATCAAGGGCATGTCTTTTGCCTAGAGGCTCAAGTGAATCTTATGGCATAGAGATAGGTACCAGATTGATCCAGTTGAGGGCTTCTTGTATTTTGTAAATGTGCTGCTCTTTCACTTAGTCGCTCTCTTCTTTTTGCACCTCAGACCATTACTTGCATCGTCACTACTTTTCGCAAGAAAATATCCGAAAGTACTTTGAAGAGCCAAATTAGATTAGACTAGACTACTCTATCACTGGAGGTTTTTAAAGAAGACATTGGACAGCTATTTGTCTGGAATGGTATAAAGTTTCCTGCTTTAGCAAGGAATTGGACTAGAAGATGTCTAAAGTCCCTTCCAACTCAGTTATTCGGTTATTCAATTATTTCATATTTCTTGTTCTTCAAAGGCCCAAACTTGAGTAGGTAGTCTAACATACAGACCATCAAATGTAATCCTGAAGTTCTGAACATTGGGGTGGTAGTTATGGTAGATTTCATACTGTCTGCAGTAAAGCTCTTTCAGGTGAAATTAGTGGCTCACTTACTATATGGAATGTAGTCAGGACCCTCCCCTCCTTTAGAACAAGTGCTGTTCAGTTTTTTGGAACAGGTTGATAATTTCCTTAATGTGTCCCAAATGCTACTCTTCAGCTGGAGATGGACATAATTAAAATAGAGGATATCTTGCCTCCCTTAAGCCCCGGTCCCACTGCACTTACGGATGCAAAGAGGATGTAAAACGTTAAAAAAAGCTTGCCATCCGTTGGAAAACGCTGTGCATCCGTTGTGTACTCACTGCATACGTGTTTCATCCACTCTATCCCTCGAACATCTGTCCACTGAGATTTCATCTGCACAAGAAATTTTGAGCTGCACAAAACTTTGTGAACGGATGAACTTTCCGCCGTGTACGATGTACATCCGCGACATATACGCGCAACAAACATTCTATGTCCGTTATCATCCATTAAAAATCCGCTGTATCCTCTCTACATCCTCTGGCCATCCCCTCAACTCACATCCGCTGCAGCTGGAAATGGAAAGAGGGAGGAAAAAAAAGGGACACGGAATGTCTACACAGCGTTAGTAGCACGAAAATAGAAAGGATGCAAGGATGCATCTCGTATATAAAGGATTAAAAACGGACAAAATATTTGTATCTGGGATGTATCTCGTATATTTAGGATGTCTGCAGTATGCCTAGAGTATGTAGAAGGCCCCAAAGCGGACTACAGATATTTTCTATTACAAGGGGGAGGAAATCATCTGGATCGCTGGGATGGTGGACCATACAGTCCCACTATGGTTGCACTGGAGATTTATCTATCCCACAACTATCCTTATCTATCCCACAAGCATGCAAAGGCTTAACCATTTTTTCAAAGTTTTCACCAACACTTTATAAAGTAAAAAAAATGAACCAAGTGTCTTAAGCAAAGATAACCTTTATTAACTTTCTTAGGTAAACTTTATGACTGTATTAAATAAACAAAATGAACCAAGTAAAGTGTCTTAAGCAAAGATAAACTTAACAAGTAAACTACTCAGTCTCTGACACTACTCTCAGTCACTCTGAGTCGTATCCATGGTCTCAGCTGTTAAGCGGGCAGGCACTGTGGAGGTGGCTGTGGCTTGAGTGCTAGTCTGAGGCACCATTGGGATGCTTGGCCCCGAGGGTGCAACAGGGGATGGTGTGTTCAGGAAGCTCTTAGAGAGCTGACTCAGTCCCGTGAAGTTGAAAGGCCCTTCCTCAAGGACTTGAGATGTCAGGCCCAATACTGATGACAGATTATCCGTTGACGGACTTGGCTGTGGGGTGGAGGAAGGAGGAGTTTAGTGGGGCTGTCTGGTCTGCAGCTGGGTGAGGACTGGCGTCTGTGGCATGCAATGAACCTGGGCCTGGACTGGGAAGGTCTGTTTTTGCTGTGGGAAGTCCTGGTAGTCATAGCCTTGGTAGGCGAGGGGCTGTTGAAAGTTGTGGAAGGGCTGTGACATCGCTTGGGGTGGAGGAGCAGATCTGGACTGGGTAGGGGCAGCTTCAGCTGGGCCTTGAGGGTTGTGCAGAAGTGCTGTGATCTTCTGCTTCATCACCTGGTACTGGGCCTCGGGCAGGTCCCTCAGGGTCTGGCTCACATAGGGGATGAAGGTGTTCCGGCCCGAGGATGCTTTGTCCAAGTGGACAAGCTGAGAGAGAAGTTCTGTGCTGGTCTTCATTGTGTCCCTGATCTCCAACAGTACGCTGTGGTCCTGGCCCTCCAGTCTGCCTCTCTGCCTGCATCCTCTGGAGCTGGGGGTGGGGTGGGGGTGGGTTGGCCTCTGGTGGCTGCTGCTTCTTCCTCCATTTGTGACAGCAGGGCTCCCTCCACAGGATCCTCCAAGTCTGCCGGCACGGGAAGCACAGCTGTCGGGGGGGTTTCTGCTGTGGGGCCCTCTGAAGACACCTGCCTGGACAGGGTAGCTGGCTCCTGGCTGGAAGAGGACTGGATGTCTGTGGGCTGTCTGAGGGAGAGGGGTGTGAAAGGGGCTGCTCCTTGGTGACGGATCTCACCCTCCAGGAAACTGCACTTGGCCATGATGTACATCTCCCGGTCATTGAGCTTGACAGCGGCCTGCCCGGATTTCTTGAGGTGTAGCTTGCCATACCAGATGTGCATGTGCTTCCACCATCCAAGGAGTACTTCTGCAGTGTACCCCAGGCTCTCTGCCTTGTCTCTCCAAGCTGCCTGCTTCTTCTTGGTGTCGCGATAGATTTTGTGGCCCTTTCTCCATAGTACTCGTTCTCCCTCAGCCATTCCAGCACCTCCTCATCATGCTCCTCAGAAACGGTGTACTGTTTCCTCTCTCCCTTCTTCTTCCCTTGCCTCTTCCTCCCTCTGGCAGGGGCTTGAGCAGCAGGGCCCTCAGGGGCTTGAGCAGCAGGGCTTTCAGCAGCAGGGTTTTGAGGGTTTTGGGGGTCCAGCACAGCAGCAGTAGCAGCAGGTTCAGAGTCAGTGCCAGGGGGTGGGATGCTGGTTCTGTCCTTCTTGCCAGGGCTGGAATGAGTAGGCACGGGCTTCCTCTTCTTGCCTGACTGACGAACCATGGTGTTCCTGCTAGATGTATGTGGCAGCAGGTCTTTCCCCTGTATGCTGACTGCATGCATGCTGCATCCTTTTATATCCGCGGAGCTGATGCAATTCATACTTCCCGCATGTGCAGTGAACGCTTTGCATCTGATATACATCTGCACGGCATCCGCTTTGTTTCCTATAGACGTCCGTGATGCATCCGCTTCATCTGCTATGCATCCACCCCTTCCGCTATGCGTCCGCTTTGCAGTTCTCCCCCGGAACCCCTTTGGATATGTCATCCGCTTCCCTCCGCTGTCATATGCTAGGCTTCCTATGAACATCTGTTTAACATCCCTGCTACATACTACCCACGTCCTTTCTTTTCCATTCTATTCCGTTCTGTTTATGCAAATTTTCACCACTTTTTGGAGTGGATGACAATGGATGGAGCCACCTCCAAAATTTTGCTCGTCCGCTGTGTCCTTTATGCATACGTTTTGCGTCTGTCAGCCAGTGGGACCTAGCCTTTAAAGGCCCAGTCCCACTGGCCGATGGACGCAAAATGTATGCATAAAGGACACAGCGGATGAGCAAAATTTCAGGGGTGGCTCCATCCGTTGTCATCCACTCCCAAAAGTGGTGAAAATTTGCATAAACAGAACAGAAAAGAACGGAAAAGAATGGATGTGAATAGTTTGTAGCGGGGATATTAAATGGATGTTCATAAGAAGCCTAGCGGATGAAAGCGGATGGAAGTGGATGACACCTCCGAAGAGGTTCCAGGGGATAATTTCAAAATGGATGCCTAGCAGATGAAGCGGATGCATTACATATGCCTAAAGGAAAGAAAGGGGGTGCCACGCGGATGTATATAGGATGCAAACCATTCACTGCGCATCCTTTCTATTTCTGTGCTAATAACGCTGTGTAGACGTTCTGTGTACCTTTTGTTTACTCCCTCTTTCTATTTTCAGCTGCAGTGGATGTGAGTTGCGAGGATGCCCAGAGGATGCAGAGAGGATACAGCAGACGTTTAATGGATGATAAACGGACATAGAATGTTTGTTGCTCGTATGTCACGGATTTACATCGTACACGGCGGAAAGTTCATCCGTTCACAGAGTTTTGTGCAGCTCAAAATTCTTGCATGGATGAAATTGCAGTGGATGGATGCTCGACGGATAGAGCGTATGAAACACGTATGCAATGAATACACAACGGATGCATAGCGTTTTCCAATGGATGGCAAGCTTTTTTTAACGTTTTACATACTCTTTGCATCCGTAAGTGCAGTGGGACCGGGGCTTAAGGACTCTTATGAATTGCTGGTTAAAAGGCTTCTGCAAACTAATTAACTTTGATAAGCACGAGCCTCGCCAAAACTGTGCGAGGCTGCCAAGAATAACAGATAAGGTTACCTAGGAATATTTTACAACACGAGTCTTCAAATACCTACTAAGCTACTACAAGGTCCACAAGGCTCAAGTTTCAAAATGCCTTGGCTTCCTGCAAAGAATGTGCGATTCACAGCTGGCTTTTATCTTCTTGAAGGAGGGGCCATTACCTTGCAGCCTTACTCCCAAGTCGGCCATGCTGCTGCAGCTGCTCTTTCCTGCAAGCAGCCCTGCACACACATACATTTGGCACAGTCTCCTTGGGAACCTCCTCATTGCTGCTGCCAGCCCCCACAATCTCTGAAGGCAGCAGTCCACTCCCTCATGGTCCTGGCCCCTCATGTAAATCCTTGCTGTCCTCAGCCGTATGCACCTGTTGCCCCCGAACCACAACAGATATTTAGGATTAGTTTTGGGGCAGAACAATCAACTAATCTAAGATACCTTAAATATAGATTTCTTTACTTTTTATAATATCTAAGCATATAAACTCAATATCCCTTTTGTTGTATTTCATCAGAAAATCACCTTTCTGAGATAAATATTTAGAGCAAGAATCTTGATCACACTCAGTTTTACAAGTTTTCTTGAAAGCAAGATGGTGGATCAAATCATTTTGGACATATTACTTGGTAAAGTGATATATTTGAAACCTTCTAAATTATATGTCATAGAACATGGGTGTCAAACCTGTGTCATCATGATGCTGTCACGTGATGTTTTGTGATGTTTCGTGATGTTTTTTCCTTTCGCGGAGTTGGGGTTTGGTAAGTGGCCTGTGTGTGATGCATCCGATGCCAGTTTGACACCCTGTCATAGGATTGTGAAAATGATGAGTTGTGAAAATCAGAGCTACTCTGATTTTTACTCTGTCTGGATATATTCATAAAAAGTTATGAGAGTTCCTAATCTCTTATATTGTATATTATTCATTCACAGCCAGAACATTGAGGTAATAGTGCCCTCTACTGGTTTAATATCAGAAGTGAAAACAGTAAATGGATTAATTTACTCTAAATTAGAGTAATTCTGGGGATGGAGTGTTGAGAGTTTATTAGATTTTCTGGGAATTCTGAAATTCTTTGCAAGTGGTTTTGAAAAAAAGAATTAAATAAAAGACTATTTTTAAAATTCACCAATCAAAACAAAAATAAAGCTGCAACTTTTTAAAAAGAAAAACTGATGTACTTAGGCCACTATATGAACCTTTAAGAGAATATTTAAACCACCAATTCCTTTTCCTGCTTAACCATATTTTATCTTGCTCTTGAGACACAGAATTAGGAAAAAACACTGAACAGTGGAATGTTGAAAGAATATGAGCTATTATTTCAACACCCTTCACCCAAAGATCTATAACTGAAGTTGGTTTTTTTTTTTTTTTTTTTTGGATCTGCACCAAAATTTATGACTTGTTTAACTATAATTTGTGGAATGAAAAATTCATGGGATCATGTAAGAGTTAGAACTTGGAAAGGAAATAGGTGATTATCTTATAGCTCTGCTCAATGATCCACCAATCAACCAAATTACAGCTTCCCCAACAGATTGTGATGCAGACTTTGTTTAAATACTAAAATAAACAATGGGCAAATTGTTCCATTATTGAACAGCTCTTTCATGATATCCAGGTTAGATCTAATTCTTTACAATTTCATCCCTTAGTTTTTCATACTCTTACCACAATTTATTTATTACCACAATTGAGCCCAAAATTTCTGTGTTAAGTGAGACATTTGTTTAGCGAGTTTTATCCATTTTACAACCTTTCTTACCACAGTTCTTAAGTGAATCCCTGTAGTTGATACTGTAAGTTAATAACATGGCTGTTAATCTTTTCTTTTTTCCTCTGGATTTCCCAGCACTACACATTTTTCAAGAGAGCTAGGACTTTGGTTGTATAATGTTTCCAAATTAGGATAAGTTGAAGCTGGTCATTTGTGCCTTGAAAACTCTGAATTAATGTGTTCTAGAAATCTATTGACTGTTTTCTGCTATCTGTGGGTCAATCAATCAATCATGTGTGAATATTTTGGAATAAATACGTTCACACAGATATACAAGTTCTTTCTCATATATACATTTATTTGGGATAAAAGACTCCTAAATTATCACCTGGGCTTGCCAAGAAAACTGAAGTTTTGAAGAACGTAAGTTCATAAGCAGAATAGCTGTTTCATCTAGTGACCACTTTGCTTAACAATTAAGTTGCCAGTCTCAATTGTGGTTGCTAAATGAGAACCACCTGTATATTCCATCTCATACTTTAAGGTATTATTTTTAAAGCAGAATATAAAATTTTGCCACATGGTGTCACTGTTGATTTAATTATTGAAATAATGTTGTGGAAGAATAAAAACATTATATAGGTTGATAATTCCATTTTTTTTCACAAGTCATTAGTGATGGTGATCTTACTGAATGTGTTAGTCTCTGAAGCTCACTAACACATGATAGAAAAGATATTATAGATAACACAAATGTATGATTGTGGCCACATTTGAAAACTGGTAAAAAAATGATCACTAAGCCTCATACTGAAAAGCTGGAAAAATTATGAAATTAAGAAACTGGGATAATCTGTGGAACAGAGTAACTCATCTTCTGTTAAGCACAAAGGACCAGGATCATACATTAAGTTGCACTTCAAGGATTTATTGTTCAAGCCTATACACAAGAATCTAGTCAACTAAGTTCAATATTAAATTGGCACCAGATAAGGATCAAGAGAATTCAAGAAGTGTTAAACTTAGTTCACTTGTGGCAACATACCGATTCTAGGCTTAAGACCCACTTGACTCTGCCTCTCAGCTCTGCCTGCTCTTCTGCTACATCTTCAGAGAAAGACTATGTGTAGGAAGCTATTTTGCTGCATGATCCCCAAGAACTTCTCATGCTGTATATTATGTTTGCGAACCACCATTTAAAATTACCAAAATGCTTTACAGTGATACTGTGTTTTAGTTTTATTTCACTTTATATTTTTTAAAAGACCACAGATGATAAAACAAAGTACCAAAATACAGAATAATGAAAAAAGTAAACTAAACATCCATAAAAATAAAAACTTTAGCAAAAAAGAGGGGGAAAAAGTTAAAAAGGAAACAAATAAACAACAAATCTATCATATATTAAATTGACAATTGACCAGTGCTTTACAAAAATACTATATCATACTATATTACGATATTATAAAATATTGTAACATTTATGCCATAGAAAAATATATTTCTTTACCCTTTTACTAGTAGAAAATTTTATCTTTTCTAAAACAGAGATTTCCAAAAGTCAATCTTTAGTATGTGGAGTAAAGTCATTGTTCAAATTTCTCAATATTATCCTTTTAGCTAACCATCCCCCACATATATATCATAAGGGTCAATAATCCTTTTTACATCTCCCACAGAGAAAATCTCAAGGACGTCCTTTAGTGAGTCCTAATACACTCTAAATATTTCCTTTTTTATGAATCAGCTTGAATCTGAAATTAATCAATACAATTGTAACATCTTTTAGAACATGTAGCCATTGATGGGGTATTATTGGTGCCTTTGGTTTATGTTTGATATATCCCAGTAGTATTCACTTTAAAAATATTCTTCAAATTTTAATAAAGAGATGTTATGGATTTCTGTTACGGATTCCATCAACTACAGCATCTCAGATACCTTTGAAGTAGCAAAAGTATCTGATCTATATTGAGCCATCAAAATATGCTTAAGTTGAAAATACTGCCAGTGTTGTGAAATACTTGCTCATCCTATTTCAGATGAAAAAAAGATATTTCAACCTCTCTGACATGAGATTTTTGCAAAAATATAATTTCAGATATTTAAAGAACTAGATAGAATCTTTGTACATTTAAGGATGTTGGCATTCGTCTCACTTTCCAACTCAATATCCTTAAATTCAGCATATGAAAAATTTAAATACAATATAATTATACATAGAAACCATAGAAAGTAAGCCACCCTTGAAAGCATTAAAAAGTAGCATTGTGGATATATGGATAAATAATATATGGCTACAAAGAATTATTATGAAAATAATCCAACCAGGAACAAAATAAACTATACCTAGAATTAAAAACATAAAACAAAAATACTTACACAAAAAGAAATTAAACCAACAAAATAAATAAAAACAATAACTTCCACAGAGAACAAGTTCACCACTTCAACCACCTTAGTTCCCAATTTCCACCCCACCCTTTTTAATAAACATTAAAATTAACAACAGTGTGCTTACAAGACCCAGCAGAGGGCAATGCTGACTAACTCAAAACAAAACAATGAAATTACCTAAAGAAGCATAGTCATTTCAAGATAGCAGTCAGTGCTCAGTCAAAAATGTCAGTGCTGGTCATGATCCATAAAGTGCTTGATTTGGTCAGAGAAGGTGAAATAGAAAATTGCAGAAAACAAGAAAATAAAAACTATTGATTGTCTTTAGTCAAGGAAGTGGAAGAACAGTTCTTCCTCAAAGAGATCAAACCAGGTGAAATATTGTGGAACATTTAAATTTTATGCCCTTTAAAGTTAAGTGAATAGATATCATGAATTGCCACTTCATGAAATTTGATAATCTGAAAATTCATGGCAAAAGAGATAATGTAAAATGAGAAAGATGGTGAACCATCTTCAAAAGGGCTTTGAGAAACTGAAACAAATATATGCTGGCTACTGGTGTGTGCTGTCTGGAAAAACATGGATTAGGGAATGAGAGAACAATATTTAACACTTGGGCTAAGCAGGGATCAATATATTAAATCAGTCAATTTCTTATGATTCTTTCAAAGACTTCAAAAAAAATTGCATGTTGACTATAACTATGCTTAGCCTTAGACAGTCAAAAGATGGGAAAGCTAAACAGTATTGCCTGCATACATTTTTAGGTTAAATCAACAGAAGCATATTTTTTAAACTGCAAAAAGCAATACTTTTATTTTATTTTGCTGACATCAGACTAATTTCAACTATGGTGTTCCATTCTGGACACCTCACTTTAAAATAAATTCAAAGAAATTGGGACAGGTTCAGAACATGGGAAGGAAGATGACTAAAAGAGCACACATTCTATAAAGAAAGGTGGAAAAAGATGGGTTTGAGAAAAGGCATGAATGCATGAATTCTTTTTTATAATTTAGCCAGTGGAGAAAACAGATAAGTAGTTGCCCTTTACTGCGGTATTCTAAATTTTGGTTAGATTCAAGTTTTTCTGAAACTAAAGATAACACAAAATATGACAACCTACATACCCACTACACCTGAATTCCTCTGAAACAAGTTTGGGGACTGAAAAAAAGTTCCTGCCCTTTCCGCCACTGGCAACTTTGAGAACAAAAACTATCATATTCAATGGCAGGATTCACCCATCATAATACATCATGAATTGTTTAACAGGTTTGCTTGAATAAGGAATGATTGGCCAGACTCATGCATACATTAAATCACAATGAAGCAAGCTA
The DNA here is from genome assembly GCA_015471245.1 of Laticauda colubrina. Classification (NCBI taxonomy): domain Eukaryota; kingdom Metazoa; phylum Chordata; class Lepidosauria; order Squamata; family Elapidae; genus Laticauda; species Laticauda colubrina. The sequence goes on from BLBF01000040.1 coordinate 30,420,801, forward strand.
CATTATGGCTTAATGTAGCACAAAACTACAATAATTCTAAATAATGTTAATTTTGTGTGACTTTTTTACACCTGTAAATAGCTCTCATGAGAAGGATAAACATTATTGAAACAAAAGGAATTTGGGAAGATGAGTTTCATCTTTTTCCCTTATGACCTGTTGCAGTGAAAAATCACCTTTGGGAGATGTTTTCATTACAAAGAAATACTCCGATTTACAGCAGTGAAATTTCTTGCAATACAAAGAAAAGCTTAGGTTGAAGGAAGAATTTTCAGCCTTTTCAAAAGAAAGGGTATTACTGTATATCTGATCTAGTACAACATGGTCCAATCCTGCCGCCTTCCACTTAATATCACTTAATCTAAAGGATGCACAAGATGCCAAAATATTATTTGATTGTGTGCATCATATAGAAATTACACTATAGCCTCCCTTCATTTTGATTTCTAATGAGGGACTGGGTCAGTGGTGGGTCAAATATTGTTGCCACCGGTTTGGTGGGTGTGGCTTGGCAGGTGTGCTTTGCATGCATGTGCATGCTTTGCGTGCCCATGTGTGCACCAAATGCACACTTTGTGCAGGCACAGAGGCGTTCTAACTTGCCTCCTGCAAGCCTGCACAATCCCAGTTGCTTCAGCAGCTGCTGCGCAGCGCTATTCTGTGCCACACAAAGCAGCTGTGCTTCAAAGTCAGCGGATAAAGGTGAGTGTGGGAGCCCGGGTGGGTCAGTGGGCCCAAAAGCAAAGCCATTAGAGCAGCAGAGAGAACCAGTTTGGTCTCCACTGCTCATCGCTCCTACCGTCTCTCCAGAACCGGGCAGAACCAGTTGAATACCACCACTGGACTGGTTTTATTTTCCATTCAAAATCTTCCAAACCTTTCCATTCAAGACCATTTTATTTTCATTCAAAACAATAATAAAAACAAGACAAAATCCTTATGTTTCTATTTAATTTTAAGGAAATATATATCATAGCTTGTTTAAGTATCTTAACTCATGGGTGTCAAACTCAATTGTGTCACATGACATATCACCATGTATTTTTGCCTTAGCAGAGCAGGAGTGGGCATGGCCTGCAAGTAATGCATCCGGCCCATGGGCCGCCATTTGGCAGGCCTGTGACTTAACTGGTACATCTTTCAATAACCAAAATCATACATTTCCCTTAATTCAGAATTTGTACATGTATCAAAGGTAAATATAAAGACCTCCCTTTGCGGGAATGTCCATCTGCTGTCTCATAACTAGAATCAAGTTTGCAGGAAAAAAATATTTGTGAAATTATATTTTATGCTTGAAACGGAAAAAGCTGAAATGCCTTGTTTTGGATTGACTTGGGGCCACAGATCCCAAAAGAGCTTTCAAAGTCAAAACAAATATTTCTGATGTAATAAATGATGATTTATTACTGTCCAAACATCTATAATACATCCAAAAGCCAAATTATAAAGTCTTGTTGAGGATGTAACTGGAGATTAACTTGACTGCTAGCATTATCTCCTGGCAAGTTGGCTTGATCTGGGATTCAGGGAGAAGGAATCCATATTTGCCTTTATCACGAAGCTCAAAGGTGAAGGAATATTTGATTCCCTGGTTGAATACCCAGTCATCAGAACAACCGGAGGAAAGATCTATAAAGCAAGACACAACAAATGGAATGATAGGAAACATAGCAGGGAAAAAAAGAGAAAAAACAAAAACAAAATGATTAATGTGAAGGTAAGATACTGTGTTTGAATACGGTGTTTGAATAATTTTAAGAAAAGATTATTGTTCACTTGTGGAGGCCTTGAGGAAAATCAAATATTTAGAATCAATTACTTCCATTTTAAAAATAGGATCAGGAATCATAAATTATGAAACCCCTCTCAGAACTGGAAACCTACTGCCAGTAATAAAAATAGATGTAGATAGAAAAACAGTTTATGTAGAATGCTATAGGAATTCTATGGAGTTGTGATGGTGCAATGGTTAAAATGTGGTTATTGCAGATTAATTCTGGTGACTGGCAGTAGTTCGATTCTGATCAGCTCAAGGTTGACTCAGCCTTCCATCTTTACAAAGTCGGTAAAATGAGGACCCAGATTGTTGGGGGCAATATGCTGACTTTGCAAACCATTTAGAGACTGTTGTAAAGCACCATGAAGCAGTATATAAGTCTAATTACTAGTCTATTGCTATGGCTCAGTTGCCTGCTTCTTTTCTAAAAGGAGAGAAACATATAAACACATTCCTGAAATCAGTAATGTGGGATTGATCTGTTATTAATCTTTTAGAAATATCATCCATTTACACTCATGGACTTTTATGTACTCACTGGCTATCTCCATTTTGACTCACATCTGTTTTAGCCGTATTGATTTGTTTTTCCTCTCTCCATTCCCTATATAGTGCCCCCACAAAGATGAGCTTTTTTCAGGATACCTAAACCTTTGGGTCTTCTTATTTGTCACTCTTTTGGTGACTTCATTTACATGTAGTTACAAGAGAGATTGCATTGGGTTTATGAGAACATAATTCCAACAGCTCTTTGAAAAAAATATCTTCTGTATTGTAGATAGTACAATTATTCCTCAGTAAATGACAGTAACTGAGACTGGTAACTCCAATGCTAAGGTTGTAAAGAGAAAAATCATGTGAAACTACCAACTTAAGATGGCAGTTCTGGTTATGGTTATTAAGTGAATAGTACACTGTCATCAAGCACAATGTCAGATGACTGCAACTTACTGCAATTTGCAACTACTTGCCTTCTTCTCCATTCATTTTGCTTTTTGGAAGCTTGCAAAGGGCAATCTCTGATTGCAATGATGCTGCAATGGCAGCAACTTCAAGGACTGGCCATAAGATCCCTACACTATTGTAACTTTAAATGATTTCTGACAAATGATCATTAGGACTACCTGTATTTTCCACAGGTAGTGGAAAAAGAAGTGTTACATCTCCATGCAACTTTTTTTTCTTCTACCTAGAGGAAGAAAGCCCTATCCCTATTCAGCATGACTTATATGTCTTTTAACAATGTGTAAAATACGTACAGATAGTAGATGCTGATGTTCCATACTTATACACTTTACCATAAAGGCTGGCTATAGCTTTGACAGCTCTTTTTGCAAGTTCATTCTAGTATCAAACAAAGAAGAAACCAGCATCAATTAGAGCAAAATACAAAGATCTTAAAAATAAGCTTCCTATACACTTTTTTGAGCCACGGACTCTAGAACACCTGGATGAATTTTGCTTACCTCAATTGTGCTTCATTGAGTTTTACATCTTATTGACCTCATTTTTTTCATTTCCATTCCATTCAGAAAAAAATTTCACATGAATATTCATATGAATTGTTCTAATTTTAGCTTGTTCTAGTAGTGTGTAGTTCTAATGTTCCGAGTGTGCAATTTTTGTTACATTTTTAATTATATCAAAATTCTGAGAAATGCAGATTTCATCATGCTTGTACATTCTGGACCTTAAATATTTAGCAGGTCAAAAAGTGCCATATGTGATTAAAAATGCTGATGTTTTTGGTTTTTGAGTAGGATTTTGGGGATTAAATTCCTAAGACAAAGAAGTAAATGGGGGGCAGGGCAAAAATCATACTTGATCTAATTTATTGATCAGTAATTAAAATGATGTTCATATAATCTATTGCCATTTATTCAAAATACTCCTCTTTCATCACATTAAATTTAACAATCCGGTATTAATTGGGTGGGGATGACAAGCTACATGAAGTCCTAGGATTTCTGGATATGAATTTCTTTGATAGATACATGAGATGGAATTCCATCTCAAGACCAGTAAAGAATTGTGTTTGTTGAGCACAAAGCAGACAGTCAAATTGTAAATGTTGGGAAATGGGATAATTGTAATGCCTTCATACCAATTCATTATAATTTGCTGTCTTCTCATAGGTATAACCAAAAGGGAACAATATCATCTGAGAGTAGGAATGCATGGTGAGGTAGCCCTTGATGGAAGGAAGATGGCTGCGGATGAATGAAGCAACTGCTTTAGTTTCTGGTTCAGATTCTGGTGCAGATCCACAATATGTTTCTTCACAGGGATTTTTGGAAGAATCAGCAGCTGTCGGTGGAAAGAACAGTTTCATTTTATTATACGGTTAAGTTGATCCTAGCTAGCATAGGCATTACTGATAAAGGTTTCAATCAGAATATCTTCCACTGACCTACGCTGATGGCAACATCACTTAGCATGTTAATTTGATTGATAGAAATAAACCAGTTAAACATGTTCAAATAACTGATAGATTTGCCTGCACAGGTTATTTTTGGAAGCTTATTCAAAAGTATGTCCCAATGCATGTCCATAGGAATATGCTCTAGAGATAGTTTAACAATTATGCAAAAATATAACACTTGGCAATGATTGTATTAAAATATTTAATTGGATACAATTTCCATATATTATTACATATCTAATAGATAGAAACTTATCTCTTTTTTTTCCTTCTTCCTAGCATTATCCCACAATTGCAGGCTCCATTTATCATTGGACCAATAGAGTGTTGACCCATTGATTGCCACAAGAATTGACTGATTGCCACAAGAATTGCCTGAACCTCATTTCATAGCTGAGAGAGAGTGATTGGCCCAAAGTCACTCAATTGGTTTTCATGCCTAAACCACTTACTGCTTACTGGTGTCTTAACTCTAGACTAAACTGGGCATCATGTAGACATACATGTCACACAGAGAAATACTTTATAGCAATAATATATAACTTGAATAATAATTTGAAAAAAGTCACTTCCCGAGGCTAACTGGATTTTTATATTGCCCAGTCATTATGTACATTAATATTTCAATATGAAACAATGCTTTTTAACAAAGCATTTAAACGACAGTATATCAGTGAAATACCTTTTAGAAATTGCAGTCTACATCCAGAGAAAGAGCTTGTATAGTATAAAATAAAATACTATCTTGATAACACAGAAAAGATTTAAAACACATTTAAACACATATGCTAAAAACATGAAAAAATGAAGAAAGGATTCATTCCCTTTTAATTGGAAGCATGAACATTACAGTTTTAATGGTAAGTTACATCACTGTAACTGACAAATTGCAATAGGATTCTGAGAAGTGTACAATGCTACCTTAAGGCTAGGTCACACTGGCCGACGGATGCAAAACGTATGCAAAAAGGACACAGCGGACGAGCAAAATTTCCATCTGTTGTTATCCGCTCTCAAAAGTGTCCCAAATTTGCATAAACAGAGTGGACAACAACGGAAAGGAACGGACGTGAGGAGGATGTAGCGAGTATGTAAAGTGGATGTTCGTAGGAACTTTAGCAGATGGAAGGGGATGGAAGCGGATGACACATCCACAGGGCTTCCGTGGGAGAACAGCAAAGCGGATGCGTAGCGGAAGGAGCGGATGCGTAGCGGATGACGCGGATGCATCACGGATGCCTAAAGGATGCATAGCGGATGTGTAGCAGATGCAAAGCGTTCACTGAGCATGCGGGGAGGATGAATTGCGTAAGCTCCGTGGATATAAAAGGATGCAGCTCACAAGCAGTCAGCATTCAGAGGAAAGACCTGCTGCCAGAGACATCTTGAGAGAACACCATGGGGAAGAAGAGGAAGCCTGTGCCTACTCCTGCCAGCCCTGGCAAGAAGGACAGAACCACCATCCCACCCCCTGGCGCTGACTCTGAAGCTTCTGGTGCTGGTGCTCCTGGTGTTGCTGCTGCTGGTGCTTCTCCTGCTGGTGCTTCTCCTGCTGCTGCTGCTGGTGGCGCTTCTCCTGCTGCTGCTGCTGGTCCTGCTGCTGCTGCTGTGATGGACCAGCCCCAAGGCCCTCAAATCCCTGCTGCTCAAGCCCCTGAAGGCCCTGCCAGAGGGAGGAAGAGGCAAGGCAAGGAGAAGGGGGAGAGGAAACAGTATTCCATTTCTGAAGACCATGAGGATGAGGTGCTGGAATGGCTGAGTGAGAACGAGTACCTGTGGAGGAAGGGCCACAGACTCTATCGCGACACCAAGAGGAAGCAGGCAGTGAGAGAGAAGGCGGAGAGCCTGGGCTACACTTCAGATGTACTCTTTGGATGGTGGAAGCACATGCACACCTGGTATGGCAAGCTGCACCTGAAGAAATCCGGGCAGGCCGTTGTCAAGCTCACTGACCGGGAGACCTATGTCATGGCCAGGTGCAGCTTCCTGGAGGGTGAGATCCGCCACCGAGGAGCAGCCCCTCTGTCAACCCTGTCCCTCAGACAGCCCACAGAGAGCAACTCCTCTTCCAGCCAGGAGACAGCTACCTTGTCGAGGCAGGTGTCTTTGGAGGGTCCCACGACAGAGACCCCCCCGACAGCTGCACTCCCCGTGCTGGAGGACGTGGAGGATCCCCTGTCTCAGATGGAGCAAGAAGAAGCAGCCACCAGAAACCACACCCACACCCACACCCAGCTCCACCTCCACAGAAAGCAGGCAGAGAGGCAGACCGGAGGGACAGAGCCACGCTGTCCTCTTGGAGATCAGGGACACAATCAAAGCCAGCACAGATCTCCTCTCCCAGCTGGTCCATTTCGACATATCATCCTCTAACCACAAGCCCTTCATCACCTACATGAGCCAGACCTTCATGGACCTGCCCGAGGCCCAGTACCAGGTGATGAAGGAGAGGATCACAGCTCTTCTGCACCACGCTCCAGGCCCAGCTGAACCTGCTCCTACCCACTCCAGGTCTGCTCCTCCACCCCAGGCGATGTCACAGCCCTTCCACGGATTTCAACACCCCTTGCCTACCAAGCCTACCACTACCAGGACTTCCCACAGTAGAGGCAGCCCTTCCCAGTCCAGGCCCAGGTTCATCACATGCCAGAGATGCCACAGATGCCTCAGCTGACCCAGCTGCAGACCAGACAGCCCCACTACACTCCTCCTTCCTCCACCCCACAGCCAAGCCCTTCCTCAGAACATCTGTCATCAGTCTTGGGCCTCACACTCCAGGAACTTGATGAAGGGCCTCTAACCTCATGGGACTGAGTCAGCTCTCTGAGAGCTTCCTGCAAACACCATCTCCTGTTGTACTCTCAGGGCCAGGCACCCCAATGGCACCTCAGCCCAGCACTCCAGCAACAGCCACCTCCACAGTCCCTGGCCCCTTTACATCTGAGACCATGGGCATGCCTCAGAGTGACTGAGAATAGTGCCAGAGACTGAGTTGTTACCTGTTCACTTTATCTTTGCTTAAGACATTTTACTTGGGTCATTTTGCTTTTTTAATAATGTCATACAGTTTGATATTAATAAAGGTTATCTTTGCTTCACACACTTGGTTCATTTTTTTTACTTAATAAAGTGTTGGAGAAAACTTTGAAAAAAGGTTTAAGCCTTTGCATGCTTGTGGGATGGGTAAGGATAGCTGTGGGTTGGATAGCTATGGGATGGGTAAGGATAGTTGTGGAATAGATAAACCTCCAGCGCAAGCATAGTGGGACTGTATGGTATACCCTCACAGGTGCCACATCTATGGCCCTTTATTATCAATAACAATTTAACACATTTCAACATAAACAAAACTCTTTATTAATGCCCTGTTCATTGTAGGGCCACTCAACATACATGGCACAATGTCATCAGTGTGATGAGACAGGCTGAAGGAAGTATCCATTAAGCATCTACCATCCTGTCTTGCCACTCCACTGCTCCAGCTGGGGAGTTGCACCAGTGTTTCAGGAGGTTGTGCTGCTTCTTCCCTTCACGTGAGGCTCTGTTGGGGCCTTGCACATCCACAGTGTTTATCAGGTTTTATCCTTGCCTCCATTCACTAGGCTCCATGTCCCCATTCCCTCGTTGACGGTCCACAAGTCTGTTCTGCAACACTGGGTAGCAGGTGCGCATGAGATTGTGCAGGATGCAGCAAGCTTCCACGATGCTCCTCAATGTCTGTGGGCGAAGCTGCATGGTGGTGAGAAGTACCTGGAATCTGTTGGCCAGGATGCCAAAGGCGTTCTCCACCACCTGTCTTTCCCTGGATAGCCTGTAGTTGAAGATCCTCTCTTCACGGGTGAGTAGGATCTGGAAGTGTAGGGCTTCGTGAGGTAGGTTCTGAGGGAGAAGGCATCATCACCCATGATGAAGTAGGGCACATCTCGTTGGGTAGGGGGTCTGGATCTGGGAAACCCATGATGAGGTTGCGTTCCAGCCCACCCTTGAGGTCACTGACATTGTATATCTGGGCATCTGAAGCTGACCTGTTGCCTGAAGCATCAATGTACATGAACTTGTAGTCAGCATCAACCATGGCAAAGAGGATGATGCTGAAGAAGCCCTTGTAGTTAAAATAAGTGGACCCCGACTTGGCTGGAGCTTTGCAGGCCACGTGCTTCCCATCTATGGCTCCAACGGTGTGGGGGAAGTTCCACCTCTGATACCACTGCTCTGCAACTTTCCTCCAGCCTTCTTCAGTGGTGGGACACTGAAGGAGCTCCTCCAGGTATTCTTCGATGATGGCCTGCACCACTTCTCTGACCTCAATGCTGATGGTGTTGTGTGGCACCCACCAGGCATACTGCATGTTTCTGTATGTGGTTCCAGAGGCCACCTTCAGTCCAGGGTCCAGGCTGGGACAGAAGTTGGTGCTCGGCTTGGTCAACCTGGGTCTCAGACGCTCCACAACTTCATCAAACATGGCTGGTGGCATCCTCATGAAGTGATGGAATGCACGAGGGTCTTCATTCCTCAGCTCCACCATCAGCTTGTCATACAGTCCAAACTCCACTCTTCTCCCGATCCATCGTCGGACCCATACAGCTCTTGGATGTCTCCTTCTCCTTGTGTAGAAAAGGTGAAACAGTCTGAAGACGGTTTGGTTCTGGTGTTGAATGATGGCGGCTACCAAAAGGAGTGTGCAATGATCCATGGTGGAGATCAATGAATGATGTGGAAGAGCAAGAGCAAGGCTGAAGAGGTCTGCATACCACAGCTGCTGGACTGATAGTGAGATGCAGATGATTTCCTCCCCTTTTTATAGGAAATGTCAGTTTTCCACTAGGTGTCCTTCCACATACTCTAGGCATCCTCCAGACATCCTAAATATCTGAGACACATCCCATATCCAAACGTTTTGTCCATTTTAATGCTTTATATCTGAGCTGCACCCGCTTTCATCCTTTCTATTTCCGTGCTACTGATGCTGTGTGGACGTTCCATGTACATTTCGCTTCCTCCCTCTTTACGCTTTCTGCTGGAGCAGATGTGAGTTGCGCGGATGGCCAGAGGATGCCTAGAGGATACATCGGACGTGTAATGGATGACAATGGACATAGAACATTTGTTGCCCGTATGTGTCGCAGATGTAGATCGTACATGGCGGAAAGTTCATCCGCTCAAAAAGTTTTGTGCTGCTCAAAACTTTTTCAGCGGATGAAATAGCAGTAGACGGATGTTTGATGGATAGAGTGTATGAAAGAAGTACGCAGTGAGTACACAACGGATGCATCGCATTTTCCAACGGATGGCAAACTTTTTTGTCCATTTTACATCCTCTTTGCATCCATTGGTTCAGTGTGACATGGGCTTTACCTCCTTTAGATAAATAAACTAAAATGGAAGAATAAAATTTCAGAGTTTTGTACTTCCCACAGTAGTCAAGAAATGAGTACCAACATCGATGTGATATATGGTGCTTTGGTATAAAAATGAAATATTTACTCAATCTAAAGCCCCTGTCACACTGCACCAACGGATGCAAAGAGGATGTAAAACGGACAAAAAAGCTTGCCATCTGTTGGTTAATGCGATGTACTCACTGCCTCCGTTTTGCTTCCTCTCTATCTGTCCAGCATCCGTCTATTGACGTTTCATCCGCTCAGAAAGTTTTGAGCTGCCCAAAACTTTTGCACAGAAAATGTATCCAATTCATCCGTTCTGCATCAGCTACGCATCCACTACGCATCCATTATGCATCCATTATGCATCCACTATATCCGCTAGGCATCCGCTGCGCATCTGCGCAACTTGCATCCTGTCAGGCGGAGCTCCATTCAAAATCCAGGAAAGAAATACTTAGACTCTTTAGTTTAGAGAAAAGACATCTTTTACTGAAAGTGAAGTGGTAGCAACCAAAGAATTCTGAATCTGAGAAATTCGGCGCGCAATTCACATATACAAAGTGATGGAAATGTTCCCACCCCCAGTAGTTCAGATGACACTTCCAATTAGAAGTTGTGAATATGATCATGTGGGCATCTTCAGGTGATGATGAGGCCTCTGTCCATTGACCTTGGCATATTTTGATAACAGGTTGCAGTTGCGCAGAGAAAAGAAAGCTAAGCGAACTAACATGGAATACCGGATGAATTCGTCGAAGAGTTTTGGGTAAGTTCAGCAGGACTGTTACAGGATTTATAATCCGTTCAATCGTGAAAGGACCAACATACTTAGGACCAAGCTTCTTTGACTTTTGAGTGGTCTGCAGGTATCTGGTGGACAGGAAAACCTTGTCACCCACTTTATATTCTTTCTGTGGGGATCTTTTCTTGTCTGCAAATTTCTTATGAGCTTGATGGGCCTCATCTAATGCTTTGTGTGTCACTGTCCAGTTAAGTTGGAGTTGAGTTATCCATTCATCCAACGAATGGATGTTAGGTTTTTCACGAGGAAGTTCAGGTATGGGAACGAAATCTTGTCCCGAGGCCACTTTAAATGGAGTAAATCCAGTACTACTGTGTATGGAGTTGTTATATGCCACTTCGGCAAACAGTAGTAATTCGGACCAGTTATCTTATTGATAATTTATGTAACATCTAAGATATTGTTCTAACACTGCGTTAGTTCTCTCACAGGCCCCATTGGTTTGGGGGTGGTGGGCGGAGCTTAACCCCTGGGCGGAGCCTATTAACTTCAGGAACTCTTTCCAAAAATTTGAGGTAAACTGGACCCCTCTGTCAGAGATTATGCATTCCGGAACGCCATGTAACCTATAGATATGTGAAATAAACAGTTTAGCCAGCGTCTTAGCAGAGGGAATCTTGGAACAAGGTATGCAATGTACTTGTTTGGAAAACAAATCAGTCACTACCCAGTTAACCATGTTTCCACCACTTTTGGGTAATTCTACTATAAAGTCCATAGAGATTTCTTTCCAGGGAGTCATTGGTCTAGCTACATTTTGTAACAATCCTACTGGCTTACCAGGAGGTCTCTTTGCCGAAGCACAAATTGGACAGCTAGCTACATAAGCTTCAATGTCCTTCTTTATAGTAGGGCACCAGAATTGCCGCTTAACCAGATGTAAGGTCTTCACAAATCCGAAGTGGCCAGCTGCTTTAGAATCATGAGCCTGTTGTAGTAGTGGCCCCTCAGCACCTGTGGCACATACAACTTGGCCCCACCCAAGCCAAGCCATCTCTAATTGTATAGTCACTTGAATGAGCCAGGAACCATTCGTCCAGTTTTAAAGCTTCTTTTAATTGTTCGGTTAGGTCATTCGATAAAACCACTTCTTGGTTCTTCCTTTGGGCTCTGGTGATCACTGGGGCGGCTAGATGTTTGGCTGAGACAATTGGGCTTATCACCTCCTGGCGCATACTATTATATTGGGGTAGTCTAGAGAGAGCATCCGCCATGAAGTTCTTCCCGCCTGGAATGTACTTCAAGGAGAAATTGAATCGCTTGAAGTACTGGGCCCAGCGAACTTGTTTAGGGGACAGTTTCCGGGGCATTTTTAAGGCTTCCAAATTCTTATGATCAGTCCATATCTCAAATGGGTGTTTTGCTCCTTCCAGGAAATGTCTCCAGGTCAGCAAGGCCCTACGAACTACAAAAGCTTCTTTCTCCTAGACGGCCCATCTTCTCTCTGCTTAAGACAGCTTACGGGAGGTATACGCACAAGGCTGTAAGGTCCCTTTCTCATTGGCTTGAAGTAATACCACTCCAATAGCCACATCACTTGCATCGGCTTGAATCACAAAAGGAGTGTCCATATCCGGGTGCTTCAGCACTGGTTCTGCAGCAAACAGTCGTTTCAGCTTTTCAAAACCGGCTTGGCACTCCATGGACCACTCCAGCAGCTTTCCTGGCCTTGGCTTCACCTCCCCTTTTGTTTTCAAGAGATTTGTGATGGGCATTGCTATCTTAGCAAATGTCGGGATGAATTGCTGGTAAAAATTTGCAAATCCCAAAAAGCTTTGAAGTTGTTTTCTGGTGCGTGGTGGAGTCCATTCCAGAATGGCACGGACCTTTTCTGGATCCATCTCTATGCCTTCAGATGAAATGCGATATCCCAAATAGTCAATTTTGTCTTGGTGGAATTCACACTTTGACAATTTAGCATATAACTTAGCGGCACACAGTTTCTGTAGAACCGACCGCACTAACTTCACATGTTCATCCAGAGTTTCCATGTAGATAAGGATATCATCAAGATAAACCAGAACCCCCCTGTATAAATGTTCATGTAACACTTGATTGATCATTTGCATGAATACAGCTGGGGCCCCTTGTAAACCAAAAGGAAGAACTTGAATTGGAAGCAACCCATCGGGCAGTTAAAAGCGGTCTTCCATTCATCCCCTTCCTTAATTCAAATTCGGTAGTATGCTTCTCTCAAATCCAACTTCGTGAAAATTTTTCCCTTCGCTAAATGGGCCAACATGTCCTTCATCAAAGGAAGGGGATACACGTTTTCCACAGAAATAGCGTTCAAATTTCTGTAATCCACCACCAAGCGTTTGGAACCATCTTTCTTTTCCCGGAACAACACTGGGGCTGCTACTGGGATCTAGCAGGTTGAATGAAACCACGTTTCAGATTTTTATCTATAAACAATCTTAGCTTTTCCAATTCCCATGGGGTCATTGAGTACAACTGTGGTTTCGGGAGCTTCACCCCAGGCAAAATATCAATAGCACAGTCTGTTGGCTGATGAGGTGGAAGCTCATCCGAGGCCTTCTCACTGAACACTTCTTTTAAATCGCAATACTCTTTGGGAATTTTCTCCTCATCTGTCACAGCCTCAGTACCTGTGGAAGCTATTTCAATTAGGTCCTCAGGCTTCAGCTGGGATCTGGCCCCTCCTCTTGGTCGCTGCTTTGTTCGTATGTGCAACAACCCCTTTCTCCAGTTAACCTGGGGGTTCCATTTCCGGAGCCAGGGCAATCCCAGTATTAATGGTTGCTCCATCCCAGGGACCACAATAAAACGCAGGGTCCCATCATGCTCTCCCATGATCATTTCGATAGGTTCCGTGGCAAAACGGGCGGGGCAACCTCCAGCCACAGATCCATCTAGTTGGCAAAAGGAAATGGGCATCTTCAAAGGTTTCAGCTTTAGGCCCATTTTCTTCACTACTTCCGTGTTGATTATACACCTTGTGCACCCAGAATCTAACAGGGCTAGCATTTCCCCTTCGACCCCTGAATTGGGTACCCTCAATTCACCGGAATGGTCATAGGGCCCACGCTTGGACTTACCAGGAAGTCATCTTCCGAGTCAGAATCCTCCTCCTCAGGAGTCACTGGGGCTTCTGATTCCTCTCCTGCAGGAGGGGCGACCTCTGCTGTCTCTTTCGACTTTAGTGCTGTTTCGCGAGGCTTCGCTGGGGACTTTTCAGGTTTCTTTCCTTCCTTTGGTGCCCCCTTTGGCTCCAACTTGACTCTGCAATTCACAGCCCGGTGACCTTCTTTCTCGCATCGAAAGCAGGCCGATGGGTTGGGTCTTGCCGCCACTCCTCCCTTCTGAGGTTTAGGAGCCTCTTGAGGACGTAGGGGGGGGAAAACTTGCTCCACCCATAACCTCCCTGCCATTTACTTCGGATTAAATCAATCTCCACTTCTTCTGCCAGCAAGTACCACATCTGCAAGTCATTGGGGTCTCTTCTAGCAGTGCATCTCTGGTACACATCTTCATTTAAACCATCTTTAAACAGTTCTATCACGGCTTCTTGGGGCCAGCCTCAGAAATGGCCGGCTAACTGTCTAAATTCTTGGATGTAGTCAGCCACAGACCTCCGCCCCTGTTTTATGGCTTTCATCCTAATTCGGGCCTTGCGCTCCGCCAATGGGTCCTCAAACCTAGACTGCAGTGCAGCCATGAATAGGTTATAATTCAGCAGCTGAGGAGCATTATCATTATGCAAGGTCACCATCCACTCTGCCGCTATTCCCTCCAGAGCCCTGGTAACACACCACACTTTGGCTGCTTCTGAGGGAAAATCCTCCCCATATTCTTCCATATGGCTCCAAACTTGAGCTAGGAAAAATCCCAAGGTTTTGGGATCCCCCCCCTTATTTTACTTCTCACGGAGGCAGCCTAGGAGCTCTATGCCTTCTAGGAATCACACCTCCCACTGAAGGCCCCAGTGCTACTGCTGGATCGGGTTGATTTATGGGAGAGGGAGTTGCTCTGCTTCTTCTGGCTGGGGCTACTTCCCCTCCCCCTTCATACCTTTGTGCAGCTTGAGGTTGTTCAAAGGCTTCATTAAGGAGTCTCCTGGCTTGATCCAGCAAGAGTTCCCTCTTTTCCTTCTCTTGCCAAGGCTCCTCTTTTCCACGCCGGTGGGTAGTTGTGACTCCGGGGGGGGGTGTCCTCCTCCGGATCTTTCCAACCAACTCCCACCGACCATCTGGGCTTCACCACTGGATCCTCTTGCAAACTGAGCTCTGCTAGTGATTAGGCCTCCTGCACCAGCACCAAATCTTGCCCTCCAATGGCTCCCGGATCCTCTTGGTCACTATTTGAAGATGACATGATGTCCAGGCCCCCTCAGAAGAAAATTGGATATTCTCTCCGGGTGGGCTGGTGGGAGATTCAGAATAATGTCAGGTGGAGCTCCATTCAAAATCCAGGAAAGAAATACTTAGACTCTTTAGTTTAGAGAAAAGATATCTTTTACTGAAAGTGAAGTGGTAGCAACCAAAGAATTCTGAATCTGAGAAATTAGGCGCTCAATTCACATATACAAAGTGATGGAAATGTTCCCACCTGCAATAGTTCAGATGACACTTCCAATTAGAAGTTGTGAATATGATCATGTGGGCATCTTCAGGTGATGATGAGGCCTCTGTCCGTTGACCTTGGCATATTTTGATAACAGGTTTCAGTTGCACAGAGAAAAGAAAGCTAAGCAAGAAATAGAAACCTAACTCTATTGTATGCTTCCCCCCCCCATTTACACAACAGAAGAATTTAACACCTCCAGCTCACTTCCCAGACTTTCCCTTCCTCCCCCCGTTACTTATGGCAGTTGAAAGATGCAAAGCAATAGTAGAAGATCTTGAAGGCTGACACATCCGCTCGGACGCAGGGAGGAAGTGGAACGGATGCAGAATGGATGCAGAACGGATGCAGAACAGATGCAGCATGGAAACAAAGCATTTAAAATGGAAAAAACGTTTGCAGAGGGGACCTATCTCGGATATTAAGGATGTCTACAGGATGCCTAGAGGATGCAAAGGGACACCTATACTGCCTATAAAAAGGGGGAGCAACACATCTGGATCTCACTTTCAGAACAGCAGCCCTGTGGTACGGACCTCTGCAGCCTTCATCTGCCTCTTCCTCTTCCACAGCATCCAGTCATGTCCACTGTGGATCGTAACACGGTCCTTTTGGCAGCCACCATCCTTCTGCAACAGTGCGAAGCCATCTACAGGCTCTGTGAACTCTACTACGGGAAGAAAAAGGGGCGGCCAAGAAGCGTTTGGGTAGGAAGATGGTTCGCCAGAAGAACAGAGGACGGACTGTACAACAAGCTGATGGTGGAGCTCAGGAACAAAGACACTCAGGCATTCCAGAACTTCATGAGGATGCCTCCAGCCATGTTTGACGAAGTTGTGCAGCGGCTGACACCCAGGTTGACCCAGCCAAGTCAGGGTCCACTTATTTCAACTACAAGGGCTTCTTCAGCATCATCTCTTCGCCATGGTCGATGCTGACTACAAGTTCATGTACATCGATGCTTCAGGCAGTGGCTCATCTTCAGATGCCCAGGTATACAACGCCAGTCACCTCAAGGAAGAGCTGGAACGCAACCTCATCGTGGGCTTCCCAGATCCAGACCCCCTGCCCAACGACACACAAGATGTGCCCAACTTCATCGTGGGGGATGATGCCTTCTCCCTCACAACCTACCTCATGAAGCCCTACACTTCAAGACTCCTCACCCGTGAAGAGAGGATCTTCAACTACAGGCTGTCCAGGGCAAGGCGGGTGGTGGAGAACGCCTTTGGCATCCTGGCCAACAGGTTCCAGGTACTTCTCACCACCATACAGCATCGCCCAGAGACCGTGAGGAGGATCATGGAAGCTTGCTGCATCCTGCACAATCTTATGCGCACCCGCTACCCAGTCTTGCAGAACAGGCTCGTGGACCTCCAGCAAGGCAATGGGGACATGGAGCCTGGGGAATGGAGGCAAGGGCGAAACCTGATAGACACTCAGGATGTGCAAGGCCCCAACAGAGCCTCATGTGAAGGGAAGAAGCAGCGCAACCTCCTGAAACACTGAGGCAACTCCCCAGCTTAAGCGGTGGAGTGGCAAGACAGGATGATAGATGCTTAATGGATGCTTCCTTCAACCTGTCTCATCACACTGATGAGATTGGGCCATGTATGTTGAGTGGCCCTACAATGAACAGGGCATTTAATAAAGAGTTGTGTTTATGTTGACATGTGTGGATGATTGATTATATTGTTATTGATAATAAAGGGCCATAGGTGTGGCACCTGGGAGGGTGGACCATACAGTCCCACTATGCTTGCACTGGAGGTTTATCTATCCCACAGCTATTACCCATCCCACAGGTATCCCTGCCCATTCCACAGCTATCTCAAACCATCCCACTGCTATCTTAACCCATCCCACAAGCATGCAAAGGCTTAAACCATTTCTAAAAGTTTCCACCAAGACTTTATTAAAAAAAAGAAATGAAACAAGTGTGTGAATCATAAATAGACTTTATTAACAACATGCTATAAGACAAAAATGAGTCTCTGGCACTCCTCTTGGTCGCTCAGTCTCAGGGGTGAAGGGTGCAGGTGCTGTGGAGGTGGCTGGTGCTGGAGTGCTTGTCATCAGCTCCTCCAGAAGCAGAAGCAGCAGAAGCCCCAACCCCAGAAGAGCGAGCCCATGCTGGAGAAGCCCCAGCAGAACCAGAGTGAGGGCCAGGGGGCGGGATGGTAGCCCTGTCCCTCTTGCAAGGGCTGGCAGCAGATGGCTGAGGCTTGCTGTGCTTCAGCATGGTTGTGGGGTTGCTGGCTGGCAGGAAGGTTTGCAGGAACCAAGGCTTGCAGGAAGGCTGGCTGGCAGGCAGGCAGGCACCAAGGCTGGCAGGCAGGCATGAACCAAGGCTTGCAGGCAGGCAGGCACCAAGGCTGGCAGGCAGACTGGCTGGCAGCAAGGCTGGCAGGCAGGCAAACAGCAAGGCTGGCAGCAAGGCTGGCAGCAAGGCTTGCAGGCAGACATGCAGGCAGATATGCAGGCAGACATGCAGGCAGGACAGGCAATGCAGTCAATGTTTCTGGAAGCAGGTCTTTCCTCTGAATGGTGACCTGCTTCCGAGCTGCTTCCATTATATCCGCAGGGCTGACGCAATGCATCCTCCCCGCATGCGCAATTAACGCTCGGCATCCGCTAGGCTTCCGCTGTGCATCTGCTCGGCTTCCACTCTGCATCCGCTTCATCTGCTGTGCATCCGCTCTGCATCCGCTTCATCCGTTCTGCGTCCACTTTGCTGAGGTCCCCCGGAAGCCTAGCGGATGTGGCATCTGCTACCATCCGCTTCCATCCGCTGGGCTTCCTTTCCGCATCCGCTTTCCATCCGCCCTGTGTCCTCCCCCCGTCCGTGTTATCCGCTCTGGTTATGCAAATTTTTGCCCCTTTTGAGAGCAGATAACAACGGATGGAACATTTTGCTCGTCCATTGTGTCTGTTTTGCATCCGTTGGGCAGTGTGACAGTGCCTTTAGTTCTTAGGTTCATTAGAAATGTTATTTTCAATTCAACTCTTTTTGATTTACTCTAAAGATCTAGTGGTAATCTCGGTAATTTTACTAAAATACCATCTGGATTAGTCATTTGAAAATAACATGTAGATATACATAATTTACAAAGGCTACTTACTATTCCATGCAACATCAAAGTTCCTATTGATGTCAACACCAGTACAGTTACTCTGAGATGTATTAGAACGATTCTTTCTCCAGAAACGATTCTGCTGGACAAAAATAATTTAGGGACTTCAATCTGACCCATATATATTTCTGTATGTTTTCTCTTTGTTTATGCTAACAGAAAGTGGAATGCCTTAATTGTCTGCAGAAAGCGAATGCAAAGCAGGACAGTGAGCTTTGCTTTGCTAGCCTTGTTTAGCTTTAATTCTTTGCTATGCAGTTCAGATAAAAAAGATTGTTCAAGTGTTCTGGAAAAGAATGCAGAGAAGAAGAGAGGCATCCTCAGATCCATTAGACAAATGTCCCTAATGAAGCCCTTATAAATAGAAAAATGCCCATCTAAGCTTTGGTCTTGTGAAGTTTCCCTGATTAGACTGATCTCTTACACTTCACAGCTTATCTTGACTTTTGACCTTAGCCTGGTAGAAATTTCAAGACATGACTTAACTAGATTAAAATGTACAGTTTTTCAAACCCAGAACTAGGCATATAGAAGGACAGATTTCCTACTACATTAGAAAAATATTGGAAGTTTAAATCCAGGAATGCCTTATTTTTGTCCTTCTGAATTAATTGCTTCCCCCCCCCTCCCCAGTTTTTTTATTTTATTCTACGTATACACATCAATATTTAAACAGTGTGGCACCTAAATATCATACATTCTGGTGCAAACAAAAATAATAACATTTATCAAATCTCTAATTTTAATACCCATATTTGTATTAAATTATAATCTTTCATTACTTCATGATTCAATATTCCAATACATTCGTCTAATGGCAATCACTATATTATTTAAGTATGCAAGATAGTTTCATTATTCAATTCCTTCTTTCATTTGTTTTTTTTTAAACCTCTCTTTTGGCAAGTAGTGTGGTTCCAGGTTTTTACATTTCAGCAGAAACATGACCATAGTTACATTTTCATCTTTCTTGTTCAGTTTCATATCACATTATTACTTATTAATATTACATTAATCAAACTTATTTTATCCAATTTTGATTCTTATCTTAACTTATTTCATTTTTCTTGTGATATTCTCATGTCTTACTTTACAATATTATCTAAGATTCTTATTTCATTTCTATATTTATTGCACATATTACTTTTATCTGTCACATTTGCCATTTTATCAATCCTTGTTCTATTAATTCTAAAAATTATCCCCTTGAGTTGTCAATTTGAGCTTACCACCTTTATTCTACATTAATAACAATATTTTTCTATCTACTAAATGTTAGATATACATATTTTTATATCAGATTCCGCATAGTATTCTTTTCTCAATCACCTTATAAATCATCTATGTATTAAAAAAATATTATGAATAAATTGCTTCTTGATACAGTCCTTGGCAGCCTTAGATCAGTCTGTTTCTTCCCTTAGCAGGGTCTAATCTTGTAAAATAGGTCTCTAAAATGGTTAGATATGTTTCACTTATAGCAGTAAAACTAATTCATTAGTTTTCTCAATCATGGTTTATCCACACATAGCCATTCAGCAAGTCATTGGTCTTAATAAGCACCCATCCCCTGCTTCACTAGTAATATTATATTGATAGAAACATTCTGTGGCTTGGTAACTGTAACCACATTCAGTGAAGTCTAACTGCATTTAGATTTGTTCCCCTGTAAATTCTTTGCAGTCTTTTCTGGTTAGTGCCAGGATGTTAAAGAGACCAAGACCCAAGCAACAGCCTCCTTAATTCCAACCTTCAGACTTCCTTTTTAGAGTCCTATAAAAGTATGTGTGTGTGTGTGTGTGTGTGTGTGTGTGTGTGTGTGTGTGCAGGCGGCATGTAGCAAAATATTCAATTTCATTGTTCACATTTTGTGCATTGACAATAAAGGTTTGGATTTGAATTGATTTGAAAACCACTAAAATCAAATGTAAAAACCAGCTAAAACAATTAAATCACAAACATAAGGAAAACAAGTTTGTAAAGGATTAATTTTAAGATATACATGGTGCAAACATGTTTTCTGCTGACAAGGGATCTCTGAGCCTGACAAAAAAGCCATGTTTTGAGGGCTTTGCAAAAGGCCATAAGGATTGGGGCTGATCTCACTTCAGGCCAGAGGTGGTTTTCAGCAGGTTCTGACCAGTTCTGGAGAATCGGTCATGGAAATTTTAAGTAGTTCAGAGAACCGGCAAATACCACATCTGATTGGAGATTTTACAGTATACTCCAAGCCACGCCCACCAAGCCATGCCCATAGAACTGGTAGTAAAATTGTTTGAATCCCACTACTGCTTCAGGCGCAATAATGTTCTAGGGAGCAGGCACAACAATAGAAAAGGCTCATCTCCAGTTAACCCCTTAATGGAAACTGCAACATGCCTCTCGATGGAATGGGTAGAGATAGAAATAACTGGAAAGAAGTAGGTGGTCCTTTAGATAACTTGGCCCCATGCCTTATAGGGCTTTAAAAGTCAAAACCAGCATCTTGAAAAGCAAACCAGCAATCAATGCAGCTTAAGGAGCAAATATATGTCCTTTTAGGAACACTCATAACTGCTCAGGTTGCTACATATGTTTTTTCTTTTTCTCCACAGTCTCTTTGATTTGGGATAGAAGTTGGTTGAATTAATCAGACCTGAAGCAAATATATATTATTTAAAAAGGATTTGAACTAAGCTGAATCTGGTGGCGTGGAGTTATGTTACAGTTTTATGAAATAGATAGATATAGATAGATATTATTATATTGTTAATAATGATAATTTTGATCTATTATAACATTATACATATTGTTGAAATGCGGGAAAGAGACGCGAGACCAGTGTGACTATTCAGCTCTTTATTAGTTGTTCCGATCTGTGCTGGACCCCAGAGCCGCGGCAGCCCTTTAAATAGGGATTGCACGCACCTTGCCGGCCAATGACAGCTCTCTGAATTTCCTGCGATCGGTCTGGCCAATCGCGGTTGATTCAGAGTAAGCCAATCACAGTTTCCTTCAGCCAATCAGTTTGTAGTATTTCTGGACCAATCAGATTGGGGTATTTCGAGTATGCTAATATAGAACACCCCTCCCTCTTGGTTCAGTCCAACCTACATAACGTAGTCCCATAAGTAGGCGGGGCTTTTAGTGTTGCTAGTTGTCCTGCGCGGTTCAGTTGTGCCGTTGTCTTTGACTGGTTCGGACAGGATCCTTGTTGCTCCTGTCCTTCTTGATGGAACTGCCTGGAAGGGTGAGTCAGACCTATTGCCACAACTCTCACCTGGTTTATCCGGGCCGGTTGAGTTGTCGGTTCTGCTTCTCCCTCCTGGTCTTTCCGGGCTGGTTGAGCTGGCTTGGCTGCTTGTTCCAGGTGAGGTTTCTAGTTCCTTGATCGCTGCCAGTTCCCTTCTGCCGGAGTCGTCTGTCGGTGAGTAGAGTTGGTTTATTTTTCTACCCATTGTTATTGTTTGGGGTTGATCGTGTTGTTGTTGTTTCCCAGAGGGGTTTTCTCCTCCCTTTTGGTTATTGTTCTGGGTTTCTCCCCCCCTCTGGTTTTTTTATTAGTGTCTATTAGTGGTGTTTGTGTGTTTCCCATGTTGTCGGTGGTTGTTCTCGACCTCATTTGGCCTATGTGCTGTTTCCAGCTTCTTCCATCTTCCATCTCTAACCGGTATGAGAGGGGCCCGGTTACCTGGGTTATTTTGGCTGGTATCCAGAGTGGGTCCCCTGTAAGATTTTTAGCGTAGACTGTGTCTCCCGGTGCAAATATTCGGTATTTACTAGACGAGTTTGGTGATTTCTCGGGGTTATATGTTGGGTGCAGTCTGTCTATCTGTGACCGTAATTTCCTTAGTAGCCAGTCCAGGTCTGTCCATGCCATCTCCTTCATGTCTTCAGGTCTGGCCAGTGCCTTGGCCATCTTGAACACTGCGGGCCTGCAGTGTGTCAGGAACACAGCTCTCTTCCTATGATCGTTGGCGTCCTTCAGGTTGTTGCTCTCAAGGAACATGAGGAATTGATCGATGTATGATTCCCAGTGCTTGTCCGCCTGATCGAATGGTGCGGGTGGTGAGTTACTGCCGGCCATCTCATCGGTTGTTCAGCTCTGGTTGCCACGTGCTCGACTGGTCTCTTTGTCTCAGGATCCCACCTTCGTCACCAGTGTTGAATCGCAGGAAAAAGACTCGAGACCAGTGTGACTATTCAGCTCTTTATTAGTTGTTCTGATCTGTGCTGGACCCCGGAGCCACGGCAGCCCTTTAAATAGGGATTGCTCGCACCTTGCCAGCCAATGACGGCTCTCTGAATTTCCCGCGATCGGCCTGGCTGATTGTGGTTGATTCAGAGTAAGCCAATCACAGCGTTTCCTTCAGCCAAACAGTTTGTAGTATTTCTTGTCCAATTGGATTGGGGCATTTTGAGCATGCTAAAAAAGAACACATATCTTTTGTTATGCTTATCTGTACCTTGAAATAGATATATTTGTAATCATTTCTGCTTTCTATTAATTTTGTTTTGTTATCTTCATTTCTAGTCTTATTAGCAAATGTAAGATGATCATGCAGTTGGATTGGCTATAGACTCAGAGTAGTTTACAGAAATAAATGCCTTTGATTAGTTATAACTAATATTTTTCAATTCATTTCAATGGGCTGTTCTACTTCTTACCAAATAAATACACTGAATAGATCTTTAGTATGCAAAATTTCTATTGTATTCAGAACTGAAATATCATCAAAAGTTGTTTACTTCACAATGGCAGAAAATTCTCATTTCATAGTTAAAGCAGTCTTCAAAATTATAAAATAGGGATGAGGATCCTATGAAGCTCTGGGATCATGGATCCCCTTCCCTTCATATATGACCCAAAGCTGGCCATCTATTGATCTAGGTGCATTAAAAATGTGCCAGAAGTATCTAAAATCTAACAGATTACCACCCTTCCCTCCTAAAAAATACCTTTGTGAAATTATAGATTATTAGCTTTGGAAATAGCAGGCAAGAGAGAGGATTTCTGATATATGCTTTTTCAAAATAAATCTCAAAATAAAAGTTGATCTTTAACTGATGGTATTGGAGTGCTTCGTTCAAGGAGCATAGAAATGTCTTAGGTGCTAGAAAAGGTTATGCTGTTAAAAAGTATGAACAATACCTGAGTCCAGCTCCAGACATAGCCATCTATATTAACTATAGGAACGATGTAGAAATTCATATTATCAAGTATGTGCGTCATGTCCCTGTCTTTTCCATAGGTACTGATGGCCTGATAATTTAGAAAACATAACTGTTTTAGAAATAAATAAATACATTTCTCTGTGATCCTATATAACTCAAAATTTAGACTCGGTCTTATAAATAAAGTGTACCTAGAATTGCAGATTTTCTTCATCATATAGAATCTATTTTCTATATTAATCATGAAGGACTTTTTTGAGAATACAGAAACGTGCTTCACATTTCTGTTTGTTTAGTGGAATACAAGGGCTTTGATCTTGTGAGCTATCGAACATGCAAAGAACAAAAGATCAAAGATCAAAGCCAGTTTGATTTAGTGATTAAGGCATCAGGAAAGAAAGCAAGAGATTTAAATCCCACTGCCAGCTGGGTGACATTGCGCCAGCTACGCTCTCTCAGCCCAATTACTTCACAAGGGTCAGTGGTGGGATACAAATACTTTTATCACTGGTTCGGTGGGCGTGGCTTGGTGGGCGCACTTTGTGCGCATGCACACACTTTGCATGCATGCACACTGTTAGGAATATAAGTCACTTAACAGGTATTTGGATTAGAAATATATAAACCAGGATAAACATTTAAAATCTGTATCTTTAAGAAAATGCAAAACTGCAATTGGATGTGGTTTCTCATACGGCCATAAGATGGAGCCAAAAACCTGGGTTGTTTCATCTTAGTCTTTGTATCAGAAGAGAGTGTGAATGTATCTTTGTTTTCTTCTGTTGGAAAGTATTGCCGCTGCTCCATTTTTCCTAATTGACTGATATTACTGGATTTAATGTAAGTCTAATACTGAACTGTTCTTGACACTGCACTTTGTTACCGGATTATCCCTGGATTGCAAACTGACTGAAATTTGTGAATGACTTTGGATTGCTTATTTTGGACTTTGCTTAAACCTTTCTGGAAGTAAAAACCTACATTTACTGTACAGTGTATCAGTGTACTGTGTGTGTATTATTCAAACACTTCTCTCAAAAACGTCTCCCTGTATGCGCTCATTCTCCTAACAGGGAATTACCTCAACACACACACTAAATGCATACTTTGCACAGGTGCAGAGGTGTTCTAACTCACCTCCTGCAAGCCTGGACACTTCAGCAGCTACTGTGTGGGATACTCTTCTGTGCCACACAAAGCAGCTGTGCTTCAAATTCAGAGAATAAAGGTGAGTATGGGAGCCCGGGTGGGTAGGCCCAACAGCAGACTAGCAGAGAGAACTGGCTCTGTCTCCACTGCTCATCACCACTACCGGCTCGGCAGAACTGGGCTGAACCAGTAGAATACCACCAATAGGAGGAAGAAAAAGAGTTAAGTATGTTTGCTGCTTTGAGTTATGGTAAAATTAATAAAGGTAAGATATAACTAACCAACCAACCAACCAACCAACCAACTAAAATTGTGAATGAATAAGAACTTCTAGAGATACTAGAAGTTGTTTCAACATATTTGAGCACAGTTAGGAGAAGGTGACTCTTAATAAATTTGAGACAAAAAACCCTTTTTAATTAACCTCTTTCACAAACCACTGACAAAAGGCAGGAGAAATCCACTCTCGTGCGTGAACACCACAATCCATGAAGATGGCATTTCCTTCTCCACTTTTCTTTCCAATCTGCCTTGAAAACATTTTTCAAAAAAAAAAAAAAAAAAGGTTTTTAGGAAAGTACACTTCAATACAATACTATTCCTTACTATTTCATTCAGGATCAGCACCCATTCTGTTTCAGCAACCTTTACTTTTAAATAGCTTTGCTAATAAAAAAAATAGTTTCTAAGAGTCTCATTCTAATTATTGTAAAAAGAAACGTACATGCAAATAATTTTTCACTGTTGTCTCATTGAAAGAGCAAGATGACTTTATTGTTGGGTTGTCATGTCATGCTTATTATATTAAGCAAAATGGCACAATAACCCAAAGACGCATAACCTTAAGCCTCAGGGCAGCAGTGCTTTTGAAAGATCTGCAGAAGTCACTGTTCACTTGTAATGTTCAATGTGATGGAAGCAGAATGTTCTTATATATGTGGAAACAACTGTATTATACTTAACTAATTTCAATTTTATGTGTTGCAAATAAAATGAAAGCAAATATAACATTTGTCTTAACAATGCCCACTATTCATTCTGACCCTACCTGCTATGTAAAATATAATGGGGTATGGAGTACTTTATTGGTTCTCCATTCAGAAAAAAAGTAATATTCTTGTGTTCTTGACCATAAACCAGCCATGATTTGTTAATCAGACGGCTGGACTAATGGAATACTAAAATAAAACTAAATAAATTGCATGTTAGCTTAGCATGATACATAACTTTGTCTAGTGGAGAGTTGGAAAAAGAACTCAGATTGAATCAATTATGCTTACTAATATACATATATTACTAAATAAATATATTTTGCTGTATTTCTCTTGCAGCAGCTTGAAGAGTGGAATTTAGCGTGTTAATTTGTGCCTATCGATGATGAATTGATTATGAAATTAACACATTCAGAGGAGGCAATAGATTCAATGTCTTTAGAGGACATTTTGTTATCTCTCATGCAACAATTAAAGCTTTTGTGCAAGTTATATCAAAGATTTTATATAAGTTTTCAGAAAATGTATCTGTAATGTTTTCACACCATGAAAGGATACCCACTTCCTCCTTTCTGGCTATTTTTTCTTTGTCTTTTTCTGGCTATTATTTCTCATTAGATGTAAAGAAATTCTTCCTGCATTTGGGATCTTCTGTTAATGTAGATGCATGGCTGAAACACTTGATCAACATGTATATAAAATCAATGTAACTTTGAGGCTTTTGTTGTTGGATCTTCTGAGACCAATGAGTCACTGTAATCTGCTAGCTACAGAACTGATCAAATAATTGTTTGAATCCTCACCAGATACGGGTGGTGAACTTAGGAGGGTTAGTTTTTCAACACAATTTCATCTGTTGTTTGCTTATTTTCCTGACAAGGTTTTAATACCTGAAGAAGGAAGATGGGTCGATTTTCAAATGTCTTTCCAATATGGATACGGGAAACCAACGTTGAGTTGCTTTTTGCAATTCTGGCAGTCCAATCAGAAATCTGAGTTTAAAAAAAAGGATTCTGAAAAAACACCTGATGAAATGACCTGCAGCCCATGAAATTAAATGGTTTTTTAAAAGTTGGACAATGTGCTGGCTGGGGAATTCTGGGAGTTTAAGTCCTTACATGTTAAAGTTGCCAAGTTTGTAAATGAGGGTTCTGGTAAATGCAGTAGAAAAATAGAATCTGTAAAAATATTGACAAATTTTTGAAGAAAAATGGCCAATGGGATAATAATAGAGGATGATTTCTACAATTCACATAATTGTGACTATAGCTCAATCCTTGCAGGAAAGGTGCCAAGTACTAAAAAGATACATGTCCAATCTTGTGTGAAAATTTTTTGCATGCATTTTTGATAGAATCCTTAGGTAATAGTCTAAACTAGGCCCAGCTTTAGCCACCAACCGCATTCTTCATGCTTCAGAGGATGCATGGAAATCCAGGTGACAAACAAGTACAAATGGTTCAATCTCTCTTTCTCTCTTTAGTATATGGTGTACGTATCAAGGAAATTTTATGATGCTTTTTATCACAGAATAGTACTGGCAGCTTAATATTGCTAATTCATTTTGTTCATGCTTGCATGCTATCCACAGTATGCCACAGGAGGTGAACTAGCTTTGTACCAGCTGGCTACAGCATTTGAGGGATGTCAAGTCATGTCAGGTGTTTTCTTCCGTCAATGTTGGAAGAATCTCGGCAGCTTCGGCACCTGCATGGAACACTGCTAGATTTTCCTACTGAAGTGGTACCTATTTATCTACTTGCATTTTTACATATTTTTGAACTGCTAGATGGGCAGGAGCTAGGGACAAATGTCAGGAGCTCACTCCATCATCTGTTATCGTGGGTCAAACTGCTGGAGTGCCAACTATCTCTGGTTGACAAATTCAATGTCATTAAGCTGTTGTGTCACCACACCTGTTTCCCAGTGTCTCTGATAAATTGGGATTGTTTCTGCTGAAGAATGCTTCCTTTGTAGAATCTCACATAAATTCTGTACCTTGTCCCATTCATTATACTTTTCATAGCTGTATCCATCATTCTTGTCACCATCAAGCTGCTTTTCAATGTCTTCTTGTAGGTTGTCAAATATTATTCTACATGATAAAAAAATCAGAAAATTATACTCTGCCTGAGCTCATTTTATTTCTGCATTTTTGAAGCCACTTGCCTCCAGAATGACTTTGAGCAGCTTACATCAAATTAAAACAATAAAGAAAACAATGAAGAATAGCAAGTCCACACTAACAAAAATGTCATCTATAGATTTTGATTTATTTCAGACTGATTCATTGTATATTTATTTGAATGTACATTAATTATTCAATGCATACTGCATGCAGATTTTGTACAACTTTGAAATCATGGGGCTCATCCAACTTAAATCTGATCCTCAAATTGACAATAGGCTTAGATGTGACAAACCTGTTTCATTGTTTTCAGTGGTATTTGAATCATTTGTATTTGTTAGAGCAGGCCAGGTAATTTTTAAATTTCTTTTCATATATATTTCATGTTGACTTCACCGGGAATTTTGCATGTTGGTCCTGCAGCCATACTCTATCTGGAAATGAACTTTTTTGCACAATACAGAAGAATTCCTCCCTTTTTTCAGCAAGGATGCTACAGTGAAGAAGAGCAACTTATCATTTCTATCCAAGAACACTATTTTCTAATAAGAGAATAAATTAATTGAAACACACTATTCATAAATACATCTCACAGACATATCCCGGGTGTGTGCAATCTCTACACAATTTCAAAATTACATAGTCACAGACCTGAAAAATAGAGAAGTTAACTTACTGATAAGATATGCCATTCTGTTTCAAGAGTCTCTCAACAGTATTACTCTGTGCAGCACTGACATGGAAATCTACTTCCATCTGTTTGACTATATGCAGTGCTGAATCTGGATACCAAAAATCAACCTGTACAGAAAGAAATGCAAAAAGAGTTGTGATTGAATGGAAATGAAAATTATATCCCCCAAACCTGCTGTTGTTCAACTTCTTGAGAAATTTATTGGTCTTCTGTTCTATTTCTGAGAGAAGAACTGAGTTCAGTTTTGTCCAAAGATTCTGAAATATTAATTGTTGATTGGTATAAGCTGATGCTGAATTTGGGAAAATTATTCATTTGTTAAAGGTAAGATTTTACCTGATATGGAAAGATGTGAAGACTAAAACAAGTTTATAAATAATGACTAGTCATAGCTGAATGGTTTGTGACGACAGAAAGGTAAATCTATTTCTGATCAATGAATTGATTATGTGCCATAAAGGCATTTTTTATTCTAAACGACCACATTCCAATCAAATTTAGTTTAATATAAATACATTGTGTCCTATTTCAGCCTTTTTTACAACAGCATGAAATATGCTACTATATATTTAAAATATAGCTCTTTTTGAAATATACATTTTTAAAAAATCCTGAAAGCCACATGTTTAGAAATTGAAAACTGAAGCAATTCATTCTGATCTATTATTCCCTGAATTGGTAAATAGACTGCATCACTTAAAAATACAGATTGAATATATATATACATTTTGCATTTAAGACTCGGTAAATAATGTTTTAATTAAACAATCAAAAATTTATGACTTGTAATAATTGTTCCTACTACTATGTGAGATTTTGGGTATCTTTTCATTGTAAATTAGCAGAAAACTAGTTTGGTTCATGTTTTTTAACATTAAATATGTTAGAGCTCAAAATAGGTAGGACCAGAGTTAAAAATGGGCAGAGTTTCAAAAAAGACATTTCCATCCTAGCATTCTCTTTCCCACACAGGGGACTGGTGAGAGGCAACAGCTGCTGGAATATGCAGCAGTTATGGTGAAAGTCCAATAAACTAGCAAAGCTACCAGATGACAATATTATTCGAGAAATGTAGATGAAACAGAACAAGGTTTTTGGGGGGCATGGAGGAACCCTACTTCTTCTATGCTTGGTTGTGTATTTATCATGACCCTATTGTGCTGACAAGGTTGCCTTTAACAAGGAAATGTCTTTTAAACCTTGCTGGCTGAATCTCTTATTATCTGCTGTGCAATCAGCCCACTTATTTATTTATTTAGCATATGGCATATCATACATGGACTAATAATATAAACTAACATTTCATCTAGTAAAACCCAATAAAATATAAATGTTAAAAAGATCTATGTTCAAATACCTAGGTCAAATGTCTAGGCCATCTGGAGGACTGGAGGCTAAAACATACAACAAACTGTTGCAGGAACTGGGCTTGGCTACTCTAGTAAAGAGAAGGACCAGGGGAGACATGATAGTGGTCTTCCAATATTTGAGGGGCTGCCACAGGGAGGAAGGGGTCAAGCTATTTTCTAAAGTGCCTGTAGGCCAGACAAGGAATAATGGATGGAAACTGAACAAGGAGAGATTTAACCTGGAAATAAGGAGAAACTTTCTGACAGTGAAAACAATCAACCAATGGAACAGCTTGCTCTTGGAAGTTGTGGGAACGTCATTACTTGAGACTTTCAAGAGGAGATTGAACTGCCATTTGTCAGAAATGGTGTAGGACCCTCTTGGGCGGGGCGTTGGATTAGATGACCTACAAGGTCCCTTCCAACTCTGATTATCTGTTAAATCTGTCTGTTAAATCTAACCACTGAAATGCAGCATTGTTTATATTTTTTAAAAAAATCAAACACTGGACCAGCATATGCCTTAACTTATAGTCAGTCATGTGATATACAGATTGATATGGGATCCTGTACTCACACTGAGGAGAGGATACTATGCCCCACTTATACAGAGATTCCTGGAAAATGACATGTGAGGTGCAAATCCTCTTCAGGATTGTCCATTTGCTGGCATGGGAGTTGGAAGCCTAACATCTTTTTTTGTGGGGTCATTTATATGTCTTCATATGTTGGCTATCCATTGAGAATCAATGTTAAAGTTGTTGGGCAGATGTTGTGGCCCACTGAACAATAGTTTGGGAAGAATCTACGTGTCTAAAATGCCAGAGGATCCCATTTGATCCATGGCAGATTTCATGGAAAACCAGTGGCTAAGTGTTAGTATGGTGTTCCAAAGTGTTATGTTGTTTGTTGTCTTATTA
Organism: Laticauda colubrina; assembly: GCA_015471245.1. Taxonomy (NCBI): domain Eukaryota; kingdom Metazoa; phylum Chordata; class Lepidosauria; order Squamata; family Elapidae; genus Laticauda; species Laticauda colubrina. The sequence goes on from BLBF01000040.1 coordinate 30,451,293, forward strand.
TGTTGATTGTTATCAGAGGTGGTATTCAGCAGGTTCTGACCAATTCTGAAGAACTGGAAGTGGAAATTTTGAGTAGTTCGGAAAACCAGCAAATACCATCTCTGACTGGAGATTTTATAGTATCCTTCCCCACCACGCCCACCAAGCCATGCCCACAGAACTGGTAGTAAAAAAAATTGAATCCCTCCGCTGATTGTATTGTTGACTGTCCTTTTCTGTGGTTTTATTTTTATTCTACTGCATGTTTATATGATAGAAAGTTAAAAATAAATGCTGTTAAAGACTTCTGGGGCCCATAAAATGGTTGTAACAATAAGCAGCTTCGAGATTGCAGCTTACTCAGTTCCCTGTAAATCAGTGCAGAATCCTAATGACAATTAATTATTAAATTAAGCCAGGAAGAGAACTTTCCAAACAGTCTTATCCTTTTGTGTATTTCTTGGAAAGCAGCTTTGTTTTGAGAATGCATTGTATAGCCAAGTTCTGCCACAGATTCAGCCTTTGGTAATGGAAAGGCAGAGGAAATCCTTATGGTATTAGGTTAATAAAGTAATTAGTAATGTAATTCAGTTGGAATGATAGAGTTGGACTCTGGTTGTTCTTATCTGGTTCTAATTTGACATTGCATGTTAAAGACCTTGAGTTGCAAGGCTTTTTAAAAAAATCCACATTATACATAGGCAATAAGGCAAGTCAAAAGAAAATGAAAATGTCAAGGCTTTTCATCATGTTTATATTCCACTTATAAAGCATTCTTTGTCTAGAAATAAAATCTGCATTTACTGAATTTTCAAAAGAACATGAAAAGGGCTAAAACTTGACAAATACCTGTTTTCTTATTATATAAACTGAATTGCTTTTTAAGTTTTTCCCTTGTGATTTATAAAAGCCAATATTAGGCTGAGAAAAGTTTCTGTATGTGAATGAAAATACAGTCTCAGTAGATGGTATTGTGTGGCCGATATTGTCTGGGTTTGGAAGTTAAATAGAGTCAAGCCTCTTTAGTATTTGGATGGGGGACCACTTAGATGCCTAGGATTAATAAATATTAAAGTCATGTAAGCTTTTCTAAATAAATAAAAACATCCTAACAATGGAAAAGCATGTTTGTACTGCTGTAAAAAACAAAAAACTGCACATCCATGAAATCACCAGGAATCCAACTAAACTTGAAAACAACTTTAAGATAATGTGAATCTTTCAAATTGGCTTTTAATGCCACCGTGGCATGAATTTAATTCTCTTAAGTACTGTATAAGGAGAGAAAATAAATCCATAGGAAATAGTGAGGGTATTCATATGGGCGATTGTTAATGCTTGCATCTTCATTCTTACACAGTAATTTTCAAGTAGGCATCACAAGTATGCTTATGGATGCTTATTAAGAAAATAGGTGTTTCGTCACCCTTCACTAAAATGTGATCTAAAATTTAGTGGATAATGGTAATATCCACTGTGTCTTCCCCTGTTTCTCTAATTTTAGAAATTAACTTACTTTTAAATTTCTGGGGCAGAATCATCTAGATGTTTGAAATTTCAAAATATATGATGAATGAAATCTTTCTTGCAGGAAAGAAAAAAATGTGCAAGAATTATAAGATATTATAAAGTTTCATCCAGTTTTTGGAATAGAGGACAGGTTTTTAACTGAGTTTACTAGTCATTTTTTCTTTTTTCTTTATCCATTTGTTTATAAATATAAAAAAATAGAAAAAAGCAAACATAAACATGCAAAAAAAGTTTAAAAAGTAAGATGTAACATTCCTCCATTTTCCCATATTGAAATAAAAAACAATGAAGAAAGAAAAAAAATAACAGTATATTCTTTCTTCCATTTGAATCCCCAATCATTAACTACAGTTTAAATATTTAAACTTTGTATTAAACATGAGTAATTGTTGTTAGTTTCTCTTTGACCCCTAAAACTACATTCCAGATGTCTAAATTTGCCTTGCCCTGTGATATATTGTATATTAGGGAGCTATTCCTGCTTTAATTAATTTTAATTGTGTATATATACTGCCATTTTAACAATCCTTTATATATTAAAAAATTGGAAGCCTTCAAAACAGTTCATTTTCTTCTATTGGGCAAAGAATCTGTACTGCATGTATATATCCAAAGAATCTGTACTGCATGTATATTTCTATACATATAATCAAATAAAATACACACACATACCACTTTGTTAAAGATAAAATATTCATATATATTTTGAATAGGCATGTATTTTGCAAAATTCCTTATGGGGCACAAAGCATCTGAGTTGCAAAATTTTCTCACCTGTATGAGGCTTGGTAAGGATTTCATTATGCTTACTTCTTTTTCATTTTGTGGTTTTACACGAAAAACCTTTGCACTTTAGAAGAGAAAGTAAAGCAATGAGCGGTATAGCAAGGCGTGGAAACAAAAACAAAAACAAAAAAACCACAAGATTCTTTAATGATGTGAAAAGGCTATACCTGTCAAATCGTAGTGCAGAAGTGAAAACAGAAGTAATGGTCATCACATCCAGAAACAACAAGGACATCATGGTCCTTTCTCTTTGCTGCCACTCATCTCTGACATTTTTATTCTTCTGTTTGGTGATCAGATAATATCCACAGAGGATTTCTTTGGATGATGTGAAGTTCTGCTGTTCTGTCTACATTTAGATTTCATGTAAATTTACTATGGGTATTGGAATCTTTTATAATACTTGTTAACCCCCTTTAAAAAGTTCAGAGAATAACTCTCACACTGATGTACAATATTTGATAAATGAGAAAGAATGCATTTGAACTGCAAATTTGAGTACTTGAGAGTACATGTCTGAGAACTCTCTTCTAGGTAGTCCCAATGGATCTAGAAGATCTCACAGTTTGGGAAAGACTGGTTTCCTTCTCATGTGCTTTTGAATATATTTAGGCACTCATTTGATTACTTTTGCCTTTATTTTGTTGTTATAAAGCAACAATAAATAGTGTTGTACTTTTATATCTCCATCTTTGAGTAGACCCTATGGCTGTCCCATCCACATCTAAATTCTCTCCCTCTCACAACCAAATTTTATTGATTAGATTTATATCTTGCATAGTAGCTGGAGATATCATATACAGCAATGTTTCCACCTAATTTTATTCATAGCAACAACGCTTGGAAGGTAGATTGGAAAGAAAAGGGTAAAACATCTTCTGTTTGGATTTAATGGATTCTTGGAAAATTAGGGAACTACAGGTGATTAGAGGGTTCATTGTTCACAGTAAAACAGGCCACTTCATTCTACTTCTGGACCATATTTCACTTAAGATAAGTATCAGAACAATGTGTGTGTTTCAGGTTAAAATATGTTAAAGTTTTAATTTTTAAGTTAATGGAGATATCTGAGAAACATTTGTCTAGATCATGAGTGTCCAGTCTTTTGACTTGCCAGGGCTGCACTGAGTAAAATCGCATGTAAATATGTATAATTCAGTTAATGTATATAAAATCAGTTAATGTATATAAATAATGATATTAAAAGTTTACAGTGTTGTTGTACTGCCTTACTAGCTGTCTAGGGCTGCATGTGAGCTATGAGCTATAGGTTATTACAGACCAATGTAATATAGTTCAACAGATGCCATGGGTCAGTGCCAATTACCCTGACTTTCATAAGATAAACAATGAATTGTCTAACTGTGGTTTCTCTTACAGTTTAGAGTACAGGGAAAATTCTGTGAGAAGCTGTCTTTTGGGGAAAAGAACCCATATTTAACTGGGAGTGACATGTTGAGAGAGAGCGGGAGAGAGGGAGAGAGGGAGAGGGAGAGGGAGAGGGAGAGAGAGATAGAGAAAGAGAGAATCTTTTCCTAAAAACAGCTATGTTTCCTTCTACCTGTATGTGAAATCAAGAAAGTAAGGTTTAATTTGTTCTTTTAAGAGTGTAGCTAAATGAAATCAAACTGTAGCCTTCTAATTCCCTACCTGTTTTCTCACTTTTTAGAATAATCGCCCTTACTTTAGTTCTTTCTCCCATGTGGGTTTCTTGCCTCTGGGCTGCACTTATTTAGAGTACAGGCCAGGAAGAATTTAATTCTCCTGGATAAACTAGCCATGGCATGGAACATGATCTCATGGTGCTATTTTTATTTATGTATGTTTAGGATCAGCGTTGTGCAATCAAGTATTTCTTTTTATTATATACTAGCAGACTAAGTTTTAAGGAAATATTTTATTTTTAACCAGTTGTTATCAACCCTTATCCACATACTTTTGAACTGACTTACTTGCTGGGCATTTTCCGATAGCTTCTCATAGCGAAGACTTCTAAACTTCAAGATGCTTTTAGTTATGACTTCTTACCCAGCATATAGGAATTAGTTGCAGAAAGAGTTGTCTTTTCACAAAGAGGCTGTGCCTTTTGACCTGATTCAGCATAATCCTGTTCTCTTTCATAGTTTTTAAACTGTTTATAACTTTAAGCAGCTACTTCTACAGGTTTTTACTAAATTGCTGTTGTTTTAATGATTTTCAGTGCATTGAAAACAGTTTTTAATTGTGTTGCTTGTTTTTCCTGCTTTGGGAGGTTGTTTTTAATGACGCAAAGTGAGTGAACTTTTAAACAAACAAATAAAAGAGAAGTTCAGATGTGTTGGATCACAATTCCAAGTAGCCTAAGCCAATAAGATCAGTAATCAGGGATGTTGGTAATCAGGAATGTCATGGATATATGGAGCAGGCATTTTCTTTTAAATGTTCATATGTTTTTTTGCATATGTTGAAAGATGCAGAGAAACCAGAATCTTCCTAAGGCAATTCCAGGTGTATAGCCAAGAAATAACTTTTATGAGTGTTAAACCAGATAGAACATGAAGTGTCTCTTGCTATTAATATATATTCATATAAATATAAATGTAGTCACAGTGTGCTGTTAGTAATTGGAGTCTCAAGATGTGGGTGAGGGTTGATCTTTTATTGTCCCAGAAGGATTATGATAAAGTCAAATCCTTTCAAATTGTTCTTTTTTTTGGGGGGGGGGGGAAGAAATCCCCAGTGAGAGTCTTGTTTAGCTTTTAAGCACTCTTAACATTGGATAGATGATAGACAGACAAAAAGACAGATAATAGATAGACAGGTGATCAGCATTTTTTTTTCTTTCTACAACCCATTAATCCCTTTATTCAGGGTGGAGTCGGGGCAACTGAATGAAGCTGAGTATTTATTGGCCAGATACCCTTCCTGATGCCTATGCAAAGTTTGCAGCAGATATTTTTCTCTTTGCACCCTGAGAAAGAAACATCTGCCACTGCTTAGGATTGAACTCTCAACCTTCCAAGTGGGAGGCAAGAGTCTTCACCTCTAGGTCACTATGCTTCTCACTCCCAACATTATATGAAACCATTCAAATATTCTTATTTTTCTTTTAAAAATATTTTTCCCCATATTCCATTTAGCAGTGTTTTGAGATTGTTTTTTCAACCCAAGAAAAAATGAAAATACAAATAAATTGCAAACTATATTTTCCAGACAGAATAATAAATTCATCAACCTTGATTAAAAAGCTTGGCTGGGCACCTTAACAAGTATTGCCTAATACTGAAAAGATAATAGTGACAGTATCAGAAATATCATAAATGCAATGTTCTCCACTGTCCTTGGCTGCAGATGTCCAAGGGACCTGAAGACAAGGTGTCAGGGCATCAGACATTTTTTGAATTCTAAGTTAGATACTGCTTTTAAAAGGAACCGAGCCTTTGGTATAAATGGGATTGAAGCATAGGTTATTTCTCTGAGACCTAAGGCTGTTTCTATATTAAAAACAGGCCTGAATAAAACAAATGGTAATCAGCTTTTGTCTAACATATTTAACTATCTCATTCACTTTTTTCAAGAAAAGACTGACCCAACTAAATAAAAATCAAACAAGCACTGATCCTTCCCCATCTTTTAGCTAAGATAAGTGAGATGATTAACATTGACTATAGTTTTTGCATGAGATAAAAATGACAATTGAAAGTATCATATGAAGATAAGGTGTGATATAGTTGGAATCATTTAAATATTTTTGCTATTTTTCTTTCTTTCCAGATACTACTGATTTTCTTCAGATAATTTAACCTTTTCAATTAAATATTATGTACAGTTAGGCTCTTTGTATAAATCTGAGCTGGTACTCTCGAGTGCTTTTCCCATTTCTTCTAAATATCCCAGAGGCTACACAATGGAAATGATTTGTTAAGAAGACAGGATCAGAATGTGAGGAAGAATACTGTCTTAAAATTATCATACTGGGTAATCAGTTACCCCATTCCAATCAAAAGATATGAAATTTGAATACGAAATTAACTCTACCCCTTCTGAATGATTCGGACTGTGGTACATCTGCACAGGAAGAATGTCTAAAGGCCATTTTCCTTTAAATTAGTGCTTATGTATCTGTGTGTCATAGTAACTGAAGAATGCTTTCCCAACATTCTACAGAGAGCTCAATCACTCATTCTCTTGGTGGTTGGCTGACTTAGCAGACTAAGTATCTTTTTTATAAGTCTGTAATCCAGTATTCACATAGCCAAAAAGGCATTAAGAGTTTTTAATCTAATCCTACGTAGCTTTTTCTCTGGTAATATCACACTACTAACTAGAGCATACAAAACATTTGCTAGACCTATACTTGAATACAGCTCATCAGAATACAACTCATATCATGTATCTGATATTAACACAATTGGAAAAGTCCAGAAATATTTCACAAGAGTTCTCCGCTCCTTTACTCATTGCAGAATACCTTATGCCACCAGACTTGAAACTCTAGACCTAGAAAACCTAGAACTATGCCACTTCCGGTCCGATCTAAATATAGTATATAAAATCATACATTGCAATGTCCTTCAGCTTCAATCATAACAATACAAGAGCACACAATAGATATAAACTCAAGGTTAACCACACCAAACTTGACTGCAGAAAATATGATTTCAGCAACAGAGTGGTCAATGTTTGGAATACTTTACCTGACTCTGTGGTTTCTTCCCCAAACCCCAAAAATTTTAACTTTAGACTATCTATTAGTGACCTTGCCTCCTTCCCAAAAGGGCTGTAGGGGGCGTGCATAAGCACACCAATCATGCCTACCATCCCTGTCCTATTGTTTCTTTTTATTTTTCTTATAAGTATCTATCTCGTGTATTCAAAACTATGTTTATTCTTGTACCTGTATCTTAAGCCCATGTCACACTGAACCAACGGATGCAAAGAGGATGTAAAATGGAGAAAAACACTTGCCATCCGTTGGTTAACGCGATGTATCCGTTCTGTACTCACTGCCTCCGTTTTGCTTCCTCTCTATCCATCCAGCATCCGTTTATGGACGTTTCATCCGCTCCAAAAATTTTGGGCTGCCTAAAACTTTTGCGCGGAAAATGTATCCAGTTCATCCATTCTGCATCCGCTACGCATCCGCTAGGCATCCATTATGCATCCGCTACGCATCCGCTGTATCCGCTAGGCATCTATTGCGCATCCGCGCAACTCGCATCCGCCCGGATGTAGGGAGGAAGCGGAACGGACGCAGAATGGATGCAGAACGGATGCCTAGAAGATGCAGAACGGAAACAAAGCGTTTAAAATGGAAAAAACGTTCGCAGAGGGGACCTATCTCGGATATTAAGGATGTCTAGAGGATGCCTAGAGGATGCCTAGAGGATGCCTCGCAGAAAACCTATACTGCCTATAAAAAGGGGGAGCAACTCGTCTGCATCATACTTTCAGAACAGCAGCCCAGTGGTGCGGACCTCTGCAGCCTTCATCTGCCTCTTCCTCTTCCACAGCATCCAGTCATGTCCACTGTGGATCGTAACACGGTCCTTTTGGCAGCCACCATCCTTCTGCAACAGTGCGAAGCCATCTACAGGCTCTGTGAACTCTACTACGGGAAGAAAAAGGGGCGGCCAAGAAGCATCTGGGTAGAAAGATGGTTCGCCAGAAGAGCAGAGGAGGGACTGTACAACAAGCTGATGGTGGAGCTCAGGAACGAAGACACTCGGGCATTCCAGAACTTCATGAGGATGCCTCCAGCCATGTTTGATGAAGTTGTGCAGCGGCTGACACCCAGGTTGACCAAGGCAAACACCAACTTCCGGCCCAGCCTGGAACCTGGGCTCAATGTTGCACTCACTCTGCACCACCTGGCCTCAGGGACCACCTACAGGAGCATGCAGTACGGCTGGAGGGTGCCACACAACACCATCAGCATTGTGGTCAGAGAAATGGCGCAGGCCATCATCAAAGAATACAAGGAGGAGCTCCTCCAGTGCCCCTCCACTGAAGAAGGATGGAAGAAAGTTGCAGAGCAGTGGTATCAGATGTGGAACTTCCCACACACCGTTGGAGCCATAGATGGGAAGCACGTGGCCTGCAAATCTCTAGCCAAGTCGGGGTCCACTTATTTCAACTCCAAGGGCTTCTTCAGCATCATCCTCTTCGCCATGGTCGATGCTGACTACAAGTTCATGTACATAGATGCTTCAGGCAACGGCTCCTCTTCAGATGCCCAGGTATACAACGCCAGTCACCTCAAGGAGGGGCTGGAACGCAACCTCATCGTAGGCTTCCCAGATCCAGAATCCCTGCCCAACGACACACAAGATGTGCCCTACTTCATCGTGGGGGATGACGACTTCTCCCTCACAACCTACCTCATGAAGCCCTACACCTCCAGACTCCTCACCCATGAAGAGAAGGTCTTCAACTACAGGCTGTCCAGGGCAAGGCGGGTGGTGGAGAACGCCTTTGGCATCCTGGCCAATAGGTTCCAGGTACTTCTCACCACCATGCAGCATTGCCCAGAGACCGTGAGGAGGATCATGGAAGCTTGCTGCATCCTGCACAATCTCATGCGCACCCGCTACCCAGTCTTGCAGAACAGGCTCGTGGACCTCCAACAAGCCAATGGGGTCATGGAGCTGGTGAATGGAGGCAAGGGCGAAACCTGATAGACACTGAGGATGTGCAAGGCCCCAACAGAGCCTCACATGAAGCGAAGAAGCAGCGCAACCTCCTGAGACACTGCTGCAACTCCCTAGCTGGAGCAGTGGAGTGGGAAGACAGGATGATAGATGCTTAATGGATGCTTCCTTCAGCCTGTCTCATCACACAGATGAGATTGGGCCATGTATGTTTGGTTGGCCTACAATGAACAGGGCATTAATAAAGAGTTGTGTTTATGTTGACATGTGTGGATAATTATTACATTATTATTGATAATAAAGGGCCGTAGGTGTGGCACCTGGGAGGGTGGACCATACAGTTCTACTATGCTTGCACTGGAGGTTTATCTATCCCACAGCTATCCTAACCCATCCCACAGCTATTACCCATCCCACAGGTATCCTAACCTATTCCAAAGCTATCCTTACCCATCCCACAAGCATGCAAAGGCTTAAACCATTTCTAACAGTTTCCAGCAAGACTTTATTCAAAAAAAGAAATGAAGCAAGTGTGTGAATCATAAATAGACTTTATTAACAAGAAGGTATAAGACAAAAATGAGTCTCTGGCACTCCTCTTGGTTGCTCAGTCCCAGGGGTGAAGGGTGCAGATGCTGTGGAGGTGGCTGGTGCTGGAGTGCTTGTCATCAGCTCCTCCAGAAGCAGAAGCAGCAGAAGCGCCAGCCCCAGAAGAGCGAGCCCGTGCTGCAGAAGCCCCAGCAGAACCAGAGTGAGGGCCAGGGGGCGGGATGGTAGCCCTGTCCCTCTTGCCAAGGCTGGCAGCAGATGGCTGAGGCTTGCTGTGCTTCCGCATGGTTGTGGGGTTGCTGGCTGGCAGGGAGGCTGGCACGAACCAAGGCTGGCAGAAAGGCTGGCAGGAAGGATGGCAGGGAGGCTGGCACCAAGGCTGGCAGGCAGGCTGGCAGGCAGGCAGCCACCAAGGCTGGCAGGCAGACATGAACCAAGGCTGGCAGGAAGGCTGGCAGGCAGACATGAACCAAGGCTGGCAGGAAGGCAGGCAGCAAGGCTGGCAGGCAGACCGGCTGGCAGCAAGGTTGGCACTGAGGCTGGCAGGGAGGCTGGCAGCGAGGCTGGCAGCAAGGCTAGCAGTAAGGCTGGCAGGCAGACATGCAGGCAGGGCAGGCAAGGCAGTTGATGTGTCTGGCAGCAGGTCTTTCTTCTGAATGGCGACCTGCTTCCGAGCTGCTTCCGTTATATCCACGGGGCTGATGCAATGCATCCTCCCCGCATGTGCAGTGAATGCCAGGCATCCGTTAGGCTTCCGCTGTGCATCCGCTAGGCTTCTGCTCTGCATCTGCTTCATCCGTTCGGCGTCCGCTGTGCATCCGCTGTATCCGTTCCGCGTTCGCTTCGCTGAGGCCCTGCGTATGTGCCACCCACTCCCATCTGCTCCCATCCGCTTCCATCCACTGGGCTTCCGTTCCGCATCCGCTTTGCATCCGCCCTGCTCCTCCCCGGGTCTGTGTTATCCGCTCTGCTTATGCAAATTTTTGCCCCTTTTGAGAGCGTATAACAACGGATGGAACATTTTGCTCATCGGCTGTGTCCTTTTTGCATCCGTTGGCCAGTGTGACATGGGCTTTATAAGTGATTGACAAATCAAATAAATTAAAATATTCCATAACTTCTGGAATTCTGGATTTTGAAGTCCACAAACTTAAAGCTGGTCTAGAAAATGGCAGAATGCTGGTCAATTTCATCTGATGATTTTTTTAAAAAAATGCAGTGTCCACTGTTGTGTGATGAAAGGTTAATAAACTTGTACAGTCTTTGGTGACCTAGTTGGCCAAATAAAAATATTTCCTTCATGAGTATGAAGGATGCTAAGATTATATTCTAATCATAATTGAACTGTCCAGGCAACAAAACAAGGTATAATAGGACTTTGATTTTAGGAAATAGTAAGTGTTTTGTTTGATGCACTGGATTTATTAAGAGAAGTATTGCTAAACAAGTAATTCCAACAGCAAACATTTTGTAAAAGGAAGGAATAACTATAAGTGGCCAGATAGAAAATAAAATAAAATGTGTCCATTCAAATTTATTTTTGCTACTTCAGTTAAAATAGGACTGTGGGTTTGTTTTTCAGAGTCAAAATGAATTTTATCTTTGCCTTTAACAATAAATTGGTTCTAATTTAGTTAGCTGTTTTGCTGAATTGTGTATGAAATATAGATTAGTTCTTGCAAAGTGAATGAATGGTGGCACATTAAGTGATGAACTGAACATGAAAATGCAGTATTAATACTGCATTACTAAATAGAAATACAATGCCTTGAGACAATGCTGTTATTTTGCAATTATCTTGCTTCATTCCCAGAACTGAACTGAGGAGAGACCAAATGTCATTGTCTTCTCTTTGTAACTCACTTATTTTCCCATGTTTTTTTTTTCTTTTAGGAAGAAAAGATTTCTTATCTTTATGTATATTTCATACAGAGAAAGTAATAGTGAAGGAAAGTAGCTGTGATATAGTTCAGAATAGCTGCCAAGAGATTTAAAGGTTTATGTTTTAGATGAGCAGGCCAGGCCAAAAAACTAAATTTGGTACAGGCAACAAATATTCAAACACAGAACAATGGAGTAATCATCATCAGATTTATCAGAGATATCTTCATTAAAAGGCAAATCCGGGAATTCACTAAGAAGAGAGCTAACAGTTATTCAGCAAATGTCTTTCATATGCTTGAATAAAATAAATCCATTAGGAAATTTGTCCTTCACACTGCATTTTCAAAGTTTAATTAGTGCTGAAAGACATCAAAGGGAAAGACAACAAAATATCAGTGGAATAGAAAAATCAGAAAGGAGAATCTATAATTACTGGTAGAATCAAGGAGACAATTGCAGCCAAGAAAGAGAGAATTTATTTTGTAAGGAAGTGTGACCAAGTGTTCACTGAGCATTGTTGACAATGTACTTGGCAAGTACTTTGATTGCCAGCATAGTTTCCATACAGGTAGGTTTTATCTGACTTTCAGGCAGGAGAAAACCATATTGGCCACGGTCACGAAGTTCAAAGCTGAACGAATATTTTATTCCTTCATCATAAGCCCAATCTGTGGAATCTCCAGAACAAGGATCTGAAAAACAAATAATGTTAAAAACAACTGGAACACAAGGGGAATGGTGAAATAGGAAGCCTGGCTATGTGAGATTAGTCTGAGAAAAAGAGTTTCACCAGAGGTACCTCCATTGGTTCAAATGAAACAGAATGGAAACTAGCATAGGCAATTAAATGGATATTATTATTTTAGGGCACTCAACTATCCGTGTCTTAATCCATACTTTCTAAAATCATGCTTAAATTCCCTGCTTGTATTCTGAAGACATACATGCTTCTTACTAGATGCCAGTTAAGGATTGGGATTCTTATTTTTTCTTCTTCTTCTTCAGATTGATTATTTTCAATTGTGTCCATTCTTAAAGAATGGCTGGATAAGTTCCTGCAAGGTTTTTCCTTCCTTGGCAAGGTTTTTCAGAAGTGGTTTGTCATTATACCTTTCTTTTTTTTTTTATTCAATCACAATACAGTTGTAAGGGATCTTCTATCCAATCCACTACTCAAATAGGAGACCCCCATACCATTTCAGACAGGCTACTGTCCAGTGTTTTCTAAAAATCTCCAGTGATGAAGCACTTAATAACTTCTGAAGACAAACTGTTCCACTGGTTAATTGTTATCACTGATAGGAAGTTTCTCCTTAACTCCAGGTTGCTTCTCTCCTTCATTAATTTTCATTCAGTGTTTCTTGCCTTGCCTTTTAGTGTTTTGGAAAATTAGTTGATTCCTGCTCTTTTATGGCAGCCCCTCAAATACTGGAATACTGCTATCATGTCACCCCCAGTCCTTTTCTCTCGACTAGTTATACCCAATTCTTGCAAATGTTCTTTATGTTTTGGTCTCCAGGCCTTTGATCATCTTAATGGAAAAATGTTTGTTAAATGGTTTTGAAAATGATGTCTCTTACAATTATGACGAAGAATCAAGGGTGGGATTCAAATTTTTAACAACTGGTTCTGTGGGTTAGGTGGTGGGCGTGGCTTGGTGGTCATGTGACTGGGTGGACATGGCTTAGTGGTCATGTTATTGGTTGGGTGTGGCCAGCTCATTATCACTCATATCGAGGAACGCATCTCCTCGCCTGGCCTCTCATGACTGTGGGGATGCTGTAACAGTCGTAAGTGTGAAAAATGGTCATAAGTCACATTGTAACTTTGAATGGTCACTCCACACAAGCAAAGTACCAGCAAAGGAGGGGAAAAAAACTCCAGAGATGTTTCTAGTCCTGCCAAGAATGTAATAAGGGTTAACGGAGAGGCAGTTTCTGTAAGCAACACCAGAATGTTTCCTTCCTGCCTCCCTTACAGGATTAGGCCAGTAATTTCTTCTAACAACCAGTTCTCTGAACTGCTTAGAATGTTAAAAACCGGTTCTAGAGAATAGGTGCAAACTGGTAGAATCCCACCCCTGGGAAGAATGCTTTATTAACTGCAAGACATTTGTACCCAAATGCATAAGTACAAATAAATATTTAATTGTGCAATACTATTTGGGCTGGAAATTACACATATGATTCTCTTGTTAGGAAAGGATGTTTGTTACAGAACACCGAAACTCTGGGGGTAAAATACCCAATTATTGGCTAGTATGAAACAGAAAAACTGAGTTCATCAGTCCAGATATGCAAATATAAAAAAGAGCTTGCAGAAAACAGTTGAGATCTACAGTTGAGAAACCAGTTGAGGTAGATAAGATTAGATTGAAAACACATCATGAGGAAAATTGCAAAATAAACTTCCTGCTGTATAGTCTGATTTTGAAAAGTTATCTGTTGAAATCATACAGAACAAAAGGAATATAGGACAAATGTCACTGTTATTCATTTCAAGGCAAAAATGAACACCAGTTCAACAAAGTTTGGTCAAGAAAAATATATCCGAGCAATGAGAAACCAAGAAGTTTGCAATGAAAAGCATTAAATAAAACTTCATTTCCTATAACTTTAGGAACTTTAAGAGATGAATTACTTAAAGGGAAACCATCATTGAAGTAATTGTAAAATGAAGAATTAGAATAATGGAGAATCAATAGATCAAGATGATTAAGAAATATGTAATATATATGTTATGATTAAAATGAAATTAATTCATCAGAAAATATTATTTATTTCTATTGTTCCCTCAATGGATGTTGAAAAATATTTTAAACATTTTAGATTGTTTTATGTTGATATTGTAAGAAATTTGAAGTTTCTTTAAATCATATCCTACAGTTATGAGCTCATTTTGGTTTTAAATCACTACCTTGTCAATATAATTTTGGAAAGAAATATAGTTAATTTATAGCTAAGGAGCTTAATCTGATATGGAGCTAAATTCATAAAACACAGGATTTTTATCACATGAAAAGTTTCTCACTGAAAAGTTCCTCACTGAACCTAGAGTACAGTACAGAGAGTATTTTAAAAGTCTTTTTACTTGATTTTGAGGCATATAGGAGAGTATTATTTACTTTGAAAAGTCTCTTTTTTTAAAACTATAAAGATGAAGCAATATGTTTTTAATACAGTCAAGCCTTAATAATCTCATTTATTTTTATTTTATTTTTTAAATTTTACAGTGTAAAATATGAAGATTCAACATTTCTCTCTCTCTCTCTCTCTCTCTCTCTCTCTCTCTCTCTCTCTCTCTCTCTCTCTCTCTCTCTCTCTCTCTCTCTCACACACACACACACACACACACACACACACACACACACACACACACACACACACACACACACACACACACACACATATATATATATATATATATAATCACCATACAATAGCAAAAAAAAAATTAAATGCATGTTTTTTCTGTTAATATTGTAGTTTTTTGCATTTCACTCTTTTGTTTTTAAAAAAGGAGATCTATTTGGACCATAAACAAACAAACATAAAATAGCATTTAACAATTCTTGAGATAGCATACTTAGTAATTAAAATACAAATAATGAAATATTAAAGTATGGGCAGTGATGGGATTCAATTTTTTTACTACCAGTTCTGTGGGTGTGGCCAGGTGGGCATAGCCATTGGGCATGTGACTGGGTGGGTGCGGCTATGTGGTCATGTGACTGGGGGAGGATCAAAAGTCTTTTTTTCCTTTTGCAGCACTTCCCATGCCCCGTTTTTGGCCTACTGGGCTTCAGGGAAGCCGCCTGGGTGCTAAAAAAAGAAGCATTTTGAAGCCTTCTGAGGTAAGTACAACAGCGAGGGGGGAGATCAGCTGTGCCACACAATTTAGAACTAGAAAGCAAGAAAACTGATGATTTCCTGCTTTCTAGCTAATCTTAATTATTTGTCACAGTTGATTGTCGCCCAGCTGATCATCAGAAATACATGTTTGGCCGAACCAGTAGCATTTTTTGCTACCAGGTTGAACTGGAAACATTTCACCTCTGAATAAAGGTAAAATATTTAAAACCAAAGCAAATGAATCACTATCATTAAATTTAATCAGCCCTTAACAGCTTAGATTTTTTTCAAAATTTTCCTAAATCTTGGGGGAGTGGTATCCAAATACTCTTGGTCATGATATAGATATTGGAGGTTCATTGCATACAAGAGAAGGCCATTTTCTATGGCAGGGATAGGGTAACTTCAAATGGATCTCCCTTGCTGATCTAAATGACTGGCAAAATAGATGGTTTCTCAGAAAGTAAATCCTGGAGACAATAGGGTTATTTACTGGTTAGCTGGAGGAAACCAAAGTAGAACATGTACTATACCCAAAATTCTTTTCAGTTTTTTGGATCTACAGTGTTAGGTGAGAATAAAAACATTGTAGAGGAAGATATATTGTATGCATGAATGCGTCTTTTCCATGCTCTGCCTGAATATTTGAAATTAACAGATGGACTGAAATACAAATTTTACATACAATCCCAATATTTAATTTAATAATTCTATCTTCAGGAGGGAATTAATTTGGTATCGTGGTTAAGGTAGGAGAGTTTTAGTTTGTCTTAGGGACAAAGCCAATTGGGTAACATTAGCAGAAGAAGAATCATTTCTGGAAACAAAAAACTTGCCAAGAAAACTTCAGTGACTAGTCCAGGAAATTGTTAAGAGTCAGCACTGACTTGAAGTCACAAAAGCAAAACAAAACTAACTTCAGGAAACAAACAAACAAAAGTAAAATGGGAAGAAAACTTATGTGAGCAAAAAGGATATCTGTACAATGGAAGCTCATATCTTCTTATCCCCAGAATTAAAGAATCTTAAAAAGATTCTGCTTCTGGTTTGAACTGGTTAACAAAAGATTCCTAACTATGCTGAAATTGGCCGGTGTTGAGCATAAACGTTTTGCAGACCACAACATAATTCGTTTATAGAACGAAGAGACCAAACATTACAAGCCATGACTTGCACTATGTTATCTGATTCAGGTTTATCTGAAACACTGTGCAGTGAAGCCATAATGTGTAGTAACCATGTTTTAAACAATGTAGTCAATACAACAACTGGGGAATTGCCATTCACTTGTTGGCATGGCAGAAAACCAAATTTAATTTACCAACACACATTTGGAGCTCCCGCATGGGTGCATATTCTCTCATAAGTAAGACTGAAAGGGCAACATAGAGCTAAGAAGTTATTTTTTGTGGGTTATGAGGCCAACCATAGAGCATTTAGATTCTGGGATTAAGGCACAGCTTGTATTTATTGTAGTGTGAATGCAAAATTTCTCGAGCACGTTGGATGGAATAAACTGGAACAGGAATCCAGAAATGATATTATTATTGACACCCAAATAGTCCCTAAAGATGATATCAGTAAACAACAAATAGCCATTAAAGAGGAAGAACAGGAGAAAGTAGTAGAACAGGCACAGGAAGAAATAGAAGAATAGGAACAGGTGGCACAGGAAAGTCCACCAGTAAGCCCTGTATTACCAAGATGTTCAACCGAGTAACACAACCACCTGATAGATATCAGGCTAGTGTTGTATGTCAGGTGAATACAGTTCCAAGTAACTGTTGTGAACTAAAACTGTATCCTGCTAAGGATCAGGCTGCTTGGCAGAAAGCAATGGATAAGGAACTGGAATCATTAAAAAGACTGGAGGTATATGAAAATGTTAAGTTACCATCAGGTAAACATGCCATAGGATGTAAATGGACATATAAACTTAAGACTAGCATCGATGGGACTGTTACCCATAAAGCCAGGTTAGTAACACAAGGGTTCAATCAGACAGCAAATGACTATGATGAGGTGTTTGCACCTAGTCTGAAGGTTACTACATTACGGGCAGCATTAGTGTGGGAGGAGAAATATATTGTAAATCATTTGGATGTAGAAACGGCATAACTGCATGCACCGTTGCAACACACTATATATTTAAAGAAACCTTTAGGTCTCAAAAATGATAATACTGATAATAATGATTGCTGGAGATTGAAAAAGAGTCTTTATGGCTCAAAGCAATCAGGATATGAGTGGAATTAACTAAGATAGGCTTTGTAGCTGGCATGGCTGATCCATGTTTGTTCAAAAGAGAAAGTAATGGTGTAATTTCATTGTTGCTATTATTTACTGATGACATAGCATTAATCACCTAAACTGAACAAGAAGCTACTAAAATAATCTCACTGTTGGAACAGAAATTTAAAATAAAACAATTAGGAGAAATCAAACAATATCTTGGTTTAAAGATCGATAGAACTAGGAGAGGATACAAGATCTCACAGGCAGCACTTCCGGTTTGAGCTTCTTTGGCGACAGACCGAAACCTCGTCTCTCCGAGGCTTTGATCCGTGCTCACTGCTGGAGCGCCCCGAGCTGGCTGGTTTGGGGCTAAGTCACCCTGTAGAGGTGGTGAAGAGGGGGGAGACTGCCTGCAGGGTTGAGGAGAGCCGCATCGCTCCTCCCCAACTGGCCATTATGTCCTTTCCCGAAGGCGGTTGTAGTGGTGGTCAGAAATGGCCACCACAAAGAAGAACTCAACCGGAAAAGAATGTGCAGAAGGAAGATAAGAAGAGAAAGCTTTGACTGACTGGGTCAAACAGCAAAAGCAACATATAAGGTACCCTGGAATTTAAACTATATAAAAAAAATAATAACACTGTTCCCAAAGAAGATTTTCTCCTCTTCCTATACTGACAGCTAAGAGACTTAAGCAAGGAATTGGAAAAAAAATCCACTTTGACATAAATAGGCATTTAATGCTGAAAATAAAAAGTCAAAGGGATAATAAAGATAATAAAGATAATTAAAATCTTTTGAAAACAGGAGAGGAGAGAAAAAGAATAAAAGGGCAGGATCTGGGAGGAGACTCAACAAGACTTCCAAAAGATACATCTTAAATGAAATATCGCAACAAAATAGTACAACCCCAGGAAGAGAAAGTGAAAAAAAAGAAATAAGAAGAAACAGCTTGGGACTATTTGGATTATTTGGTGATCTCTGGATTCTTGGTTATTGCATTTGAATGACTAAAATCAATTGGGTGGTTGTTTAAAAGTGTTTAAAATGGCTCCACTTTTAGAAGAATTGAAAATGGAACTTAAAAAGTAGAAAGAAGATGCACAAGAAGGGAGCGGTTCTTTTGGCTTCATATTTCAGTTCTTGGTAATGGATATTTGGAACTATGAGAAACAACAAGAAATGCCTGCAGAACAAGAAGATTGGGACAAAGAAGAAGCCATCCTTAATGAACAAGTAATCCTAGGTGGGGAAAAAAAAGGAAAGGGGAGAAAGAGAATGGAAAGTTTAAGGTTGGGAAAAACAACCCAAAAAAAGAATAGAGTGAAAAATAAGTATAAAATCAGAAAGCAACAGAAGAGGGAAATGCAGAAGAGAGAAGTAGAAGTAGAGAGACAAGGGGGTAAAAAGGGGAGGGAAAAGAAGAGAGAGAAGAAAGAAAGGAAAAGAAGTTATAAAGGACAGAAACAAAATATAGAGAAACAGGGCCTATTTAGAGATAATGGGTGAAAATCTAATTGAAAAAGGGTTCTGCAAAGGTACATAAGATAGTATTGTTATATTAGAAATAGAAATAATTTCAGAAAATATGAAACAATGTATGATTAAAATGATGGATAAAATAGTTATCGTAATTTAGTGGAATGTTTGTCAATAAATGTAATAAAATGAATACTTAATGATTTATAAAACATATGTGAAGAGAAATAAGGGAAAAATTAAGTATGGAGATTATACGTGTCTTTAAGGAAGTATGATATTTAATTGAAAATAAATGTTAAAGATGTTAAGACTTTAATGAATATTAATGATTGAACTGAATTGGAATGGAATGAGAGTTTTAATTACATATATTTACAATCCTTTTTTAAAGAATATAGTGTGTATTTTAAGAATGTACCAAGCAGAATTCGATTGGAAGTTATGTATTATGTATTATATTGAATGTCATAACCTTAAGGTATATATCGAAGTTTAAATAAGAGTTGAATGGATAAAATTAAAAGATATAAAGGTGTCATACTCCAATTAGTAACTACAGGAGAAAATTTGTTTAATGAGAAAAGATAATATGAAATTGAAACAGAACAGACAAAAGTATGAATATAATGATTTGAATTGAGATGAGATAATCAAAATAAAATTGAGAAAATTAAAAGAGGAGAAAAATCATGTAGAAAATGCAGAACAGTAATAAGATATGGAACAGAACACAAAAATGAGCATGAAATTGAGCTTGTGTCTGTATAAAGAAGTGCAGCCCAGGACCATGCTATTTTCAAAAAAGATGTTTTACTTGTATTTTGTGTGTGTGAAAACCCAAATAAAACTTTATTAAAAAAAAAGAATATTAAAAGGATTCTGACTGTAAGGTACCCTTGGAGGCTGAGCTTTTTTTTAAAAAAATAAAGTCTTTCCTTTTTGAAATCTATCAGAAAACTATTGGGGTTGGGTCAAAGAAATAAGAAAATGTGGATGAGAAAATCCAAGATTCTACATGTTCCTAAGATAACTCCAGATTCTCTCCACTTGTAGAGTATGAGGCATAGTTCTGATGGCAGAATTTTCCACCATCCCATAGAGGAGGCTTGTCATAGATCTCCTCAGATGAATGATGTTTGTACCTTCCCACAATGCCCTGTAGTGTTCACTCTTACGTATTTATAAGTTACAGAATAATATATCCCAAGATGTCAAAGCAGATATGCAGACTTTTCAGTGTAAAAAGCACATAAAACATTTTGAAGCAGAATTTTGCTAATACAAATACTTACAAATTGTGGTTGCGATTGCTCCATATATATACTCTGTTTGATGGAGGCTATGTAAAGCACCCACAGCTTCCTTAGACAATTTATTCTAGATTTGAAAAGAAGAAATATTAGATCAATAAACCAGATTCTCCTTTCTTTCTTGGCAAATTCAACTACATACAAATTCAATGATATCCCAATCACTTTCAGATAATTTATAGGAACATAGGAATTTGCCTTCATCCAGGAATTGATATTTGTTCCTCTAGCCCAGCATCTGAGGTCCTATTTAACACCTGCTAACTGAGCTCTATATAGTGTCACAAGTGAATTAAATTTTGGTTGATTTTAAAGCCCTTGGACAATCCTAGATTTGGGCCCCAGTTCATAAATAATTATGGAGCATTGATGTGACTAGAGGCCACAAACAATGAATTTGGATTCCCACTTCTGTTGAAAGACAGTTGGGAATTTTATCCCTATCCAGCTGTACAATTTGGACAGAAAATATACTGAATGATTTGTGCTGCATCTAGAGATGTGTTGTCATACAGATGTATATCTAATGTGTTCCATGTCTCCTGCTGAGATTGCAACAATAGTATGCATGCAAGCCAGGATCTGAATATGCCTCTCCATTTGTGTATTGGAATATGCACATAAATGGATTTTAATCCTAAATAGAAAGCCTAGGATCTTTCATTTGAAGGATTGCCAACTTCTATATCTATTGAGATGAAAGGTATATCATACACTTTTCTTTGTTTTATCTATCCAAGACAATTCTTTAAGATAATCTGCTGAGGCTTTTTTCCTGTAGGTTTTGTTCTTCAGAAGCACAAAGATAACTTACAAAGATGGCGCTTTCTCAGTGGCTACATAAAAACCTAGCCTGGTGCTAATCTTTTTGGTGCCAAGACAAAACATTTTTATATACCAACACATTTTAACATATTTTAATGAATTAATTCAGTTTTCCCCTGTTTTGAAGATTTCTCTGTCATTTTTGTAAAACTGATAGGATGAAAAGCTATATAAAATGTACCTGTGTTGTTTAGAGAACATTAATACTATGTAGGCAAGTGACATAGCATCTTCTTTACCTTGGGCAAAAATGAATTTCAGAGAAGGGAAACTAAATTCTAATATTAGATGATTAGCATTTATAGCATCCTGCAAATTTAGCAGTCTTCTCTAACTTGCTAACCTACAAATAGGTTGCAGTAGCAAATCCCCAAAATCAATTTCATTTGCAGGCAATTTGCAAAAGAAAGGTTTGTCTAGAATCAATAGAAGAGAATACATGCAGCTCAGGGTTGAACGAGTCCTTGGTGCTTTTTGAATTGTTTGCTTGCAAGTAAACAACTAAACTCAGAGAGCACCAAGGACACCACAGATCTTTAAATTGTCTCATGGAGCAGATCAGCTGTACATTTTGCAATCCATTAATCTGTGAAACTTTAAACAGATACAAGCTATTTCTGCAATATGAGTACCAATAAGGGAGAATATTTGTAGCTCAGGATTGAAATGAAGGGGTCCTCGATGCTCTCTGAATTTGGTTGTCTTCTGGCAGATATTTCACTACCCAAACTAGGTAATATCACCAGTGCTAGTAAGAAGTTCATTAGCATTGATTATGTTACTAGAATCTTACTCGCATTGATGATATTACCTAGTTTGGTAATGAAACGTCTGCAAGAAAACAACCAAGCTCAGAGAGTACCAAGGATCCTGCTGCATTATGATTCTGGGTTAATTATTATGCATTGAATTGTATTGTGTTTTGTTTTGTTGTGTTCTGTTTTATTCATCACTGATTATGATAAATGGTCAAAGTCCCTTTGGTGTTGCTTGTTGTTTTCAGCAGCTGGCTATGCTCCATTCCAGTAAGAACAATTTTGTCACAAGTTCTTGTTAATTTATTTGCATCCTATTGCTTTTCTTATGAGCCATGCCCAAGAGGACATTTTTATTTATAGTCAAAAAATTACCACCACCCATCCCAGATCACCTCCTCAGAAGAACTGCACCTTCTGCTATATGTTACATGTGAATTCAGAGAGGCAGTCTAAATGTAGTAGATAAACAATAACCATCTGGTTATTCCTTTCATTTTGGTCTATTTATTTAGAATGTTCACGTTTGATAATCAATGAACAATTCAGTGTTCAGGCTATAAAAGGAAATGACTTCTTAATCTGAACTTTCTATATTTTCATATTATCTCACCAGACACCACTAATGGAAAATGATCCTTGTTGGCATCTGCTTGTGTTGGACAGGGGAACCTTTCAAAATTGTTTCTGAAAAGAAAAACAATCTCATTTTGAATGTGAGGTAATTGCCAAAGTTCAGATTATTTTAAAAACTAGCAAGAACTTTGTGATAGTACATACTGGGTGGAAAGATGGACAGTGGCTTTTACAAGCCTTTTTCTGGGGCTGGATGGTGTCAAAACTGGAATTGTTGGTCACTTGCCAATGCCTATTCTTCACAATAGGCCTGCTGCCAGTTTTGGCCTGCTGTAAGAGCTGCTGCTGCTTCTTGAGTTTCTTATCCATGTGCTATCTCTCACCAAGCAAACAAGCAGGCAGAGAAGATGGATGAGGAACTATAAAATGGTATGATCTGCCAAGATGGATTCTTCTGTGATTATTCACAAAGTTCCCTGATCTATGTCTTGAAATAACCCACAGGTCAAAAATTGCATTAAAATGTATAATTTGGGAAAACTGTTTAAGGGGAAACAAATCTCTTGAGGAAAGTCTATTTCACTCTTAACATATGCCAAATTTAAAAAAAAAAAAGAATTCTAGGTGACTTATTACATGAAAACAATAAACATTTTGTTCTGTGTGTACTGAGTGACCAAAGAAGGGCGCAAACTGCAAACTGCACTGGGTGCCAGTTTGTGTCCGGATCAAATCCATCACCTATAAAGCCTTATGTGGCTTGGGGACAGGCTATCTATGGAACTGGCTTCATCCATCCCATCAGCCTATCTCACTTGTTCAGATAGGGAACGTATGCTACAGACTCCAAGAGTCAAATAATTTTGACTGGCAGGGTCTAGGAAGAGAGCCTTCTCAGCCCTTGTATTATAGAATAACTTTTCCTGAAAGGTGAGGCTAGCCCCCACTCTCCTGGCCTTCTGTAAAGGGGTCAAATTTGGCTCTGTTGCCTTGTGGGTGGGGGGGAGGCACAAAGGACTATGCAATTGTGGGGTTGACTGATGCCCGGAAAGCCCTCATCTGCCTTTTATTAACTAATGTTAAATGGCCACCTTGGTATTTTTTATTTCTTTAAAAATTTATGTTATAATCTTATAATTTTAAAATGTTTAATTTAAATTAATTATAATATTCTCATGTTAACTGTTCTGTATGGAACTTGGTAGGTTCCAAGTTCCTCTTTCTGATTGGCCGAAAAGGCCACTCATGGATTGGTTATTTAAGAACCAATCCGGGAAGCCCGTCAAACGGCGGGAACTGTCAAAACAGTGTCATTGGCCACAAGCCGCAGGCAAGCCACTATAAAAAGGGCTGCCACGGCTTGGGCTTCTGTTCCGTATATGTTTAGCTTGCGAGTTTAATAAATAGTTGTTGTTTGGAACCTGGTCTCACACGCTTCTTTCCGGACGGAACATTAACTTTATATGCTGTTTTATATATTATATGTACACCACTCAGAGCTCCTCCTTAAGGAAGATAGGTGGTCTAGACATATGAAATATAAATAAAATAAATAAAAAACAAATGGGAAAATGTGGTTAAACACTTAAAATTAAATAAACAAATAAAAAGGGCACGCAGAAACTTTTGGGATGGCTGGAAGTCATTTTAAAGTTTGAGAGGTGGCAAAGACAGTGAAAGAGGTGAGTATTTTCTTTGTCTTTAATTTTTAAAACTTATCTTTGAGCCTGTTTCAGGGTTTTCACTGCAGTTTTCTGCAGGGTTTTTTTTTATGTCTAACCTTGAAATAACAAGAAAATGTTCTACTGATATTCACAATGATTAGCTCATCTAGTTTGGTATTTTTTGTAAGTTCCCACAAAAGTTCTGGAGATTGCATATGGTCTGAAGGCTATTTTTGTGCTGGCCTGATGCAAACCTCCCTTTTTCTCCATACCAGTTTGTCATGAATAGGTGTTTCTTCTTCTGTATAGCCATAAGGAAAAAGTAGCATCTGAGAATAGGCGTGGATGGTTATATATCCTTTGATAGAAGCAAGGTGTGCCCGAATAAAGGTTGTGACTGCCTTTGTTTCTGGCTCAGATTCAGCTGAGGAACCACAGTATACCAATTCACAAGGGTCATGCAATTCTTCCTCATAGTTGTCTGCTGCAAGGAAAAATATTAAGAGGAATTGCTGATATGAAAGATATTTGTATTTCTTCCTAATACTGATGCACAGGATGGACATACAGAACATGTTCTTTACGTAAAAATTCCTACGGCTTTGAATTTGTGATAACAAGATAATGAAAGCCTTGAAATATTGGTGATTTATCAATCTACATAGTTTGAGAATCTTATAGGCATAGTTCTGATTCTTTGTTGAACAAATAACAGCTTTTTGAAAAAAGGATTAGCACATCCCAATTATTCAATACTTTAATATTTCTCATAATGTAGGGCTAGCAGAACAAATTGGAGATTGTCCCTGATTCTGTTATGCGTCATATGCATTAATCCTGTACATTAGAGAAAACTAATTGACTTCCATGCATAAGTGATCTTAGAATCGATTACTTTTACCCCCAAAATGACTAAAATAGCTCCACCCCTTTTGTGTGTACTTGTGACATCATGAGCCATGATGGCGCAATGATTAGAATGGAGTACTGCAAGCTACTTCCGCTGACTGCTGGCTGTCAGCAGTTCAGCAGTTCAATTATCACTGGCTTAAGGTTGACTCAGCCTTTCATCTGTCCAAGGCAGGTAAAATGAGGACCCAGATTGTTGGGGGCAATTTACTAACTCTGTAAACCTCTTAGAAAGGGCTGTAAAGCACTGTGAAGTGGTATATATGTATAAGTGCTATTGGTATCATGAAGCACATATAAAAGTGCCAGAGCTTCCGTTGCATCAACATGATACTGCTTTCATCATTTGTGTTTACCTTGACCACCTTGCAGAAGTTGTTGGTTCTTTCAGCTTCTTCTGTGATTGTTATTTGCTTGTCGGATTTAAGGAAATCACATCATTCTCTTTTCTCACATATCTTAAGGCCCTGTCACACTGGCCGATGGATGCAAAACGTTTGTAGAAAGGATGCAGCAGACGAGAAAAATGTTCCATCCGTTGTTATCCGCTCTCAAAAAGGGCAAAAATTTGCATAACCAGAGCGGACAACACGGAAAGGAACGGACGGGGGGAGGACGCAGGGCGGATGGAAAGTGGATGCTCCATGGAAGCCTAGCGGATGGAAGCGGATGAGAGCGGGTGGCACATCCGCAAGGCTTCCGGGGGAGCGCAGCAAAGCAGACGCGGAACGGATACAGCGGATGCAGAGTGGACGCCGAGCGGATGAAGCGGATGTACAGTGGAAGCCTAGCGGATGAAGCGGATGCAGAGCAGAAGCCTAGCGGATGCCTAGCGGATGCCTAGCGTTTACTACGCATGCGGGGAGGATGCATTGCGTCAGCCCCGCGGATATAAAGGGAAGCAGCTCCCAAGCAGGTCACCATTCAGAGGAAAGACCTGCTTCCAGACACATTGACTGCCTGCCAGCCTGCCTGCCTGCCTGCCTGCCTGCCTGCCTGCCTGCCTGCCAGCCTTGCTGCCTGCCTGCCAGCCTGCCAGCCTGCCAGCCTGCCAGCCTGCCAGCCTGCCAGCCTGCCTGCCTGCCTGCCTGCCTGCCAGCCAGCAACCCCACAACCATGGGGAAGAAGAGAAAGCCTCAGCCATCTGCTGCCAGCCCTGGCAAGAGGGACAGGGCCACCCTCCCACCCCCTGGCCCTCACTCTGCTTCTGCTGGGGCATCTGCAGCACAGGCTCGCTCTTCTGGGGCTGGAGCTTCTGCTGCTTCTGCTTCTGGAGGAGCTGCTGCTGCTGCTTGTGGCGGTGATGCTTCTGCTGGTGCTTACTCTGCTGATGCTGTTTCTGGCGGTGGTGCTTCTGCTGGTGCTTACTCTGCTGAGGCTGCTTCTGGCGGTGGTGCTTCTGCTGGTGCTTACTCTGCTGATGCTGCTTCTGGAGGTGGTGCTTCTGCTGGTGCTTACTCTGCTGAAGCTGCTCCTGGTCCTGCTGGTGCTCCTGGTCCTGCTGGTACTCCTGGTACTCCTGGTCCTGCTCGTGCTCCTGGTCCTGCTCGTGCTCCTGGTCCTGCTGGTGCTGCTGGTGCTTACTCTGCTGCTGCTGATCCTGGTCCTGCTGGTCCTGCTGGTCCTGCTGGTCCTGCTGGCGTTGCTGGTGCTTACTCTGCTGCTGCTGATCCTGGTGCTGCTGGTGCTGCTGGTGCTGGTGGTGCTGGTCCTGCTGGTGCTGCTGGTGGTGGTGGTGTAGAGGACCAGCCCCTACAACCTAGAAGCCCCTCTGATGAGGGCCCATATCGTCCTGCCAAAGGGAGGAAGAGGCAGACGCGAGAACGGGAGAGGAGGCAATACAACATCGAGGAGGAACATGAGGATGAGGTGCTGGAGAGAATGAGTATCTATGGCAGAAGGGACACAGGCTCTATAGGGACACCAAAAGGAAGCAGGCTGCTTGGAGAGAGAAGGCGGAGAGCCTGGGCTACACTTCGGAGGTGCTCCTCGGCTGGTGGAAGCACATGCACACCTGGTACGGGAAGCTGCACCTCAAGAAATCTGGCCAGGCCTCGGTCAAGCTGACGGACAGAGAGAGACCTACATCATGGCCAAGTGCAGCTTCCTGAAGGGTGAGATCCGCCACCGAGGAGCAGGCCCTCTCACAACCTTCTCTCTCAGGCAGCCTGCTGAGAGCCAGTCCTCTTCCGGCAGAGAGTCAGCTCCTGTCTCGAGGCATGTGTCTGTGGAGCATGCCACGACGCAGAACCCCCCAACAGCTGTTCTAACCGTGGCGGAGCGCATGGAGGACCCCCTGGCGCAGTGGGAGAAAGGAGACGGCACTTCCACCACAGTCCAACCTGCATCCCCCCACAGCACCACCTCCACACAAAGGCAGAGAGCCAGACAGGAGGGACAGAACCACACTGTCCTGCTGGAGATAAGAAACACCGTCAGGAGCAGCATAGATATCCTCTCTCAGCTGGTACACACCGACTCCTCATCCTCCAACCGTAAGCCCTTCCTCACTTATGTGAACCAGACCCTCATGGACATGTCCAAATCCCAGTACTAGGTGATCAAGGAGAGGATCACAGGTCTTCTGCACAAACCTCCAGGCCCAGCTGAACCTGCTTCCACCCACTCCAGGTCTTCTCCTCCACCCCAGGTGATGTCACAGCCCTTCCAAGGCTTTCCACAGGCCCTCACCTACCAGGGCTACGGCTACCAGGAGGTCCAGCAGCACAGACAGCAGCCCTTCCCAGTCCAGGCACAGGTTCATCGGATGACATAGTTGCCACCGGTTCCACTGATGCCACCGATGCCACCCACGCCACTGCTGCTACCCATGCCACCGATGCCACCCACGCCACCGATGCCACCCACGCCAGTCCTCACCCAGCTGCAGACAAGACAGCCCCACTTCACTGCTCCTTCCTCCACTCCACAGCCAAGCCCGGCCTCAGTACATCTGTCGTCGGTATTGGGGCTGACACCCCATGGCATGGAGGAAGGAGCTCTCAACATCACGGGCTGAGCCAGCTGTCTGAGAGCTTCCTCAACACACCGTCCCCTGTTGTCCTCTCGAGGCCAGGCATCCCAGTGGCACTTCAGACCAGCACTCCAGCAGCAGCCACCTCCACAGCACCTGGACCCTTCACCCCTGAGACTGGGCACACCTCTGAGTGACAGAGAAGAGTGCCAGAGACTGGGTGGCTACCTGTAGACTTTATTTGGACACTTGATTTGGGTCATTTTTCTTTTACAGCTTGTTATTAATAAAGATTATCTTTGCTTCACACACTTGCTTCATTTATTTTTGTAAATAAAGCCTTGGTGGAAACTTTTAGAAATGGTTTAAGCCTTTGCATGCTTGTGGGATGGGTAAGGATAGCAGTGGGATGGGCAGGGATACCTTTGGGATGGGTAATAGCTGTGGGATGGGTTAAGATAGCAGTGGGATGGGCAGGGATACCTTTGGGATGGGTTAAGATAGCTGTGGGATGGGCAGGGATACCTTTGGGATGGGTTAAGATCACTGTGGGATTGATAAACCTCCAGTGCAAGCATAGTGGGACTGTATGGTCCACCCTCCCAGTTGCCACACATATGGACCTTTATTATCAATAACAATTTATTCATTGATCCACACATGTCAACATAAACAGAACTCTTTATTAAATGCCCTGTTCATTGTAGGCTCATCCAACATACATGGCCCAATCTCATCAGTGTGATGAGACAGGCTGAAGGAAGCATCCATTAATCATTTATCATTCTGGCTCGCCACTCCACTGCTCCAGCTGGGGAGTTGCACCAGTGTTTCAGGAGGTTGCGCTGCTTCTTCCCTTCACGTGAGGCTCTGTTGGGGCCTTGCACTTCCTCAGTGTCTATCAGGTTTCGCCCTTGCCTCCATTCCCCAGGCTCCATGACCCCATTACCTTGTTGGAGGTCCACAAGCCTGTTCTGCAAGACTGGGTAGCAGGTGCGCATGAGATTGTGCAGGATGCAGCAAGCTTCCACGATGTTCCTCACGGTCTCTGGGTGATGCTGCATGGTGGTGAGAAGTACCTGGAACCTGTTGGCCAGGATGCCAAAGGCGTTCTCCACCACCTGCCTTGCCCTGGACAGCCTGTAGTTGAAGATCCTCTCTTCACGGGTGAGACATCTGGAAATGTAGGGTTTCATGAGGTAGGTTGTGAGGGAGAAGGCTTCATCCCCCACGATGAAGTAGGGCACATCTTGCGTGTCGTTGGGTAGGGGGTCTGGATCTGGGAAGCCCACAATGAGGTTGCCTTCCAGCCCCTCCTTGAGGTGACTGGCGTTGTATATCTGGGCATCTGAAGATGAGCCGTTGCCTGAATCATCGATGTACATGAACTTTTAGTCAGCATCGACCATGGCGAAGAGGATGATGCTGAAGAAGCCCTTGTAGTTGAAATAAGTGGACTCCGACTTGGCTGGAGCTTTGCAGGCCAGGTGCTTCCCATCTATGGCTCCAACGGTGTGGAGGAAGTTCCACCTCTGATACTACTGCTCTGCAACTTTCTTCCAGCCTTCTTCAGTGGAGGGGCACTGGAAGAGCTCCTCCAGGTATTCTTTGATGATGGCCTGCACCACTTCTCTGACCACAATGCGGATGGTGTTGTGTGGCACCCTCCAGCCATACTGCATGCTCCTGTAGGTGGTCCCTGGGGCCAGGTGGTGCAGAGTCAGTGCCACCTTGAGCCCAGGGTCCAGGCTGGGGCAGAGGTTGGTGCTCTGCTTGGTCAACCTGGGTGTCAGCCACTACACAACTTCATCAAACATGGCTGGAGGCATCCTCATGAAATTCTGGAATGCACGAGGGTCTTCGTTCCTCAGCTCCACCATCAGCTTGTTGTACAGTCCGTACTCTGCTCTTCTCCCGATCCATCTTCGGACCCAGACACTTCTTGGACGCCTCCTTTTCTTTCCGTAGAACAGTTGAAAGAGCCTGTAGATGGCTTCGCACTGTTGCAGAAGGATGGTGGCTACCAAAAGGACTGTGTTACGATCCATGGTGGACATGACTGGATGCTGTGGAAGAGCAAGAGGCAGATGAAGGCTGCAGAGGTCTGCACAGCAGGGCTGCTGGTCTGAAAGTGAGATCCAGGTGAGTTGCTCCCCCTTTTTATTGGCAATATAGGTTTTCCCCTATGTGTCCTTTTGCATCCTCTAGGCATCCTCTAGACATCCTTAATATCCGAGATAGGTCCCCTTTGCAAACGTTTTTTCCATTTTAAATGCTTTCTTTGCGAGCTGCACCCGCTTTCATCCTTTCTCCGTCTGTGCTACTAACGCTGCACATCCATTCTACCTCCATTCCACTTCCTCCCTGTGTCCTCTTTCTGCTGGAGCGGATTTGAGTTGCGCGGATGCGCAGCGGATGCCTAGCGGATGTAGCAGATGCGTAACGGATGACAACGGATGCAGAACAGATGTTACCCGTATGCGTAGCGGATGCAGAACGGGCGTGTTGGATACATTTTCCACTCAGAAAGTTTTGAGCAGCTCAAAACTTTTTGAGCGGATGGAACCTCAGTCGACGGATGCTGGATGGGGGAAGAGTAAAAAAAACGGATGCAGTGAGTACAGAACGGATGCATCGCGTTAACCAACGGATGGCAAGTGTTTCTCTCTGTTTTACATCCTCTTTCCATCCGTTGGTGCAGTGTGACATGGGCTTTACATTCTACTTACAGCCCCATGAAGCATTGAAATTCCTGTTTAGGTCAGTGCCAATGCAATCACTGTTAGAGTTATTGGAACGGTTCTTTCTCCACATACGGTCCTGTAAGGTAAAAATGAAGTCCATTATTTCTGATGTTTATTCTTAATTCTGAAAGTATTATCCATTTACTTGCAAACTATGTACAAATAATATAAGTGGGTATAAAGACTGTGGTGCTATATACCACTTCCAGGCATGTTCTCTTTACATTATCTTATCAGTGGTATAACTTTCAAGTTACTTTTAATTTTTACCTCTAAGTAAAAATAATGCATATATACTAAGTTTTGGAATTGCTTACCCAGTACATTTATTACATTTTAAATCTGAGTTGTTGTTTGTCAGTGGTCTCAGTAAGTATAATCCTATTGTCTTGCTGTACTGACATCCAAGTAAGGATGACATTTGAGGAATTAAAAGATGTACTCATATGAGAGAAGACTAATACTCCTCTATGTTGCTTATTAAACATTATAATTTCTGGTGGATTTCTTCCTTCTCTGTATGAGGAAGGGAGCTATAATCTGTAAAATATCAGATAACAATACACTCATTTGTTTTAATTTGCATGTTCCATTTTTTAAATCCTTGGAAGTAATTAACTGATATGAAGACTCATGAAGCCCTAACTTATGATTTTTGCTGTCTTTAGTCAACAAAAGGATAACATGAAGAAGCAGCTATGCTTTTAATATTAATTATGGTAGGGAAAAGAACACCAGTGAAGGACAGATAGACATATTTATGTGATGAATTTCATTTTTTGGTGTTAGAACACATATAACCTTTACAGATAGAGATTATATTCCAACACACTGGTCGTACATTTGAAACTTGCTACTGTCCCCATAATTCATTTTAGCAAAAGAAATGGTGTTTTCTAGAAAGAAATAAACATGATTAATACTTTGGTCCATGTCCAGACATAACCATCTATGTTGAACACTGGGAGAACATAGAAATTTATGTTGTCTAAGAGTAGTGTCATGTCCTTGTCTATTCCATAAGCTGTGACAGCCTGTAACAGAAAAAGTACAAAACAATGTTCAATAAACTGAGAATATTGGAAACTTTGCAATACTTATCTTTTAAAGTAGATTTTCATGCTGTCTTCTTCATCTATCTATAGTAGCTAACACTAATGAAATCTATAATGTAAATTATAATTGTAAATTATAATTGTAAATTATAATTTACAATTATTTTACAATATTTTCATTGGTTGTGTTTTTTCTGGCACCTACTGATGTTAGAATTAGTTATGGGCAAATTTCCTTTCAGAGGAAAAGCAAAGATCATTCTTTCTTGAATGCTCTCTCCTGTTTCATCTTATGTGGAAAACTTCCAGGAGGGCTTCAGAAGATTATTTAGGGTTGGAGAGACTGGCATGGAAGAATCTAAAACAAGCATAGAGGAATCAGATCAAGAGATTATCATGCCCAATATTCTTTGTCAAACTGTGACCAGCCAGATGCCTACAGAGAACACATACACACACACAAATATGAGGGCTAAATCAGCAGATTTCTAATAGCTTGTACCTTTTAGTTCCTCTCAAATAGCTGCTTTCTAAAAAAGAAGGAAACAAAGAAGGCATATCCTGCAGTCAACACCCAGATAAGCAGAGAACAACACTAGATAAACAATCAAGCAGAAAACAATAACATCATCAAACAATTATGAAGAACAAAACCAATTTTCTATCAAAACTGCCAGGCAAGTTACTGAGTGAGTGATCAAAACTTACCTTTACTTATACTGATATTGTTATCTAGCTGGATAATGAAATGCCTGTGAACAAATAATCAAGGGGGATCAAGGACTTTATAATTCAACTCAGCTACATATTAACTTCTAGTTGAATATGCACACATGCAAACTGATGCTGTAGTGCCTACTATTCTAACCCAATTATTTACTTAAGGTGAAAATATTCCTGAATTCATGACAGTTTTGATCATGCATATTTTACTAACCTCTTTTACAAACCATTGGCAAAAGGCTGGCGAGATCCACTCTCGTGCATGAATACCACAATCCATAAATATAGCTTTCTTTTGGTAACTCTGTTTCCCAACCTGTTTGCAGGGAAAATTGAGTTTTTACAACTTTCTTATGTTTACTTTGCATAATAACTGATCTGTTTCTCGTGTTAGAATTAATTTGCATTTCCTTTGATTTGCTTACTTCTACCTTTATTGAAATTTTCAGTGAAAATTACTTATTTTAGGGAACCAGACATGTAAAATTGTATTCTGAGAAAGTTGTGTAATAAAATGCGTGTACATTTTGCGACATTTTAAAACAAAAGAGATGAACATTTGATGGAGTGATTTTTTAAAATGTATGACATTGAATGAACTAGATAGGTTTAATCATACTTTCCATTGTATATTAGTTTATCCTGGTGTCAGCTTATGCAGTTCAATACAACTATCTGTTAATCTACTTTCTCATTATGCATTGGCTGTAGAAGTACACTTATTCATTAGATGCTTGAATTATACTGACACTTTTACCTTAAGGACATATATAGGCCGCTCCTGATAAGTCTTTCCAATCTCAATCCTGGAGATCAGTTTGGCATGTTTTTTGGCCATTCGTTTAGTCCATGCAGCGATCTAAGAGGATCACATAAAAATAGAATTAAAAAATAGAATTAAAGGATTAGAATATGCTTTGTTATTTTAAATTATCTAAATAAAGATAATAGACAATCAGAATTGGAAGAGACCTTGTAGGTCATTTAGACCAACCCCCTGCCAAGCAGGAGACCCTACACCATTTCTGACAGATGACAGTCCAATCTCTTCTTGAAAATCTCAAGTGATGGCACTCCCATAATTTCTGAGGGCAAGGTGTTCTATTAGTTAATTGTTCTCACTGTCAGAAAGTTTCTCCTGATTTCCAGGTTAAATCTCTCCTTGTTCAGTTTCCATCCATTATTCCTTGTCTGGCCTACAGGCACTTTAGAAAATATCTTGACTTCTTCCTTTGAGGGTGTGGCAGCCCCTCAAATATTGGAAGACTGCTATCATATCTCCCCTGGTCCTTTTCTTTACTAGACTAGCCAAGCCCAGTTCCTGCAACCATTCTTGATAACCGTCTCCAGTCCCCTAATCAGCCTCATTGCTCTTCTCTGTACTTTTTCTAGAGTCTCAACATCTTTCTTGTAATGTGGTGAACAAAACTGGATGCAGTACTCTCGGTGTGGTCTTACTAATGCTTCATAGAGTGGTATTAGTACCACCCTTGACTAGTAATTTTTAAAAAAGTTTCTTTCAGTGCATAATACCTTTTCCCATTCATTATATCTTGTGTAGAAATACTTCTTACGGAAATGTTTCCCTCCATCCAACTGTTTCTCAATTTCATCTTGTAGATTGTAGAATAAGATTCTGTGATAGGAAGCATAATTATATTAAATATGTAGCCTTTCTTTCCCTGAAATCTTTTTGTTTTTGTTTAGGATTTCTTTGGCCCAGGTCTTCCTACAGGCTCACATAGCTACATTAAAAAGTATTCCTTCTTTCTCTCTTTTTCACTTTGTTAAAACTTGCATTATAAACAAGTGGACTACCTCCCCAGTGGTGTGATTCAAAATAATTTATTACAAGTTCTGTAGCTGTGGCTTGGTGGGCATGGCAGGGGAAGGATATTGTAAAATCTCCATTCCCACACCACTCCAGGGGAAGACTGCTGCAAAATCCCATTTCCTCCGCATCCCACTAACCTGCTTTCCAGCTCCATTCTCATGTGTAGAGCAACAAAAGAAGATCCAACTGATCAGCTGGGACTTGGGAGGCAGAGAATAGATGGCGCAGAGCCAGTCAGACATGGTATTTGACAGTTCTCCAAACTACTCAAAATTTCCACTATCTTACCAGAACTGGTGAGAACCTGCTGAATACCACCTCTGTGTTTGGCTTACATTAATCTGTAAATGTATAGGAATAATGATAGGGAAATTTAAAAAAGTAGATTTAATATCCACAATTAAATGACCAAAGCCTCACTCCCTTTTAAAAAAGGGACAAGACTTTGATGATACAGTTATGGTTGCCATCTTGATGTATCTGAGGACAGGATTGATCCAGTGACTGGCAAGGGCTGCATTGTATCTTACCCCTAAGTGAAGCAACCACCAAGCCACTCCCTTCCAGAGGTGATATTCAGCAGATTCTGACCAGTTCTGGAGAACCGGTAGTGGAAATTTTGAGTAGTTCTTAGAATGCCATCTCTGACTGGCCCCGCCCCATCTATTCTTTGTCTCCCAAGTCCCAACTTATTGGCTGGGTCTTCTTTTGTTGCCCTGCAACAGGGGAATGGAGCTGGACACCAGGTTAGTGAGGTGTGGAGGGAATGGGATTTTGCAGTAATCTTTCCCCAGGAGTGGGGTGTGAATGGAGATTTTACAATATACTTCCCCTGCCATGTCCACCAAGCCATGCCAAGCCAACACCCATAGAACCAGTAGTAATTTTTTTTGAATCCCACCACTCCTCCCTAACCCTAACCCTCCCCTATTATGTTGTTCTGACCAAGCCTTCCAAGACCATAATTAAGCACATGTTTAGTTAAAACAACTCTTTTTTTATTTCAATTATGTTCCCAGCTTGTAATGATTCCCTTGAGATAAGCATTCACCTTTCTTTCTTTTGAATTGCTGCCAATAACAGAAGTGCCAAATTAACTCTAAAAAACCAACCGAAGTACACAGTCCACACAGAACTTCAAGGATTAATCCAAACAGAACAAATTACTTTGCTTCCTACAAAGGTTTCTTCACCTTTGCTTGTCCCTTATACTTTATGGGAGGGGCAATCACCTCCCAGCTTTACTCCCAACTTACCCCTTTTGTCTCAGCTGCTCTTGCCTTCTAGCAGCTCTGCGCTCATGCATACTGGGAACAGGCTCCCCTGGTTCCTCTGCCTTGCTGCTGCCAGGCTCCAGAGGCTCCAGTCAGCATACCACTCCCAGATGGTCCTGGCCCCATCTCTGCAGGACCCTTATCTGAGTCCTCTCAGACTCCCGGACTGGTCCCCATTCTTCCCCACTGTCTGATTCTGCTGCAGTCTGCACAGGCTGCTGGTGAATCACAACAGATGTCACATAGTTCCTGGGCAGTTGCTTTATAACACTACTTCCAAGAGCTAGGTCACTTTTTACTTGGATATAAATATTCATATTTCAAGATTAATAGTTTATTTTTTCTCAAATTGAGCCTGCTCTGTATTTAGGCAGCCCATTTGAAAATCCATTTTTGCATGCCTGTGCAATTTATAAATTTCAAGGCTGCTATCAATGAAGCACTGATGAGATTTCAGGATGTAGACAGACCAATCAGTAGTCTTGGAATTTGATCAAAATGGCTCAGTCAAGGGAGGAACCAATGAGGAATCAAATTTCTTGGGCTCACAAGACATGGGCCAAACATAGATGAACTTTCTGAGCTTATGTAAGAGCACATTCAGCTCAGTTGAGTTGCCTGTATGCTGCTGAGAAGTACACCACAAGGCAGCCCAATCTGTCTCTGAAGATACCATCTACAGTTGCTAGCAAAACATTAGAGCAAAAGAAAATTACCAGAGGCATTCAGCCCCAAAGATCACTGCTTTAATATATACATTATTTAAATAAATAAATGATGGATGGATCATAAAAAATTTCATGTATTAGCAGAATATGTGAATTCTGGTGAACGGATTATTTTATATGTACAAAAGGAAATAAAACATTTGGTTTAAAATAATGGTGAACCTTTCTGAAATAGGTTTTTAAACTGAGAATGGTGGGGAAGTTGTCAACCATGGGCAATCAGATTAATAACTGCATCAGAAATACAACATCATGTTTCTCTACGCAGCTTTTAATACTTTCCCTCTGTTTAAGACAGGAAGTAGAGTAGTTTGATAAAGGCAGAAATGAATAACTGATCTTGTGATACCCAGAAAGCACACGTACACAGTCATGATGACATAAATTAGTTATTTCTATTATAAACGTATTGTTCAGTTTAGCAACATAACTGAAAAATGAAAGCCTGCTTAAGTATCATTTATTGTTTGCTAACTTCTTATTTTTTTGTTTTGTATTGGATTGCCCTCATTAAATAGAAATTATATTTAAATGAAATCAGTGGAGGAACTCCCACTGCTTCTAATGTCTCTGGATTTTAAAATCAATAGTTGTTGCAATACGATATCACAAGATACAGTCAGGAAGTTGAATTTATAAGTTATTGAAGGAGCAGTAGTAAGAGAAGAGGAATATGGTTGTTCAAAAAAAAAGCATGTCAAATTTTATGTTTATACAGGGAAAAGATTAAGAATCAAGCAGAAAGATTGAATAGAAACCGAATTTTGCATTGATTACCTTTTATTCAAGAATAAGCAGCACTGATGTAAAGGGACATACACCATACATAAGTATATACATAATATTGTAGATGTAGATCTAGCACAATATACTATTTTAAAACTGGATTGAACCAAGATAATCAATCCTGTTTACCTCATATCTTTTTTTTTTGTTCATAAATTTTGAAGTTTGAGAGGAATGTTAAGGGTAAAATGGATGTTTTAAGCTTGGAAGAGATTCAAGGCATCTATTCTTCCCCTTGAAAAGCTCCTGAAACTTATTCAAACATGGCTTTTTGGCCGCATTTACTTTTAAAGTGTGGCCCTTGATATGCTGCATACTCTGCATTAAAGAGTACTGGTTCTTTTAGATTGATTTAAATTGTATTTAATTAATTGACATATATTTACTCTTCATCTCTGTCTCCTTTCTTCTGTCTGTCTCAAAAGAAATTCTATTTGGATTTTGTTGATTAAATTGCTGATAATTTATTTATAGTATATATTCTCATGAATCTGAGTTGTGAACCACATACCTGTATTGGATATGATTTTGCTCCAGGATCTTTTGAACAAAGTTTGTCTGGTCTGAACTGACTCTGAAATCCACTTCTTTTTCAGTAAGAACATGTTGAACAGAATGAGGATGCCAAAAGTCAAACTAGGTGAAAAAAAAAGTATGGCAAGTTTATTTTTAAGAATGTGAACAGAAAAGAGGAATCATGTAGCAAAAAAAAAATATTTTTATCAGTTAGAGAGAAATACTGGTAATTTTCTTTTGCTCTGATGTTTTGCTAGCAACTGTAGATGGTATCTTCAGAGACAGATTGGGCTGCCTTGTGGCGTACTTCTCAGCAGCATACAGGCAACTCAACTGAGCTGAATGGGCTCTTACATAAACTCTGAAAGCTGATCTGTTTGGTCCATGTCTTGTGAGCCCAAGAAATTTGATTCCTCATTGGTTCCTCCCTTGATTGAACCATTTTGATCAAATTCCAAGACTACTGGTTGGTCTGTCTACATCCTGAAATCTCATCAGTGCTTCATTGATAGCAGCCTTGAAATTTATAAATTGCACAGGCATGCAAAAATGGATTTTCAAATGGGCTGCCTAAATACAGAACAGGCTCAATGAGAAAAAATAAACTATTATTCTTGAAATATTTGTTGTGGTCCAAGACAGAAGAAACTTTTATGGGAGCCAGAATGGGATATTGTTTTGTAACAACTGGCCCGATACAGGTTAGTTGAGTCTAACTTCAGCATTAATGATACAGAATTTTCCATTTTCCTCAACCAGGAGGTAGAACTTTAAAACTTTACTGCCATAACCCACATCATTGGCTGCTCAATATAGACATTTTATTATACCTAATAGAGTCATCCTGTTTTATTTTCTGTGCAAATAAATTCATTATCTCTGTGACTTCCTATGTATGTGTAGCAGAGCAAAAGTATCTGTACTCTCAGTTCATGACTACTAGTTCAGAGACTGTTTGAAGCTATGATGGCTTGAATGAATGAATAGACTGGTTCTCAGAGTAACAATTAACATTGTAACTGAGGACTATTCATCAGAAAAACTTTGGGAGAAAAGAATGTCCATTGATAATATGAGGCCATTGAATAACCAGTATGAAGCTACAAAATGGTTGCATTAAGGGAATGTTTTCATGTAATGTTTTCTACTTTATAGATTTTAGCATATCTTCTAAAGATATGTCTTTAGAATAAAATGTCTTTTTGTTCAATATTTTTTGCCTTTGGACATGTCCATCACATATGATAATACAAATTTGATATCTGATTAATTTCCAACATTTGGTGGACATGTTTTCAAACATCTTTGCCAGTCTTGCTGATGGTAAGTGCCATTTGTAAATTATTTTATATAGATTTTCATTATAGGCATTTGACATTGTGAATT
The DNA here is from genome assembly GCA_015471245.1 of Laticauda colubrina. Lineage (NCBI taxonomy): Eukaryota > Metazoa > Chordata > Lepidosauria > Squamata > Elapidae > Laticauda > Laticauda colubrina. The sequence continues at coordinate 30,490,274 of BLBF01000040.1, forward strand.
TATAATTTCTGTTCCACAATTTCAGCCATTTATCTAACTCTGTAGAATATCCAAAATACATAAGTGGTTAGAAAATAATGATAAAGCAACATATTGCTTTAAAACTGGAAATATTTTTGTTGGGTATTTTACCAGAATAGTATAATAAAGGGAATACATGTCTAATTTTACATACATTAACAATGGTGAGAATTGCTTTTGCACAACAGTGGAAAAATGAAGAGATCCCTACAGATAAAAGTGTTATTAAAAAAACATTAGAATGCGCAGAGATAGACAGTTTAACACTCAAAATAAAAGAGAAGGAAGAAACAGAATACTTTTTAACATCGGACTAGTTTTACCAATGGTTAACTGGCAGGAACAGATGTTAGAAACTAAAGAGTTTAAGAGAATGATGAATTATACAATGAAAGTTTACTTGTATGGATAAGCTAATATTACTATTACTATGTGATTATTATTAATGATATGTATATTATTATTATCACTATTACTATCTTTTTGTGTATAGAGATTCACGAATGCAATAAAAAAGCTGGAACACACTTCCTCACTAGTCCAAGCTACTAAAGAAAACCCCAGCCACAGATTCATCAGAGAAGCCACAGAGATTGATAAAAGACCTAATAGTATGAATAAAAGAGATGACTCCATCAGACTATCAATCATCTGGAAGTCTGCACTCACAAACAAAATAATCTCTATACCACAATCCAGGCAAGCACCTGGACACAAACAAAGCCGCCATACCTTCCCCCCAAACACACCCCAGCCAGCTACCCAAATAAAACCTAGCTTCCTAATAAATAATTATTAGCCCTTCACAAGAAACCAAGCTGCACTAAGAAACCCCAATGCACAAACACAATGTTGCCAACCAATCAAGAACACAGCAACTCGAAGACCAAAAAAACCAGACCAAGACTCCCAGCCAATCAAGATGAGGAAAAAACCATTCAAATAAAGCAGAAAGCCAGCACCAAATTCAAACAAAAAATGGCTGCCAAGCCTGACACACAAGATTAAAAAGAACCCAATAAACAAGCCTGAGGATGACAGATGAGATTCTGCTGAAACATCGCTATAATAAAAGCACAAAGATTAAGACTAGGAAAATACCCAAAGAAACCTAAATTTTATACATATGTATTCAGCTTTGTTTTATTATCCCACGTCACTGTAGTGCTTTTAAAGTTGTAGCAATGTTTCACCAGAATCTCATCTGCCATCATCAGGCTTCTGGGTGGGATAATACCCGAAGGAAGCTGAACAGCACACATGTAAGTACCCGTGAAAACTTAAAACACACATACACACACACACACACATATATAACTCACATATATACATATAACTCAAACACCCCCCCACCAGGCACCCAGGTGAAACCTAGCTTCCTAATGGATAGCAGCCGTCCTTTCACACGAAGCCAAGCTGCACTGAAAGCCTCCAACAAAGGAACAGAATTTTGCCAGCCAATCAAAGCCACAAAACAGACAGAAGAAACCAGAAACACCAATCAACCAAACTCCAAGTCCAGTGAACACAGACCCAGACTTCTAGCCAATCAGAATAGACCAGCCTCGAATTTGAAACCAGAAGCTGTGAGAC